>JACGDI010005800.1:1788543-1829174 GCA_014898725.1 Jacaranda copaia
CCCCCCCCCCAATTTTGTGTGATTTTCTCTTGTGTTAAGGCTTCACATTTTCTTCACCCCCTCCCTCTTAAATTAACCTTCGTCATTTATTTATTTTCTCCTTGATTCTTCAATTTATCTATGAGAGAACTGGATTGTCCATTGGTTTGTGGAACATCACATTAAAGGTAATACACTTAGATTGCTTGATTTTTGGAGATCCACCGCAGTTAGTCCAGTCAGTTTGGAGGTGTTTCTTGGGTGAATTTTGATTTTGGTTTTGGATAAATTTTTTTTAGATCTTCATTAGGTGTTGGTGATCTTGTGCCCAAACTTTAGCCAATTTTGAGGTGATTTGGATAAGCATCTATTGCCATGAACCTGTTGCGCCACTGAAACATAGATTTTAATTGTTGAAGTGTTTTTCCTTCTTTTCTTGGATTTTGAGCATTCAAGGTAGTCCTTCATCCAAATCTAAATTTGAAGCATGATTAGATCCTTGGTTTTAAGTGTAGCCTAGTTAATTTAGTTATTTTTGTGCTTTATTAATAGATCCTAGTGCCACACTTGACTTCAAGTGATATTGGAGTCAAATTTCATGCTTTGATTTAAATTTTTGATTCATGTAATGGATTGATCAAAATCTCCAAATACTTCATTCAATTTATGGAATGGAGTGTTTGGATGATGATGCTTGTGGCTCCTTTGTTGATGAATTGAAACCATGCTAATATGTGTTTTAAGTGTTAATTCATATGATTGGTATGCTTTAATTCACAGTTGCTAATGTTGAATGTTGATTTAGCATTGGTTGATGTTGTATGTTGATATAGCATATTAAATTTAGCTTTAAAGAGTTTTGATCATTTTTGGATCCTATTTGATTGGAGATTTTTGGAGAATAGTGATTCTCACTTAAACTTGACTTTTGAAGCATGTTTGAGCACTTGAAATTCCATGTTTAAAAAGTGCGTTGAATCTAGAATTTTATCTATAATGTGTAATTTGATGTTTAGGAAGTGTCCTAAATTTTTTGGTGCACAAATGAGCAAAAAATGTGATAACTCGATGTTAACCTTGAAATAGGGAAACTGCCTGCCTTGGCCAAGCAACGGGTGTGCATGGCATGTACTTACCGCATTGCTGTGTGCCCAAGCTGAGCCAGCAGTGGCCAGTTTCAATTTTTCTCAAGTCAAGGCATGTTTTTGTGTTATTTTTGTGATCAAAAGTGTATTGAATCATGCTACATAGATGCATAAGTGTTGTTCAAGTTCTCAAAATTATGTTTGATATTTTTTATTGCTTTTAAAATCTTGTTAAAGTTAATATTCAATGATGAGGCATAATTGTTAGGCTTGTTCTTCCTTAGCTAATTAATTTTTTGTGAGATAAGCTTTTAATTTTTGGAATTGAATGTCAATTCATGATTTATTTATTGTTCATTTAAGTGTTGAATGAATAATGAATAAATTGGGATGATCATGAGCCTTTAATATTGATTTTATTTATTTCAAGCTGTTGAAAAGGGTTATATCAAATTGGGACCTGCATGCCTTTTAATTTCTATCTTGCAAAAGTTATAAGAGTAGAATCACCAGGAGTGAGGATTTCTCTCTCTTGTAAATGTTGTGAGGAACAAAAAAGACCATTACAGGCTTAAAGACCCATGAATGTATGGAATACACTCATGTAATAGATAGACTTAGTTAACCCACTTAAAATCAACTAAGTGGTGCACTTATAGCTCTAAATACACCACTTGGTTAAAGCTCATAACTATCCTACCCTAGGAGCCTACTAGGCGCAATTACTTATTTATGTTTTTCATATCTTATCGATGTATGAGATGCATAGTTAGGATATAGAAAACCTAAACATGAAGATAAAATTGATGAGAACTTTGCAAGCAAGAAAATCCCACAATTCAGAAAGTCTAAATACTTTCAAATATAAAGTTAAAATGGATACAAATTAAAGGGAGTTTTAATTAATCTATGCCTTCTACCAATAGTATATGATATGATGATGCTACTATCTTTATGTGATGCACTCATCACTGAGGTCACACTTAGCTAGAAAGTTGTGATCCACCTTTGATTTGATGCTTCCCTTGTGTAGCTTATATCATGTGGGATGACCTGGAGCAGTTTCAAATCAAAGTTTGATTGGTAGGTCCAACTTGACCTAATACTATAGAGGTCGCCCATTAAGGAGATCTACATGAAAGTACTGTAAAATATATCAAGGGTTGCATATAGATGCAATTAGCAAAAGTTGCTTACTTTTGGATTGTTGAATGCACTCATCACGGGGGTCTACTTACAAGTCTTTAAGACCTTGATTCTCACTAGGAAACAAGATTTCCCAAATTCTTTTAGGGGTGAAGAATTTGATAAAATAGTAGGAGAAAAACTTACTTAAAAAACCATGAACATGTTTCCCATATCAATATTCAATCATATGCTTATACTCTTCTTTTCACCTTTTGTAGATTTTTGAAATTTCAAACTCAAAATAGCTAAAAATCCACTCAATGGTATTTTGGAAACCAATACGTTAATTAGGCCAAATTTCTATAATTGGTTAAGAAATCTCAAAATAATTCTAAATTCCAAAAAGATGACTATTTCTTTTATCAAAGTCTGTCGAACACCATTGGCAATGATGCTACTGATGAAGTATGTGAATTATTACAAAGTTTGTGGGTGATAATCTACGAACAAGATGCATTATGATGGTTTCTATGGCTAATGAGCTCAAAAGTCTCACAAACACATGAAACATGCTCACGAGATCTACACACACCTACAAGAGTTGTGTGGTATTCAAACTAGACATAAAAGGTTTGCTTTGTGTAGAGAGATTTTTAGGTCAAGAATGAATGAGGTCACAAGTGTTCATGATCACGAGCTAAAGATAATCAGGCTCATTGAGAAGTTAAGCAATTAGACGTAATCATGGAGAATGAGCTCTATGTGAATTTGATCATTAAATCATTGCCTAGTTAATTTGACCAATTCGTTATGAACTTTATTATGTCCAAGAAAAAAAATAATGATTAACAAATTGGCGAATATGTTGGTGATTGCTAATGCGATGATGAAAAAGGGTAAACCTGTTATACTTGCTTTCTCTTTCAAGCTTAAGGACCCTAGGGGTCCTAGAAAATGTGGTAAAAAGAAGAAAAGATCTTTCTCTATAGGAAAGCAACCCTTGGAAAGTTTGTGGGGAATCAAGAAAAAAAAAGAGGCTAAAATTGATGCTACTTGTTTCCATTGTAGGGAGAAAGGGCGTTGGAAACGAAATTGCAAAGCTTATTTTGAAACCTTTGAGAAAGATATGTATTTTGTTGAAGTGCACTTGACGATAAATTCTTCCTCATTGGTATTTGATACTACTTATGGTTCTCATCTTTGTAATTCGTTACAGGGAATGGAAAGAAGAAGTAGTCTAAATAAAGGGAACATGATCCCCCGTCTTAGAAATAGAGCAAAGGTTGTAGCCATGGTTGAAGGCGTAGTCAAGTTAAGCTTGGGGAATGCTTGCATTGTACTTGATCTTTGTTCCTATGTACCCATTCTTATAATGAATATTATTTCTATTTCCATTTTGGATAATGAAGGATATGATTTTTCTATATCAAATGGGATGTTGAAAGCACTAAATAATGTTTCTTTAGTTGCATAACGTATATTAAACAATGGATTGTACATACTAGATTCTCAACCTTCATTAATGCATATTCAATCAAGTAAAAGAAAATTAGATAGCCAAGAAGATGTTATCTTATGGCATGCAAGACTTGGGGATATTTCTAAAAATAGAATGAACAAGTTCATAGCTCTCAAAGTATTAAATATTAGTGGCATTGAGAACTTTCCTAATTGTGAATCTTATTTAGAAGAAAAATTGACCAAGTCCCTTTTTGTGGGATAACTGGAATTAACCACAAGTTCTTTAAATTTGATCCATACTGATGTTTGTGGCCTACTAGGAGTTTGTGTGAGATGAGGCTATTCTTACTTTATTACATTCACCTATTGTCACACTTAGTTTGGACATGTGTATCTTATGAAGCATAAGTTTGAAGCTTTTGAAATGTTCAAAAAGTGTAGGAATGAAGTGAATGAGCAAAAGAGACTTAGTATTAAAGCTCTTTGATCAGATTAGGAAGGGTAGGAAAAATACGTAAGTACCAAATTATTTGATTATATAAAGAAGAATGGAATTCTCTCCCAATGGACTATACCTTGCGATTGAGTAATCAGGTGCATTCATCACTAAAGTTTATATTTCGCATAAAATGGTCAAATGACATTCTAAAAAAATTGTGGCTAGTTGAGTACCCAGGTGCATTCATCACCAATGTCTGTATTCATGTTAAAAGATTGGTCCACACACAGAATTTAGTTCCAAAAAAAAGAGAGATTGAATAAGGATTTTCCCTTTCATCCTTTATGTTATCTTGCATTCGACTTGTTATTCTTCCATGACTATGTGATATTGTTGTATGTTTTTTATAGTTGTCCTTTTATGTCTTGACTTGAATTGAACTTAATGAAAAACATGTTAAATCCTTTTTACATTTCAAGTTCAAAGAGACTACCTGGGTAACAAGTTATTTATGTGATTTATAAAAGTTCAATGCATGTTCTTACTTGTGTCTTGATTCAGCCCTCCAAAATGTGATAATAGCTATTTGGGAACAAGTGGAGAAATAGGAAAAAAGGATTGTAAGAAAGATTTATAAATTGGATATTTGCTTGAAGACATGCATTGTCTAAGTGTGGGGAAATTTGTTAAGTTGCATTTTTTACTTTTAATTTGTATAATTTTCTCTTATCATTAATAATAAAAATGATTAGTTGTTGGGTTTCAACTTTCATTTTATATTTAGTGAAGTAAATCGAAGATTCGAGCTTATGCTATTGAAAATCGAGCATTTGACATGTTTGGAGCGAAGATGTCATTCCTGAGGAGATAAGGAACAGAAGAAGGAAATAATTTGAGCGTGGGTGGGTCCTGCTTCTCAAGACTATTATGCAAATTTGATTTGAAAGCATTCAATCTATTTTAGCAGTTGTATATAGTTGGAATATATTTTATTTTTTGTTTTCTTTAATTAGGATAATTTGAGTTTTTCTGTTCTAATAGGACTCTTAATAGTTTCCTAAATACATTATGAGTAGCAGGTTATTTATATAGAACTAAGTATCTTTCATGGGGGCTTTTCATTCTTTATTCAGCATATTTTATTTTTCCTGCATTTTTTTCCCAAACATGAGTTGCTAAACTCTTATTCTAGCCTAAAAGATTATCGAAGTTTTGGTTCTTCAATATTTGTGAGATCTAAATAGCTTTATTCATATTTCTTATTTCTTGAGTATTTATTTATCTTCTATTTTCATTATAATTATTCAGGTTTATTGAATTTGGGGTCCAAATTTGATAGTTTAGAATAATTATTTTGTCAATTAGATCATTAAATCTATAATTGTTTAATTGTTCTAATACTAGTGGCAAATAACATAGTTATGTGTGGTGACCACATGCATGATATATATTATGTGAATAGATAATCTAGTCTAAATGAACTCCACTTGTGTGTCTTTGATGACTAGGGCTGGGTCTTTCTAGTTTTTAATATTGTTGATAAATTAAATCCTAGGAGCATTTCTTTGGGGTTGCATTTGGCTAGGGAAATAACTAGCAAGCTTCTCTTAGTTATTGAGACAGTAAGAAGAGATTGGTTACTAGGGCATCGGAGTAACTATAACAAATCTATTCAAGAAAAGAGGAATTAATCTTTGCATTAATGATTAAATCTGAGAACCAAACTGAGAATTTACCTTAAGCTAGATTTTATTCTTGTTGATTTCTTATTTTATCTGCGATTTATTTTACTTTTTGGATTCTAGGTTTTCGTTTTCATAAAAATCTCCCTCTCTTATTTTATTTTATTTAGTAAACTTGAAAGAAATAAAATTTATCAATCTCTATGAAATACGTCCCTACTCACCATTGATTACAATTCATATCTTTAGAGTAGGAATTTATTTTTGTTAGATTCAATATTGACCAAATTTTGGTGCCATTTTTAGGGATTGGTTTCAAATAATTTTATTTTTTTAATGCATTGATTTTCTTGTACATGTGAACTTTAATACAATCCTGAGATTTAGAAGACTGCTCATAAATTGTGGAAAGAAACTAGATTGCTAAAGAAAGGCGAATCATCACCTTGAGTTCTCAATCTAAATACATCCAGCTTAGCTAATTCTAGCAATTTTGAACAAATGGAAACAATAGCTCGAGAAAAAACTTTAAAGGAGTTAGCTGAATCGAATTTGACTCAATAACTCTTTGTATAGAAATCTAGATCTAGAAGCACCTTTTGAGTTAAAATCTGGGCTAATCCTTCTACTACCTATTTTTCATGGCTTGGAGAATGAAGATCCCCAGAAGTATTTAAAAGCACTTCATGTTGTGTGCTTGACTATGATACCCCAAGGAGTATCTAAAGAGCAAGTGAAGGTGTGAGCTTTTCTATTTTTCTTAGCTGATAAAGCTAAGAATTGGTTGTTCTATCTACCCCTGGCTCTATCCCTACATGGATGGATATGATAAAAATACTTACTGAGAAGTTTTTCCCTGAATAACGAGCTACTAGCATTAGAAAAAAGATTAGCGAGATAAGATAGCGAGATGTGGAGAATCTTCATGAATATTAGGAAACGTTAAAACAACTTTATGTAAGCTACCCACAACATGGTATTACTAAGTGACTTCTTATTCAATGCTTTTATGAAGGGCTTTTACCAATGGAAAGGAGAATGATGGACGCCACAAGTCAAGGAGCCATCATGGACAAAACTCCAAGTGAAGCTAGAGAATTAGTCTCTATAATGGCTGCCAACTCCTAACAATTTGGATACTCTTGGGACCCTCCTAGAAGGGTTAATGAGATAAGTACTTCATCTCTTTAGCTTCAAATTTTTACTTTAACTTCTCTTGTTCAACAGTTAGTTGTAGGAAATACGCAACAAGTCAAGGCTTGTGGGATTTGTGTTAATGTTATTCATCCTATGGATATATGTCCTACGCTCCAAGAGGATTTATGCAAACAAACCAATACAACAGAAAAATTTCCTAGACCATCGAAAAGAAAATACAATCCCTACACAAACACCTACAATCCAAGATAGAGGGATCATCTAAATTTTGGTTATGGAGGGTGACCGCAGAACTACCAACACTTTTAACAAAAATTGCCTCTTCTGTGGCAACCATCCTCTTCAGATACAAGTTTGTCACTTGAAGATATTGTTAAATCGCTTACAACTAACACTCAAAAATTTCAACAAGAAATGTGAGCAAGCATTTAAAACCTAGAGAATTAAAAGATTCAGCTAGTTACCGCAATGAGTAAGATAGAATCCTAAGGGAAACTACCTTCTCAAATAGTTGTCAACCCAAGCAAAACACCAGCATGATTACATTGAGAAGTGGTAATGAGCTAAAAGAACCTAGTAAAAAGATATGAGAGAACACCATTATGGAAGAAGTGGAAAGAAAGATTGTCATGCTGCAAGATTTGATTGACTTTTGTAAGAACCTAGCAGTAAGGTAACAAGTTCATTGGTTGTACACCCCTTTTTTCCTACAACATTTGCTAAATCCAAAAAGTATGAAGAGGAAAAAAAGAATCCTGAAACATTTTGCAAGGTCGAGGAAAATATCCCATCACTTGATGCAATCAAGAAAATACCTCGGTATACTAAATTTCTTAAAGAATTGTGTATAGACAAAAAGAATATTAAAGGGTGATGAAAGAATAAGTATGGGGAAAAATATCTTGGCAGTGCTACAAAGAAAATTGCTCCCCAAT
This sequence comes from Jacaranda copaia, assembly GCA_014898725.1. Lineage (NCBI taxonomy): Eukaryota > Viridiplantae > Streptophyta > Magnoliopsida > Lamiales > Bignoniaceae > Jacaranda > Jacaranda copaia. Next base: position 1,796,411 of record JACGDI010005800.1, read on the forward strand.
GCAAGGACCCAAGTATGTTTACTATTCTTTGCAAAATAGGCAATGTTGGAATTGGAAAGGCTTTGTGTGATCTAGGTGTTTCAATTAATGTTAGGCCTTTTTCTACCTACTCCTATTTAAATGTTGGTCCTTTGAAAGAAACAAGAGTAATCATTCAACTTTTTGATAGGTTTGCTGCATACCCATAGGAAGTCCTAGAAGATATGTTAGTACAAGTTAACGAATTAATTTTTCCTACTGATTTTTATGTACTTAACATGTCTAAAGATAACTCTTCTTTCATCAAAAATATTATTAGAAAGATCTTTTCTTAGAACCTCTAAGACTAAGATTGATATGCATGATGATACTCTCACTATAGAGTTTGATGGTAATGTGATTAAATTCTTTATCTATGATGCCATGAAATATCCTAATGATGAGTCTTATGTTTTTGTTGTGGATATTATTAATTCTTTGACTCACAAAACCTTTTATTTGAATAATGATGATAAGTTGAATGTTGCACTTTGTAAAAGTCTCAACATAGAAGAGTTGTAGAAGTATGATTAAGGAGTTGCCATGGATTCTGACTTGGAAGACATAGTTCTTGAATTACAATTGTCACAATTGACTAAGTCTACTATTTCTTTTATTGAATTGCCTCCTTCCCACACTAAGCTTCTTCATATTTCGTAGGTACCATAATTGGCATTGAAGCCACTACTTAGTCATTTGAAATATGTCTTTTTTGGGGAAAAGAAAACTTTACTAGTGATAATTTCTAATGAATTCAATGCCTTGCAAGAGGAGAAGTTGATTTCAGTGCTTCGAGACCATAATGAAGCTATTGGATAGACCATTGCCGACATCAAAGGACTGAGCCCTTCAATATGCATGCGTAGGATATTATTGAAGAAAGATTGCAAGCCTTCTAGGGAAGCACAACATTAATTGAATTCTTTAACGATGGAAGTAGTGAAAAAGAAAGTTCTAAAACTTCTGAATGTAGGGGTAATCTATCCAATTTCAAATAGCAAATAGGTATGCCCAATTCAAGTTGTCCCAAAGAAAATAGGTGTAATGGTAGTGGAGAATCCAACTAGTGAATTGTTGCCCAGTAGCATTCATAACAAATGATGAGTATGTTTAGCTTACCACAGGTTGAATGCATCGACTAGAAAGGATCATTTCCCCCTCTCTTTCATTTGTTAACTACTTAAATATTTGGCCTATCAAAGCCATTATTGTTGTCTTGATGGCTATTCTGGATTCCATCAAATTCCTATTGCACCTGAGGATCAAGAAAAGACAACATTCACATGCTTATTTGGTACTTTTGCATATCGATGAATGCAATTTTTCCTTTGTAATGCTCCTGCTACATTTGAAAGGTGTATGGTTAGTATATTTTTAGATTATGTGGAAAACATCATAGCGGTATTCATGGATGATTTTACAATCTATGATAATTCTTTTGATACATGTTTGACTAACCGTATGAAAATACTAAAAAGGTGTACTGAAATAAACCTTATTTTCAATTGTGAAAAGTGCTACTTTATGGTTAAGCAAGGTCTAATCCTAGGGCATATTGTGTCTACAAAAGGTACTGAGATTGACAAAGTAAATATTGAAGTGATTGAATCTTTACCTTACCTTGCCAGTATGCAAGAAATTCATTCGTTTCTTGGATATGCAGGATTCTATCACCATTTTATCAAAGATTTCTAAAATTACTCCACCCTTGTCTAAGCTATTGTAGAAAGTTATAGTGTTTTAGTTTGACGAAGCATGCAAAAAAGGCGCTTGATGAGTTAAGGGGGAATTGATTTTAGTACCAATTATCCGGCCACTAGATTGGAACCTTGTATTTGAGATTATGTGCTATGTAAGCAACTATGCAATTGGCACTGTTCTTGGATAGTGAGTTAGAAAATCTCCTCACATCATATATTACACCTCGAGAACACTCGATGGTGCTTAGTGCAACTATTTGACAACAGAAAAAATACTCTTGGTTATTATTTTTACATTAGAACCATTAATGGATACATTTGCTGGTGCTTAGTGCTTTGTACTAAAGTACCTACTTTTGAAAAATGAGGTGAAACTAAGGCTCATTAATGGATACATTTGCTGTAAAAATTTAACTTGGAGATACATGATAAAATGAGTGCATAAAATTTGGTTGGAAATCATTTAAGTCGCCTAATCACCAATGAGGAGCCATCACCATTATAAGATAATTTCCCAGACGAACACCTCTTTTTAGTCTAAGAGACAACACCTTGGTACCCTAATATTGTTAACTATTTATTTGCAAGAACACTACCAAATGATTTGTCTATGGCTCAGCGAGACAAAATCAAAAGTGATGCTAAGTATTATGTTTAGGATGATCTTTACCTATGAAAGCACTGTTCTGATCAAATCATTAGGCGATGTGTATCTTAGACAGAAATCCCATTGATTTTAATTTTTTTTCATTTATATACATATGGGGGACATTCAGTCTAAAGAGAACTATTTGTAAGGTATTAGATTGTGGATTCTTTCGGTTTTCTTTATTTCACGATTGCTACACATTTGGCATGACACATTTGGCAAGTCATGTGAAAATTGTCAAAAAATTAGGAATTTAGGATGAAAAGATCAATTACCTCTTACCTTAATCCTTATTGGCAAAATATTTGATTTATAGGCATTAATTTTATGGGTTCATTTCTCTTTTGTTTTGGCAACAATTACATTATTCTTGCAATAGATTATGTGTCAAAATAGGTCGAAGCTAAAGCAACCCAGACTAACGATGCTAAAGTTGTTGTATGATTCATCAAATCTCATATTTTTGCTAGGTTTGAAATACCTAGGGCTATAATTAGTGATTGTGGAACTCAATTCTGCAATCAAGCTATTAAGGCTCTACTCAAGAAATATCATGTTCACAAGCCGTATCTCTACATCTTATCATCTACAGGTGAATGGACAAGCAGAGGTGTCCAATAGAGAAATTAAGTCTATACTTGAAAAAATGATGAATTGAAATAGGAAAGATTCGAGTACATGGCTCGACGATGGACTTTCGGCCTATCGAAGCACTTACAAGACCCCCCATAAGTATTTCTCATTACTGGATGATATTTGGAAAACTTTATCATCAACCCATGCAGGCCTATTAGGCTATCAAGCATTGCAACATGAAAATAGATAAAGCCGAATAACAGAGGAAATTACAATCGCAAGAGATAGACAAAATTCATTGTGAGGCTCATAAGAATTCTAAAATTTACAAGGACAAAATGAAGGCCTTTCATGATTAGATCATTTCCCGAAAAAGTTTGTCAATTAGGCAAAAGGTTTTGCTTTATCACTCTCATTTAAAACTATTTTCGGGAAAATTATGTTATTGATGGTTAGGCCCTTTTATTGTTTCTAATGTATTTTCTCATGGTGCAATTGAAATTCAAAGCATGGACTCTGGTAAAATTTTTAAAGTCAATGAGCATCACTTAAAACCTTTTTATGAAGGTCTCCAAATGTATCACTTTGATGAAATTCATCTAGAAAATCCATCTCTAGTGCTATGATGAATAGTTATGTCTAGCCAAATATGTTAAAGAACAGCACTTTTGAGGAGACAACCCAAACTTTCAATTTTTTGTTTACATTGCTTTAAAAAAAATTATCTCTCATTAACTTTATATTTTTCGGATACAGGAGATGTTTTAAATTGGCTTGTGGCCATAGTTAATTGACAGAAAAGCTCTTCAATCTACCTATTCCCACGTTTGTTTAAGGACCTCTTCTGGCACCGTTTGGCTATTTGATAGAAAAACTTTTCAATCTATCCCTACCCACTTCTTGTTCAAGAACCTTTTCCGGTACGTTGAAATTATTTGACATAAAAGATTTTCAATTTTCAATCTACTTGTGCCCTTGTCCTATTTCATCAACTCTCTTGCCATCTAAACTATTTTCAATATTTTATTGATTTATTTATTTATTTATTTTATTTTTATTTTTATTATTATTATTTTTTTATTTTTCAATATTAATATTTTTTACAATTACTAATAATGAAGAAACAAAAAAATAATGATGAAAAAAGAGTCAAAATTGGAGGCTTCAATTTTAACTCAACCAAACTCCACTATTCATCTTATTCTCCAAGAAACTCAACAAGACCCGCCACCATCTTCTTTAACCAACATTTTTCACAAAACCACCACCATCATCCTCTATCACCGAACACTATCTTCATCAAACCCACCACCACCAGTCACCACCCCCACCTTCCACCACCACTATTTTTTTCAACCCAACAATCTTCTCCATTTCTCACTTTCAATCACCACCAATATTGGTCATCACCACTATCAAATAAAATCGATCAGCACCTTTGACCTTTACCATAACAACCACCAATCTTCACCATTACCTACTACCATCTCCAATACAACCTCTTTTGGCCACCCTCAAACCTATCACCACCATTACCTTCATCTTCCTCTCTCACCGCCACATTAGGCCATCACCACCATCTTCACATTTCCACCACCCACCACCATCAAACCACCTTCACCCTCAATCCTCATTTCATCTTCAATGCTCATCTTCAATTTCGACTCTTATCTTTTTTTGCTTTTTATTTTGTTTTATTTTTTTTATTATTTTTTTATTTTTTGTATTTTTACTATTAATATTTTTATATTTATTTATTTATTAAAAAATTGAAAAAGAGAGTTAAAATTGAATTCGCCTTTTTCTCCAAGAAAACTTCACAAAATCGCAACTTTCATCTTCCACCAAACATCTCCAAATAACACATTCACTCATCATAAACTATTTGCCTAGACATGACAAAAAAATAGCTTACCAACCATCCTCAATAAGCCAAGAGTACTCAGGTGACTTATCATCATTTAACCACATCTTTTCTGGAATCATCCGAACCATCAACCACTTCCATTGTCAATGCTCGACCATCTTCTTCATCCAAATTTTGATGTCATTCTTAACTTGGAAAAGGAAAAACTACCTTTCCAACCATAGAATTTGGCTTGCACAGGTCTCCCTAGTTCACCACATCTCATGAACAGAATAGATACAATGAGGTTTGCTTTAGACCAATCCTCCCCTGTAAGTAAATTCACTATCCCACTCTTGAGACTTTAAATATTTGTGCTGATGTTGATTGATAATTGATAGTATTGAATGGCACCCTTATTTTTTCATTCATTATCTATCATATGTTGAACTTGTACATGAATTCTATACTACTTTTGACTTTGATTTCTCTCTAAATGGTCCTAATGTGGTTGTATTTCGATTAATGGGTCAAATGTTTAACTTGTCTCTTGCTAAATTTAACTTGGCATTCGGTTTATGATATCTGATTATGCACATTCTGATGAATATTTGAACATTAGATTTGATTTTAATGCTGAGTTAACACTTTGTAGATATTTAACTAAGAACACAGCTATCCCTTATGATCCTAGCAAATCCAAAGATACTTTTCTTGTTGATCCTACCTTGAAATATGTTCATCATTTTCTTGCATTTTCTTTTTCGGGTAGGAAGGAATCTACTAGCGTGCTGTCAAAAGTGGAGTTTTATTTTCTGTGGTGCACCTTAGGTATTGGTTGGCTTCTCAATTTGCTAGTGTCTTGGCTAACAAACATGCATTAATCTTGGGATCATTCATTACATATTTAGCCATATACGAGCACTTGATCACTCTTGATGATAACACATTATATATTGCTTGTGATATAAGACCTTTGGATTTGAATTGTTTAGAAGGGACGGGCCTACTTGGTTGATGGAATTGTGTGTTTTATTTTTGCTCTCTAGGACCCAATATGTCATGAAAGCATGAGAGGGTTTCTAATGATGATGAGGGAACTTCACCTACCTCTGCTATAGCTAAACTAAAGACTAGTGACAATGATCTTCATGCTCTTCGTCACCAGCTTTCACATATAAAGACCAACCTTAAGGCCTATTTCGCTCATGTTGCTTTCACACCCCAGTTCCACCCAGTCCTTGAAGCTATGTAGACCTTATCTCCTCTGGGGAGTCCCTCTTCCACATTTTTTATACATTCACATTTTTAGTTTGAAACATTGAGGATAATGTTTGGTTTAAGCATGGGGAAGGAAAATTTAGATTCATTTTACTTCAAACATGCATGAAATGGCTCTTTATTTTTCTTATTTGCTTTCAAAGTGAGCTTTAGTTCTTGATTAGTTAACTTTTCTTGTTGACCTTTTACCTCTTTTTGATACTTGTCCCTGAGAAAACACTTAAATAATTGGGTTGAATTAGGACACATTTTAAGAATGGCATGAGTAGTTGATTTTTATTGCACTTCTACTTGTCACCTTGTTGGTTGATTTGGATGAAAAATGTATAAGGGAATTGATGCATTTCACCCTAATAATTGTCATGCATAGTGAGTTAACTTTTCTAGAACTTGCTTTGATTAACATATTTGAGTTGAATGTACTAAAACAATGAGGTAACTGGGTTTGACTATTTAGCCTCACTTGAAAAAAAAGGGGCTTGATTACTCTACTAATCACTAAAATAAAGTGATTATGGGTAGGGATAATAACCATCTAGTTTGTGACTAATTGAGTAACTGGGTGCATTTGCCACTAACGTTTGTACTTTATGTAAAAAGTTTGGATGAAAACCCTGACCAATTATGGCTGGTTAAGTAACCAGGTGCGTTCATCCTGAATGTTTGTATTTATGTAAAAAGGTTGATCCACACACTGAATTTAGTGCCAAAAAAAGAGAGATTGAATAAGGTTTTTCCTTTTATTCCTTTATATTTTCTTGCATTCGACTTGCTATTTTTCCATAAATATGTGATATTATTGCATATTTTTGATAGTTGTCCTTCTATGTCTTCACTTGAATTGAACTTAATGAAAAAATCGTTAAATCCCTTTTACATTTCAAGTTCAAAGAGACTACCAAGGTGACAAGTTATTTGTGTGATTTATAAGGGTTATTTCTAAGAAGTATATGTTCTTACTTGTGTCTTGATTTGGCCCACCAAGATGTGATAATAATTATTTGGGGACAAGTTGAGAAATAGAAAGAAAGGATTGTGAGAAAGATTGATAAATTGAAACTGTTGCATGCTTGAGGACAAGCATTATCTAAGTGTGGGGGAATTTGTTAAGTTGATTTTTTTATCTTTTTATTCGAATAATTTTTCCTTATGATTAATAATAAAAATTCTTAATTTTTAGGTTTTAACTTTCATTTTATATTTTGTGAAGCAAATTGAAGATTCGAACTTATGCAGTTGAAAATCAAGCATTTGACATGTTTGGAGCAAAGATTTCATTCTCAAGGAGACTAGGAATGAAAGAAGGAAATAATTTGAGTGTGGGTATGTACAGCTTCCCAAGACTATTATGCAAATTTTATTTGAAAGCATTCAATATATTTTGACAGCTGCATATATTTGGAATATTTTAATATTTATTTCTTTAATTAGGATAATTTGAGTTTTTCTACTCTAATAGGACTCTTATTAGATTTCTAGTTGCATTAGGAGTAGTATGCTATTAATATAGAACTAGGTATCTTTCATAGGGGCTTTTCATTCTTTCATTCAGCATATTTTATTTTTCCTATGTTTTTCTCCCAAACATGAGTTGCTAAACTCATCTTCTAGCCTAAGGGATTATTGAAGTTTTGGTTTTTCCATATTAGTGAGGTTTAAATAGTTTTGTTCATATTTCTTATTTCTTAAGTAATTATTTATCTTCAATTTTCATTACAATTATTCAGGTTTATTGAATTTATGGCCCAAATTTGATAGCTTAGAATAATTATTTTTTTAATTAGAACATTAAATTCATAATTGCTTAATTGTTCTAATACTTGTGGCCAATAGCAGAGTTACGTGTGGTGACCACATACATGATTTATGTTATGTGGATAGATAATTTAGTGTAAATGAACCCTGCTTGTGTATGTTTGTTAGCTAAGGCTAGGTCTTTCTAGTTTTTAATGTTGTTGATAAATTAAATCCTAGGAGCATTTCTTTAAGGTTGTTTATTGACTTGAGAAATAACTAATAAGCTTTTCTGAGTTACTGAGATAGTAAAAAAAGATTGATTATTAGGGCATCCGAGTAACTATAACCAGTCTATTCAAAAAAATAGGAATTAATCTTTGCATCAATGATCAAATATGAGAACTGCACCAAGAATTTAACTTAGGCTAGATTCCATTCTTATTGATTTCTTATTTTATTTGTGATTTATTTTACTTCTATGATTCTAGGTTTTCATTTTCATAAAACCCCCTTATTATTTTATTTTATTTAGTAAACTTGAAAGAAATAAAATTTACTAGTCCCTGTTGAATACAACTCTACTCATCACTGATTACAATTCATATCTTTAGAGTAGGAATTTTTTTTATTGGATTCAACACCAACCACGGTGGAAACAAGTGAGAAACAACAGCCGGACACAGAACCTTTGGGAAGGTTGAACTGAATCAAGAAACAACCCAAAAGACTTAGATTCTTTCATGAGATGAGCTAATTAGATTGCACTCCAAAGACCTATGAGAAAGCTATATTAGACATAGACTCGAGACATTAGCTTAATGCTATGAAATCCAAAATGGACGCTATGTACTCTAACAAATTGTAGACTTTAGTAGATCTACCAATAGGTATAGTACCTATTGGTTGCAAATTGATCTTTAAGTGAAAGCTAGGAGTTGATGGAGAAGTAATGACCTTTGAGGCACGACTAGTGGCAAAGGGTTATACTCAAAGACCCGATATTGATTTTGTGGAAACCTTTTAACCGGTCACAATGCTTAAGCCATTGGGATTTTACTAGCCATTGCCGTATATTATGATTTTGAGATATGGCAAATGGATGTAAAAACCATTTTCCTCAATGGAAACATTGAAAAATAAATCTATAAGGAGCAACTATAAGGTTTTACATCCAAAGAAATGAGCAAAAGGTTTGTGAACTTCAGAGATCTATTTATAGACTCAAATAAGCATCCTAAAGTATGAACATATGTTTTGATAAGACAGTCAAATCATTTGGCTTTGCTAAAAATGTGTATGATCCTTATGTGTACAAGTAGCTTAGTGGGAGTAGTATACAGTTTGTTGTGCTTTATATTGATTACATTCTTTTCATTAGGAATGAGAAAGCAATGTTAGAGTGTACTAAAATGTGGTTATCTAGTCAATTCTCCATGAAGGATTTGGAAGAAACATCCTATGTATTAGGAAAATGTATTTATAGAGATAGATCAAGGAGGATATTGGAGTTTTCCCACATACTGTTCATTAGCAAGATACTAAAGAGGTTTAGTATGGAAAAATCTAAAAGAGCTCCTAATGAGACACGGTCTTCGTCTCTCCAAGTCTATTGCCCCTAAGACTGATGATGAAAGACATAAAATGTCCTACATACCTTATGCATATGTTATTGTGAGCATAATATATGTTATTCAATATACAAAGCTAGATGTTGCACATGCTCTAAGTGTTGCGATCTATTTTCAATCCGACTATAGTGAATATTACTGGATGGTCGTTAAAGCAATCCTTAAATACTTGAGAAAGACTAAGGATTTATTTTTGGTATGTGGAAATGGAGAATTGAAACTAGAGAGATTTTTGAAATCAATCTTTAATTCGATGTAGATGACTTTCAATTCTTTTTGTTTTGGCTAAATTTTTTATTGGATCTTCATCAAGGTACTGGTGATCTTGTGTCCAATTGTCAACCAATTTCAAAGTGATTTGGATAGGCAACTATTGCTGTGAACTTGTTGTGCCACTGGAAGATAGGTGTTAATTATTAAAGTGTTCTTTCTCTTTTTTGTGGATTTGGAGCATTCAAGGTAATCCTTCATTCAAATTTGAGTTTAAAACATGACTAGACCCTTGGTTTCTAGTGTAGTTTAGTTAATTTAGCTATTTTTTACTTTATTATTGGATCTTAGTGCTACACTCTACTTCCCTATAAAGCTAATCTTATGACTAAAGGTTATACTCAAAGATTGAATATCAATTTTAAGAAAAGTTTTTCACCGACAGCTATGAATAAATCCATTAGGATTATGCTTGCCATAGCTATTTTTACTACTATGAAGTATGGCACAGAGATGTAAGGACTATTTTTCTCAATAGAAATATTAATAAAGAGATTTATAAGGAGCAACTGGAATGTTTACACTCAATGGGAGTAAGAGAAAGGTTTTTAAAATCAAAAGGTCTATCTATGGACTTAAGCAAGCATCTTGAAGTTGGAACATACGTTTTGTTGAGATAGCCAAAAAGTATGGCCTCATAAAAAATATGTACAAACAATGTGTGTACAAAAGGCCAATAGGAGTTTGATCTAGTTCATAGTGCTTTATGTTGACAATAATTTTCTTATTAGAAATGATAGAGATATATTAGAGTGTACTAAAGCATGGTTATCTTCTTCATGAAAGATTTGGGAAAAGCATCCTATATACAGGGAATATGGATCTATAGAGATAGATCGAAAAGAGTGTTGTGGCTTTCCCAATCTACATACATAGATAAGATACTAAAGAGATTTATTATTGATGAATTCAATAGGGGATACCTCCTTATGAGACATACCCTATATCTCTCTAAGTGTGTGGATACCTTAAATTCATATTTAGATTTGTTCTACTTCAATGTTGGTGTGATTAGTTGGAAATGTTCTAACCAAGATTCCATGATCGATTGAAACTATTGATGTGAAATACATTGTGATATTAGATACCACAAAGAAAGGTGATTAGATAAAAAAAGTTTCATCCAAGAGTTAGATATAGGGCCTAGTATTATGGAGTTAGTTGTTGTCTATTGTGACAACAATGGAGCAAAGGGATTAAGACCTCATCATTGATCTAAACATATATTGAGGCATTATCATTTGATCCATGAAATCATTAATAGAGGCAACACTCAAGTGAAGAGAGTTACCTCATAAGAGAATATAGGAAATCTATTAACTAAAACCCTAATCTAAAAAGTCTTTGAAAGATATCTTGGAAAGATAGGCTTAACGATTATGGAGAATTGGCTTTACGTCAAGTGGAAGATTGTTGGAATAGTGCCCCATAGCCAATTAGATTAATGTGTATTACTACTCCAATAAAAGCATCTTAGTTGATTGATATTGTATAAATGACTATCTTCATCTTATGTATTCCGATATCTTCATAATACATTTGGTTGAAACTTTTAAATCGTATAAGATTATGGGACTTGGTGCTGCATATGATGGTAATCATGAAACTAGTCTCTATGGTCATAATTTTAAAGTATTCCAAGTCACAGAAAGATTTGGATAGACTTGCACTAATAATACATATTCAAGAAATTGGATATTTTCCCGTTTCATGAGTAATCCATGTAGAAGATACAGATTACATTAATAGGTACTTGTTAGATAACAAGTTCAATGAGACTCGCTTAGAGAATCCATAAAATAGCCAAAATGGCTTGTTGAAGAGTTTTTAGCTTACAATAGTGTATATAATTAATCCTTAGACTTGAGGTTCCACAGTAACCTTGAAATTAGTTCCTTGTGCTTTGATATTTATTCTGACCACCTAGAGGGCGGGAAGGGATTTATATTCGATGCAAGCAACTTAAGTATGGAGGTTGATGAGTTTCAATAGAGGATTCATTTGGTTGTTGTGAAGAGCAAGTTGATCTACTATGTATTCTATGATGATCGGATCTGGGAAATCCTTGTGTAATGTAGTTGGTTTCACAAGATGAGGTTATTTGGAACTACTCATTAAGAATAGATGCATAGTTATTGAGTCTATTAGGGAACTAGGAAGTATATTGCCCTAGGCCTCTTTTGAGAGATAAGCTGATCAAGAATGGAATGAGTCTATTTAAATATTTAGAAATGATTAATTGATTAATTAAAATAGAGATTTAATTAGTCTAATTAAAATTCCACGTAGAATGAGAGTTGACACACAAGTGGTCCAATAACGTGAAGGAAGAATATAGTGCATTGCTAGTGTGACTATATGCTCTACATACTTCCTTTACACATTATAAAAGCTCCTTGAGGACCATCATAGCCAACCTTTGCTCTCCCTATCTCACATTTGGGGTGTGACAAAAACTCTCTCCAAAATTCAATTTTCTCCCTCTTCCAAAAAGCAACCACCTTCTTCTTCTCTCTCTTCCAAGCTTCTTCCACCATCTTCCATTCTAGCTTAAGTTAGAGATTCAATATGTAGTTAAAGGTGTGTGGATAACATTTAGAGATATTTATAAGGTGCAGTTAACTACTATTTTTGCATGGTTTTTGTCTTAGTTTTGCTACTATTTGAGGGCTGCCTCAATGCTCAACTTGATAGCAACAGAGGTGTAGAAGAAGAGTGCAATCGGTTGCATTCGGAGGGAGAAGATTGAGTCTTCATTTGTTTGTTAAAAGGAGTTCGATATTTAAGGTAATTGCTCTTCTTTGAATCCATTTTAATTGGTACAAGTAATTTCTTAGATTGTTGATGAATTCAAGTTACTTTCAATGCATTCTACTACTAGAAGCCTACCATTTCAATAATTTGTGGAAAGGACTTGAAATCCTATTTCCTGTAACATCATATATATATATATATACACATATTTTGATGTGACAAATAAGTAACCTTAATATTTTAAATAAAGCCTTTTACTGTGATATTTTAAATAATGCAAAGTCATAGTTACAATGTTCATAAACTTGAAGTTCTAAGAATGTTAATTAGTTATTTATAAAGTATATATACAATCTTTTAGTATTCATCTATAGAAACAACTTATATTGGGTCATTATTTGATCTTCAATTTAACATTAAATACTTCATCGTACTTAATACTATCCTAGTAAATAAAATCTATATATTTTGTTTATAAAATCATTTTATCACTTTGGAAATTATCAAATAATATATTACATATTTAATATGAAACAATACATATATTTTCAATATTCAACATAATATATAAGAACATACCAATTTTTTATGAACTTCTTCTATAAGCATAAAATATACAGAGAATTTAATATGATACTTAATTTCAATTGAATTTCCTAAATCTACAACTATTACATCTAATTATAATATTTACACACAAGAAAGATATTCTTAGTAAATTTTTGTGAAATAGCAATGTGCCAATAAATGCACTTGATGTAAATATTGAAACTCGCAAATAAATATATTCAAAATGTGAAATTGATGTCATCAACTATTTATGTGGTCACTCATAAATTCTTTACAAGAATTTCAACTATCCAATCATGGATTTATGTCTTATGTAAAAAACTTTACCTGGAATAATTCAATATTTTGTTGTTGAAAAACTAAAATGATATTATTTGAAAGTTTTGATAATACAAAATTAGAATTGAGAGTTTATATATTTGAAATAAGTTTTAAATTCAAACAAAATTATTAGCTACATATATTATTTTGACTAAAATGTTTTGTATATCTAGAAGAGATCATTTTGAAAACAATTACATTTGAAAACTTTGATAAATTTAGTTAAAACTATTTATTTCTCAAATTTCAAATTCATTACTAAGAAAATAATGATATGATAATACATAGGAATAGGTGTTTACCATTCCCATGAGGAATTACAAAAGTTTTCAGAGTAAATCACAATATTTAAAAAAGTTAATTCTAGCTATTAAACTAATTTTTGCTTGTGAAATATATTTAGTATAAATTATTTATTTATTTAAAATTGCATATTTTTGAGAAAATATTTATATAATTAAGATATGTATTTAATTATATTATGGATTACTTCAACTGGAGAAAAAAATGGTTGTGCCTATGTAAGTTACAAAAAGATTATTAATATGAAAAACTAGTTGATTGTTTCAAAATAATTTAGTTATGAACTATTTTGTTAAGAAAAATCTCACATTTTTTTGAATAACAATGTGTAACTAAATTAAAAAAATAAGTATATCTAACTGTGTAGGAGAAAAATTAAGCTTAATATTTTTATTTAAACTCACAATTATTAGATAGCCTCAATATGTTTACTGTGTATCTTCATTTATCATGGCAAGGTAGGAACAATTGTTTTTAATAGTTAATTATCAAAGTAAGTCTAAGTTATTAAAATATACATTCTATATCAATTATATAAGAAAGCATTTTACGTAGTAGTGCAATATTAGCATCTGACGACATATAGTAATTCTGAATACAAACTTATATTTTATTTATTTTTATATAATTGGTCGAGGAATAAAATTATTCTTTTATAAAAAATTGTTATAACTATAAGACAGATTTAATTAATTGAAATAAACATATTAAGATACATGATGTTATGTATAGCACAAAAGAATTCTTTTTTAAATATACATAATTAAATATGGACATAACACTTATAAATTTAATAAATTCCTTATGAAAAAAAATATATACATATATATAAGTTCATTTGTTTGATGGGAAAATTAGAATAATTTCAATTATTTAAAAAAATGTTGTAATTTTTGAATATTCAAAAGTTACATTATTTGATATATTATTCAATTATGAAATCTATGCAAATATCTTATTTCTGTCTAGAGAAATTTAAAAAAAGTTATAATAATCACAAAAATAGTAAAATAAATATTGAATAAACATACAAAGTTCTTATTGTGCCCTGAAAATTGTCGTTGGTCTCAATCCCACAAAGACGATGACATTGAGTATCCCTAAGTTAGCCTTAGGTGCACAAAAATAAGCTGAGATTTGACCATTGACCTAGGCAAAAAACATAGGGTCTGGACAATGTCAATGGGAGGTTGAAGATCAAGGGCTCAAGTATTAAATGTAGGGCATGGCTAATGTAAGGTCAGATTTGTTGCATTTAATGTTGTCTACCTAGGAACACCCCTTGCATTATATGTAAATACATGCATCACACCACCCCTCTGCCATGTCTAAGTACTATTCACCAAATGTATGTCATTTCAGTCAAGACTACATTGTTAAAATTGTGCCCTGCAGCTAATTAGATTAGCATATAAACTATTTCATTTGTGAGACAATCTTGATTGAATGGGTATCTTCATTTTATGCTTATTTTACTTCACTAGCATTTGGTTGAAGCCTTTAGTGTTGGAATAGTGCCTTGTAGCCAATTAGATTAGCATATAAACTATTTCATTTGTGAGACAATCTTGATTGAATGACTATCTTCATCTTATGCTTATTTTACTTCACTAACATTTGGTTGAAGCCCTTAGATCACCTTAGAATGTGGAACTTGGTTTGGTGACCATGGAATAAGTTTCACTTGATCGTGATTTTAAATCTTTCAAGTTATAGGATCTTATGAGATGGGGTATCTAAGATCTAGATAGACTTACACTAACGATGCATAAATCCAAAGGTTGGAGATTGCTCCGTCCCATGGGCAACTATTTGAAATATGGGTACATGTTAGTGGGTGCTTGTTCGAGAACAAGGCATTGAAGACCTACCAGAGAATTCACTAGATAGCCGAACTGGTAAGTCAGTAGTTTCTAGTTCTCCTGCTTACGCTAGTGCATCTATTAGTCCTTTAACCTAAAGATCCATGATAATCTTGTATCTATTCCTCATGCTTTGACTTATCCTTGACCACATAGCAGGTCTTTCAGGTGAAATTAGATATGAGCTACTTGGCATGGAGGTTTGTGAGAGCTAAGATGGAATTTAACTCCTTACTGTTTTGAAGGGTGAGTATATCTTTTATGTGTTCTATGATGACCGGTTTCTAGAAATCCTTGCACAAGGTGGAGTGACGATTTGGAAAATGAGTTTTTCAAAGGTGAGGTCACACAACAGGGATTAAACTGAGAATAGAGACACAGTATCAAGGCTAATGGGGAGCTAAAAAATATCTTACCCTAGACCTCTTTCAGAAGATAAAAGATGAAAAGACTGTATTTGCATGGCACACGTAGAGCAATGATGGTTGTCTAGAA
Source organism: Jacaranda copaia (assembly GCA_014898725.1). NCBI lineage: Eukaryota > Viridiplantae > Streptophyta > Magnoliopsida > Lamiales > Bignoniaceae > Jacaranda > Jacaranda copaia. The sequence goes on from JACGDI010005800.1 coordinate 1,812,421, forward strand.
TATTTATTTCAGCCAATTAATTGAGCTCCATGAGCTTGAGGTTGGACATCAACTATGGATATTGAGTACTCTTTGATTAATGAGATTAATTGAATTGAGTTGACTAGTTTAAAAGGGGTTTTAAACTAGAATGAATATAAGATATTTGAAAGTCACAAGGCATTTTGAGCCTATGTCCAATGAATGGTAGAACCTATTGGGTCACACACAAAATCTAATTAGCTTCTTAATTAATGGAGAGAATTTTCTAAGGTGTTAGAAAATGGTGTCTCCTAGTGGACCAATTTTTAAGGCCAACTTTGAGGGTCAATTTTGGCTTGATTGATTTATGTGTTAAATTAATCAACTAATTTAAAGGTTAAATTAGATCAATAATTAAGTAGTTAATTATTTGGTGCCAACATGATCATCAATTAATTAAGTTAACTTAAAGAGTTAAGTTAATGAATTTAGCTTAAGGAGTTAAGCTAGTTTGCCTTAAAGAGTTAAGTTAAAGGAAAATTAATTAAATTAAAGAGTTTAATTTGATCAATTAAGGAAGAATGAATTTTGGAAGGAAGACTCAAATCAGATTTAGATTCAAATTTTACTACCTAAGAAATCCTAGTTGGCCACCCCCCTAATGCATTGTGTGATGCCAACTTGGCATTAGATATTTTTAGCCTCTGTATATAGATATATAGAGAAAAGGTTGTGCATATAAAAAATGGTGTGAAAAATTAGATTATTCATTTTCCTCCAAAATATTTGCAAACTAGCATTTGATATGTTGAAGGCTAAGCTTCTTTCTTCATCTTCCTACCCTAAATTCGGCCTCCATCATGACCGGATCTTTGGTCATATTTCAACTAAAAGACTATAGATTTAGGAAGTCTCATTGGTGTGTGGACTATTTCAATAGAGACAATACGTGTGCCTTGCTCTGTTTCTGGAGAGCTCTCTGCATGAGGTCTAACTTTGCAATTTTCACCACGATGATCCAGATGGTCAATCGATTTGAATTTTTAACTAGAGATTCTCCAAGGTTGTTGTTTATCTCCAATAATTTTTTCAAAATGTTGGGGGTAATTTGGTAGAGTGATCGTTGTAATCCTTTCGCTATTCCAGGAGCAGGCAAATTCTGAAACTGGAAATGTTCACTTGTTTCTTCCCAAATTTATTTATCAAGGTAATCCTCTATCTAAATCTGAATCAAAGGCATGATTAGATCCTTGGGATGCTTTTAGGCACTAGTTTTTTTTTTTTTGAAGTTTTGATTATAGATCCTAGTGCTTATTTTGCCTTTCAAGTGGTATAAGAGCCATAATCATGCTTAGATTTGAATTTTATTTGGTTCATTGATTCATGTGATGGACTAATATAGATCACCATATTCTTGATTCAATTTATGGATTAGAGAATTTAGTTGATTTGTGTGTGGCTCCTTGATTGACGAATTAAAAACATGCTATTATGTGATTTAAGTGTTAATTTATGTAGTTAGTATGTTTTAATTCATAGTGAATAATATTGAATGTTGATTTGGCATTAATTAATGTTATATTATGATATGGCATGTTGAATTATGTCTGAAAGCGTTTTGGTCATTTTTGGATCCAATTGGAATGGAATTATGTTGGAGATTATTTGAAGAATTTGATTCTTACTTTTTCTAATATTTGAAAGCATGTTTGAACACTTGTATTTCTAGTTTTAAAAGGTATTTTGAATCTATAAATTGATATGAAGTGTGTGTTATGATGTTGAGAATGTGTGCTAAAATTGTTGGTGCATGAAAATTGAGTGAAGGACACAGTTAGCAAACCTTGAACCTCAAAAACCAAGGCTACAAGCACAGCCTTAGCACTGGCCGGGTAGCGTCGGCATAGGTTTCCCAACCGTGTGCCAAGGGCTGCTAGGCATCCCAATTTTAAGGGTGTTTGGTGAACTTTGAGTTGTTTTTTCAACTCCTTTAATGCTCAACAAGTTTTTGCACTACACACATTAGTTGCACAACTATTGTGCTATGCTTCAAAATTATGTTTGACATATTTGAATGCTTTTGAAAATTAGCTAAAGTTGATCTCCTATTAATGGCGTAAGTGCTATGCTTGGTTCAATTATTTGTTTATGAGATGAGCATTTAATTGTTGGAATTGATTGTTAATTCTAGATTTATTTATTGTTCATTTAATTATTGAATGAATGATGGATGAATAGGAATGATCATGAGCCTTTTAAATTAATTTTATTTGTTTCAAAATTGTTGAAATAGGTTGTATTAAATGGGGCTTGCATGCCTCTTGTTCTATCTTGTAAAGGTTATAAGAGTAGAACTACTAGGTATGAGGAATTCCATTTCATGTAAATGTTGCAGGGAGTAAGGAGTCCGATGGACGCATGAAGGCCAATTGAAGACCCACGAATGTATAGGATACACTCATGTAATAGTTTAGTTTAGTTCAACCTACTTAAAATCAACCGAAGTGATGCACCCATGACTCTAAGTACATTACTTAGTTAAGCTCATGGTCATCCTACCGTAGGAACATGCTAGGCTTTTTACTTATTTATGTTTTTATATCCTATCAATGTATGAGATGTATGATTAGGATATAGAGAACCTAAATAAGAAGATAAAATGATGAGATCTTTGCAAGCAAAAATCCTCCACTTAGAATGTCAAAGTATTTTCAAATATTAAGTCAAAATGGATACAAATTAAAAGAGTTTTAAATAATCCAAGCCTTCCACTAATAGTGTATGCCATAATGATGCTACTGATTTTGTGTGATGGCAGTCAGTCACGGAGATCACACTTAGGAGGAAATCTGCAAGTATACACTTAGCATAAGATACACCTTTGACTCGGGAACCCTCACGCATACACTTAACACTTAGTAGTATAGATGACACACGTCATTTAGGTCTATATGAAAAGTGAGACAAAATATATCAAGAGTTCCATGAGATGTAATTAGCAAAAGTTAATTACCCTTTGATTGCTCGTGGATGGCACTCGGTCATGGGGGTCCATTGGCAAGTCATTGGAGTCTTAATTCTCACTAGGAAATGTGATTTTCCAAATTCTTCATGGGGGTGAAGGATTTGGTAAAATAATGGGAAAAAAACATGCTTGAAAGACCATGAACATGTTTTAATATCAATTTAATCACATGCTCATATTCTCTTTTTTGCCTTTAAGGATTTGTGAAATCTCAAAAATGGGTAAAATTCCACTCAATGTTATTTTGGAAACCAATAAACCAACCAGGCCAAACTTTTATGATTAACTTAGCCTCAAATATCATTCTAGATTCCTACAAGTAGATATAGGTCTTATATCATGGTATTCCTAATCCCTTTAGGATTAATGTAAATCTAGAGACATATGAAAAGTTCATGAATTGGGCTTAGGATTGTTCTATCCCTTGGTCTCACAATGGCATCGACAAACTTTAAAAGTTTCAATAACACATGAATTGTACCTTGGTTAATGTTTACAAAGAGCTGTAAAGCAAACTAGGTATGAGAAGTTCATGTTGTTAAAGAAGACTTTCAAGCTAGGATGAATGGGAAGTTGTGTCATCAACTATAGTCTAAAGATGATTAGGCTTGGAGAAGCTTTTCAACTTAGACATAGTGATGGACAATGATCTCCATAAGGATTTGTTCCTTACATTCTCGCAGAGTTTTATTGATTAAAGTGTTGATCTAGAAGGAGACTACCATGATAAGGGTAAACCTTTGACACTTGTTTCTTACTCCAAGTCTATGGGCCTTAGGAATGCTAGAAAGAGAGGTAAAAAGAAAGAAATGTTCTTCCCCTATGGGAAAACAACTATCAAAGGTATCTGAAGGAGTCAAGAAGATCATATAGGAAATAGTCGATATTATTTGTTTCTACTTAGGCAAAAATAGGCCATTGAAAGCACTATTACAAGGAACACCTTGCAACCCTTAAGAAGGGCATGTAATTTATTGATGTGCATTTAAGATGAATTCTTCCTCATGGATATATGATATCGTATGTGGTTCTTTTCTTTGTAAGTTGTTAAAAAAGAATAGAACTAAGTAATGTGGATATATCCACCACCTTGTCTAAGGAGTAAGAGTTGTGTCTAAAGCCAAAGGCATATAATAAGTTACACTTAGAGAACTCCATACTTGTATTGGACCTTTGTCATATAGTACCTTATATAGTTGAGAACATTATTTCAATTCATATTTTTGGATAGCGAAGAATTTAATCTTTCTACGTCAAATGGGAGATTGAAGGCATTAAAGAATAAGTTCTTTAGTTACTTGTGGTACAATTAACAAAGGATCGTACATATTAGATTCTCAACTATCACTAATGTACTCTCAACTAAGTAAGAAATCAGATATCCAAGATAATGCCATAATGTGGCATACAAGACTTGGCTATATCTCTAAAAAACTAGGATAAACAAGTTAGAAGCTCTCAAAGTACTAAATGTTAGTGGCATTGAGAACCTTTCTACTTGTGAATCTTGTTTGAAGGGGTAAATGACCAAAGCGCCTTTTGTAGGACAAATGGAGCCCTTCAAAAATTCTTTGGATTTGATTTATACGAATGCTTGTGGACCACTAAAAGTTAGTAGAAGAAGAGGCCATTCTTACTTCATCACTTTCACCGATGGTAATAGTCAGTTTGGATAGATTTATCTTATGAAGTACAAGTCCAAGACCTTTGAAGGGTTTAAAGAGTATAGAAATGAAGTAGAAAAGCAAAAGGGACTTAGTATTAAAGCCCTTTAGTTGGATTGAGAGAAAAAATACTTAAGTACCATATTCTTGGATTGTCAAAAAAAAAATGGAATTCTCTCTCAGTGGACTCCACCTAGCATACCCCAACACTATGGAGTAGCCGAGATGAGACACCATACCTTGTTGGACATGGTACGTTCATAATGAGCTTCTTTGATGTGCCTAATCCTTTTAAGGATACATCTTAATAACGACAGTGAAGTTACTAAGAGTAGTACCTTCAACTTTGGTGCCTAAAACACCATATGAGATATGGCATGGAAAAGTACCCCTTACACTATTATCTAAAGGTTTGGGGATCTCTTGCCTATGTGAGATGAACAGTGGGAGATAAGTTGGATAATAGATCTATCTTGTGCAAATTTGTGGGATACTCAAGAGAGTCTGTGGGTTATTACTTTTATGATCTCTTAGAACAAAATGTGTTTATTATGAGAAATGCAGCTTTTTTGAAAAAAAAAATTCTATTAGATAGAAAAGGCATTATAATTGAATTTGGTAAAGTTCAAGATGATCAATTAATCCTACAAGCGGTGGAAATAAATAAATATCAAAGAGCTTCACACATAACCTTTGAAAAGGTCAGATCAAATCAATAAGTAATCTGAAGAGTTTGAATTTTCTCATGAGACGGGTCAATCGAATAGACATTCGAAGACCTATGAAGAAGCTATGTTGGACATAGATTAGGACATTGGCTTAAAGTCATGAGATTCGAAATGGACTCCATGTACTCAAACAAAGTATAGCTTTTGGTAGATCCACTAGAGAAAATAGTTCTCATTGGTTGCAAGTGGATCTATAAGCAAAAGCTTGGGGTAGATAGAGAAGTGGTGACTTTTAAGGCACGACTACTGAAAAAAGGTTACACTAAAAGACCTGGTATCAATTTCAAGAAAACCTTTTCACCGGTCGCTATGCCTAAGTCTATTTGGATTTTACTTGCTATAGCTGCATATTATGAGTATAAGAATGACAAATGGATGTGAAAATTGCTGTCCTCAATGGTGATATTGAAGAAGAAATTTATATGGAGAAACCACAAGGTTTTACATCCAAATGAAGTGAGCAAAAGGTTTGCAAACTCCAAAAATCTATTTATGGACTCTAATTGACGTCCTGAACTTGGAACATACATTTTTGATAAGATAGTCAAATTATCTGGCTTTATTAGAAAGGTTTATGAACCTTGTGTGTATAAGTGGGCTAATGGGAGTAGTATATAGTCTATTATGCTTTATGTCGATGACATCGTTCTCATTGGGAATGAGGTTGGAATGTTAGAATGTACTAAAGTATGGTTATCTAAATAATTCTCCATAATGGACTTAGGCGACACATTGGGAATATGTATCTATAGAGATAGATCAAAGAGGATGCCGGGGCTTTTGCAAATCCTATACAACATAAATACTAAAGGGATTTAGTATGGAAAAATCCAAGAGGGAATTTTTCCTTTTTGGGATGTGATTATAGTCTCTGTAAGTCTATGGCCCTTTAGACTGTCAACGAGAGATACAAAATATCCTGTATACCTTATGCATCTACAATGTAAAGCATAATTGTATGCCGTTCAATGTACAAGATCGGATGTGGTACACTCGCTAAGTGTTATAAGTAGATTCCAATCCAATCCTATTGTGAGTCACTAAATAGCCATAAAAATAATCTTTTATGCTTGAAAAGGACTAAGAACTTATTTTTGGTATACAACAATAGAGAATTAAAACTCGCAAAGTTTTTGGATATTAGCTTCCATTCTAATGTAGATGACCTAATATCTACTTTTGGATACATATTTTGCCTTAATGGCGACATGGTGCGTTGAAAGAGTTCCAACTAGACACCATGGCCTAGATAACCACTAAGGTGAAATACTTTGTGGTTTTGGAAACCACAAAGGAAAGTGTTTGGATAAAAACTTCATCTAAGGGTTAGATGTAGTGCCTAGTGTGCATGAGCCTACAATTATCTTTGGAAGATAATTTACGACGTGAGCCAAGATTTGATCAGTGATCCAAACACATTAAATGCGTTATCATTTGATATATGATATCAATTGATAGAGCTGACAACTGAGTGGATATAAGTTACCTCAGAAGAGAATATAGCAAAACCACTATATTAACCTTTAAAAGCTAATGGTCTTTGGTGGACAACTTCTAAAAATGAAACTCAAGGCTACAGGGCATTGGCTTTAGGGCAAGTGGGAGATTGTTGGAATAGTACCCTACAAGCCAATGAGATTGGCCTTATAAACTATTTCACTCGTGGTATAATCTTGATTGAATGATATTCTCTATATGGCCACTTTTATCTTATGCTCTGTTATACTTCACTTGTATTTGGATAAAGCCATTAGATCACCTATGACTGCAGGACTTGGTTTTGTGACCATAGAATAAGTCTCACACATTCGTGATCTTAAATCTTTTAAGTTATAGGATCTTACGAGACAGGGCATCTAAGATCCGAATAGACTTATACTAACGATGAATAAATCCAAGGATTGGAGATTTCTCTATTTCATGTGCAATTATATGAGATACAGGTGCTTGTTAGAGAACAAGGTATTGAAGACCCACCGAAGAATCTACTAGATAGCTGAAGTGGCAAGTTAGTAGTAGCTAGTTCTTCTGCTTACGCTAGTACATATGTTTAGTCCTCTGACCAAAAGATCCATGGTAATCTTGTATCTGGTCCTCATAGTTTGACTAATCATTGACCACCTGGTGGGTCTTTTGGGTTGAGATTGGGTATGAGCTATTTGGCATGGAAGTTTGTGAGATCCAAGATGGAATTCGACTCCTTGCTATTGTAAAAGACGTGTACATCTCCAATCTATTATATGATGTTCGGTTCCCAAAAATCTTTGCGTACGGTGGTGTAATAATTTGAAAAAGGAGTTTTCCAAAGGTGAGGTCACACAATAGGGATTGAGTATTGAGAATAGAGACATAGTATTGAGGCTTATGGGGAGCTGGCAAATATCTTACCCTAGGCCTCTTTCGAGAGATAGAAGATAAAAGAGTTGTATCTGTATGGCATGCGTAGAGTGATGATAGTTGTCTAAAATACCCATTTTGGCCAATTAGTTAGGCTCCATGGCATTGAGGTTGGAAATCGACCATGGAAATTGGATACTCTTCAATTAATGAGATTAATTAAATTGAGTCAACCGTTTTAAAAGGGGTTTTAAACTAGAATGAATATAAGATATTCAAAAGTCACAAGGCAATGTGAGCCTATGTTCAATGAATGGTAGAGCCTATTACGTCACACACAAAACCCAATTAGCTTCTTAATTAATGGAGACAATTTTCTAAGGTGTTAGAAAATGGTGTCTCCTAGTGGACTGATTTTTAAGGCCAACCTTTAGGGTTAATTTCGGCTTGATTGATTTAAGTGTTAAATTAATCAACTAATTTAAGGGTTAAATTAGACCAATAATTAAAGAGTTAATTATTTGGTGCCAACATGACCATCAATTGGTCAAGTTAACTTAAAGAGTTAGCTTAATGAATTTAGCTTAAGGAGTTAAAGCTAGTTTAACTGAAAGAGTTAAGTCAAACAAAAATTAATTAAATTAAAAATTTTAATTTGATTAATTAAGAAAGAATGAATTTTGGAAGCAAGACTCAAATGAGATTTGAAATGGCATCTTAATTACTTTGAAATGGGATTCTAAAAGAAATTAAAATGCAAATGAAATTCAAATGAGATTTGGATTCAAATTTTGCTACCTAAGCAACCCTAATTGGCCACTCCCCTCAAGCATTGTGTGATGCCAACTTGGCATCACACCTGGCAACACACCTTTTCAGCCTTTTCAGCCTCTATATATAGATATAGAGAGAGGAGGTCGTGCATATGAAAAATGGTGTGAAGAATTAGATTCTTCATTTCTCTCCAAAATATTTGCAAGCTAGCATTTCATGTGTTGAAGGCTAAGTTTCTTTCTTCATTTTCTTACCCCAAATTTGGTCTCCATCATCACTAGATCTCTGGTCTTATTCCAAATAAAAAACTAGAGATCTTGGAAATGTCATTAATGTGTGGACTATTTCAATAGAGGTAAGACGTGTGATTTGTTCTATTTTTGGAGAGCTCTCTTTGCGAGGTCTAACTTTAAAATTTTTTCCAGGATGATCCGAATGGCCAATGGATTTGAATTTTTGATTGGAGATTTTCCAATGTGTTTGGTACCTTTAGTAATATTTCCAGAAATTTTGGAGGTGATTTGGTAGGGCAATAATTGCAATCCTTTCATTGTGCCATGAGTAGACAAATTCTAGAACCGATGAAGTGTTCACTTGTTTCTTCTCAAATTTGTTTATCACTGTAATCCTCTGTCTAAATTTGAATCCAAGGAATGATTAGATCTCTGGGATGCTTGTAGGAACTAGTTATTTTATGTTTTGAAGTTTGGATTATAGATACTAGTGCCTATCTTACCTTTCACTTAGATCACACAAGACTATGGGACTTGGTCATGCACTGGGTGGTGATCATGAAATAAGTCTTACACGATCGCGATCTTAAAATATTATAAGTTATAGAATCTTATGAGTCAGGGTGTCTAAGATTTAGATATGTTTGTACTGATGATGCATAAATCCAAGGAATTGGATATTGCTCCATTTAATAAGCAATCCATGTTAAACATGGGGGCATGTTAGTAGGTACTGTTTAGGGAACAATTTTACTGAAGGCCTACATGGAGAATTCACTAGATAGTCATAGTGGTAAGTTCTCCATATTATATTAGTACATATAATTAGTCCTTAGACCTAAGGATTTATGATAACTTTGTGTTTAAGTCCTCATACTTTAACTCTTCTTTGACAACTTTGTGGGTCATCCAGGCTGAGATTGGGTGTGAGCTACTTAGATATAGAGGTTTATGAGATCCAAGATGGGATCTGCCTCTTTGTTGTTGTGAAGAGCAAGTACATCTCCTATATATTCTATAATGATCGATTTCAAGAAGTCCGTATGCAAGGTAGTGTGATAATTTGGAAAAGAAGTTTTTCAAGATGAGGTCATAAATCGGAATCAAACATTACAGATAGAAATACTATTATGGAGCTATTAAGGAGCTGGCAAATATCTTGCCCTATGCCTCTTTTAAGAGATAGGAGATGGAAGGACAGTATTAGCATAGCAAGCATAGAGCTAGAATGGTGCATCAACAGCATATTCATTTTGGTGAATTAGTTGGGCTCTATAGACTTGATGTTGGACATCGACCATGAAGATTGGACACTCTTCAATTAATGGAGATTAATTGAATTAAGTTATTAGTTTAAAAGGTTTAAATTAATGTGAATATTTTGATATTCTAAGTATCACAAGAGTTGGGAGCCATGTCCAGTGAATGGTAAAACCTAATAGGTCACATACAAAAGCTAATAGAAGGCTCTATTTGATGAAGAAAATATTTTAGGAGTTAAATATCAAAATAGTTTAAGGAGTTAAATCGAATTAATTAAATTAAGGAGTTAATTTAATTGGTACTATATGATAATTAATTAGTCAAGTTAACATAAGGGGTTAAGTTAACACCTTTTAACTAAAGTTGTTGAGTTATTTGACTTAAGGAGTTAAGTCAACACCAATTAATTTAATTAAGAAGTTAATTTAATTAATGTAAATAATCAATTTTTGGAGGGAAATTCAAATGAAGGAGTTCATTTGAAGTGCATTTAGAATTTATTTGGATGACATATCATGAGATGAAATGAAGATTTCAAATGAAATTGAAAAACAAGTGAAATTCGCATTTCACATGCAAATGGCCTTGCTTAGTTGGCACACCACCTCATGGTGAGTGCGATGTCAACTTGCATTACACATCCACTTCTATAATAGGAGAGAGGTGGCCAGCCACATGCTAATTAGCAATTAAGTTGCTTAGATTTTCTTTGTTCCTCCAAAAAGTGTGATACACTCATGTGTTAAAGTTTCGCACATTCTTCTTCATATTCCCTCCTAAGTTTGGCCTTCAACATTTGTTCATTCATTGGTTTTTCATATGGATAAGGATTGATTGGAGCTTGCCTATGGGGTGTGGATCATTTCATTAGAGGCTAGACACTTGGGTAGCTTTGCTCTTGAAGATCCACTGCAGGGAAAAACGTTTGGTGGCAAATTTGGAAAGTTTACCAATTTTTGTTTTCACTGAAATTTTTACTGGATATTCCTAAAAATGTTGGAGAGGTTCTGTCCCAATTTCACGTAAATCGGATGTGATTTTGTTGGGCAAATGTTTCCAGTTTTCTGCTACGCCAGGAGGAGACAGTTTTGAAGAGTTCAACATTGTCATCAATTTCTTCCTTGGATTTAGCTGTCCAGCTATTTTTTCTCATCCAAATCCATATTAACAGTATGATTTGATAGTTGGATTGAGATTAGTCAAGTTTTTTTCTAGCTATTTTTTCTTTATTACATAGATCATTGTGCTACACTCTTCTTCATATATCTACCTTTCAGATGAGGGCATGAGTAGCATTGGGAAGCAGGGTAGAAAAGTAAATTCAACTCTTGAATCGGAAACTATAAATCCCCGAATCAACATCTTGACTCAGGTATCTAATCTTCACACTCACCTAGCCTTTCCAACCTACTTTTTCTTACTAAATTAGCTCAGTATTGGCTTTTAAGCATCGAGGGCCCTTATTGGGGGCACTCTGGTGACCCTAATGTTTGCTTGGTGTTGTAGGTCAACAAATCTAAGCCTAAAGTCTCTAACTCAAATTCTAGAAAGTATCCCCATCTCACAAAAAATATATTCATCAGTTGGTGCTATTTATATATGGGAAACCCAAAACTGGCAACACAAAAATAGTTTATACCCAAAGAGCTTAGTCTGAGAGACAACTAAAGAAGAAAAAACTAAATCTCGAACAAGTACTACCTCCAACCCTACCGTTGCCTTGCCCCTAAGATCTTTCATGATTGAGCACCTAGCTTAAGAAAATGATTAATATCTCAGTGGAGCAGCTACAAGAGTAGATTAGTTGCCAGGTCAAGTGAGTCCTACAGTGACAGATGGAATACTAATTGGTTGCTGCAATGAATGCAACCCACGAACCAAACTACTACCTTAATACTCAGCTCACCAAGAGATACTAAGTTAATAGCAAGCCCTTTAAGTGAATCTCTATGAGTTCAACTATCAGTAGGTGAAAAAAATAGTACAATCCATAGCTGACACCCTATTATACCAACCCCAAAATGATAGGTTCAATTACCTTAGGGAAAACATATAGTGCCTAAGAATGGTTGAATGAGAGGATTAGTAGAGGTTTCTCACAAAGTGTAGTAATTTAATGCTAGATAGAAGACCTCTTTTGACACTAGTTAGACCACACCTCCTGCAAATTCAATGTAGCTTTACCCTATTAATGAGAAAAAGTGTCTCTTTCTATCCAAGAGATTATCAATAAGAGAGTGACCATAGATGTAAAGATGCCTACCATACTATCGAGATATGACGGGTTGACCGATACTAATGAACATTTCTTCAAGTTCAAACATATCATGCAACTACATAGATACCACAATCATATACATGCTAAATTTCTAGTAACCATGTTCTAGGGTGTGGCATTAGATTCATTTGTAAAGCTTGAGCCATGCTCATTCGATTTGTGTGACCTCTTGTATGATAAGTTCTTGCAATAGTTTCTAGTAAATGCAATAGCAATCTCTATCACATACATCTCCATTCAGTTAAATTAAATAAGGGTAAGTCACTAAAAAACTTTTTCACAAGATTCAATAATGAAGTCCTTAATATTGACAATTTGAGGATAAACTTTCTCATTGATGTCCTATTTCTAAGCTTATGCCATAAGGAATGTGCCAACACTTTGGCTTAAGAAATACCTTGCACTATAGAGGCTTTGCTCAACTAGTAGATTGATACATAGCGTAAGAGGACATGAATCACCTCATGTATGGACAACAGAACTCGAATAAGAAATAAAAGGGGAAAAAAAAGCAAGAGAAGATAAATTTGAAAGATAGAGAATAATCCCCTATCAAGCGTATAATCTATTACACTCTCTTTAACATATTGAGGAAAGTGATCATGATGGTTTTTCAACATGATGGCCTCTTCAAAAAATCAAAAAAGTTGCCCAACAGACCCAATATGAAAGACTTTAAGTAGTATTGCCACTTTCTCAAATAAAATGACATAATATGAATAATTATTTTCAACAACACAATGAGATAAAGTGGCTAATTCATCAAGGATATTTGAAGAATTATGCGTAGAAAGAAAAGAAGTTGATGACTAACCCTTAAATAGAGAAAGGTTTAGAAGCCCACCTCGACAAGCCATTCCTTGACCTCACCCTCATGAAGATGCCTTACCTATAGATTAATTGACACCAATGTTGAAGGGTTGCCTGGAGAAGGCTCAAAATTCTCAAGGAAAAGCATTGAGCACATTCTTGAGAACTTCTAAGGAGCAGAGCTAATTTTCCTTGTCTTAACTAGCACAGTGATAATTACTTTTAGAAAGGAAGGTCTGAACCATATTTCAATGCTCAATTTGGAGAATAAACTAGACTGCTCCATAGTAATCACAATGAAGATAGCCAACTATATGGTGAGAAAAGTACTTATCTATAATAGCAGTTTAGCTAATGTAATCTTTTGCTCAACCCTAAGAAAGATGTACTTGGAAAGCTTGTCTTCTCACCAATTAACACATCATTGGTAGGATTCGACAGACCAAAAATCATGCAACTCAAATTGATCGAGCTCATGACTTTCCTTGAAAAGGTCTCGAGGAGATATATGATAATGGTCAAACTACTTAGTAGTAGACGCTGTCTTTGCCTGTAACGCCATCATAGGCTGATTGAAACTTAATGACTTTTGAGCCATAGTCTCCATATGCCATCTAAAAGCTAAGTTTTCAACCCTAATTGGAATGGGCGAAGCCTTGTGCAATGTCAATGAGGCCTAGCAATGCTACACCATCTCAATTGACACCAAAATACTACAGGCATTGATGTCAAAGTCAAGTCCAAGGATTGAAGTACCCATCCCTAATCATGATGAAGACTCCTAAAAGAGCAAGGCAGAAAATATGTGGGTTGATCCCATTAAGGAATACAAAATAATTGAGCTTGAACTGGGTAACTCGAAGAAATACACAAAGATTGGGAGCCAATTGTAGCCAAATACATAATACATGTGCATTGATTTCCTCCAACAAAATCTAAATATTTTTACGTGGTCGACATCCAATCTACAGGGCATCAACCCTAATATGGTCGTTCATCACCCAAACATTAACCCCTCTACCAAAACTATAAAATAAAAGACAGATATTTAGGGAACAAAGGAACAAGATCATTAAGAATGAAGTCGAGAAGCTTCTTAAAGTAGGCTATGTAGTTGAAATATAGTTCTCTAAATGGTTTGCAATGCCGTGCTCATGGCAAAAAATGAGGAAAAATAGATAATGTGCAATAACTTTATCGATCTCAATAAATCTTGCCTCAGGGACCTTTGACCCCTGCCTTATATTAACTCGACTGCAAAGTGTGCTTTACTCAACATGATGGATACTTTCCCAAGGTATTACCAAATTCTTATAGTTTTGGAGGACCAAGAGAAAACTACATTTGTAATGTCTATGTGTGGTACCCCAAAGGCCCCAAAACCACCACATTGCAACACTAACCTTGTTTAGGAGATTTTCCTTTCAAAGGCCAATGCTAAAGGTAGATTAACAAAAAAATTAAAATTAAAATGACAAATCATATTAAAAAGAGAAAATTTAAATATTAATTTTTGTACACTAGTCTAAATTTATTTCTAGTTATCAACGAGTGTGAATGAATTAGGATAAGAGGAATAGCACTAATATCACCATGGCTATAAGACTTATTAGGTATGTACATAAACCTATCAGTCTGGGTATATTTGGATACAAACTAAAGATAACTTCTTCTCTCTATAATCTAAGTTCCTTCTTTTGTTTGACCATTCCAGCTTTATCTATGTAAATAGAAGAATAAGGGTGAGTTTAAATGACTTAGTGAGGAATGATGGAGAGAGTTAATTGTATAAAACTTATTTTACAGTGGAAGATAATAGAGTAATAAATATGTAATAGGCAGGATAAGAATATACCAGTATGACTTATTTTTTATAACAAGCATTTATAATAAATACATTACAAGTTATATGCATGTATTGAAATATATTAAGATTTCACATAAATCATGAGAGGATTTGATTAAATTACTTACGAGAATTTTATTGGATCAAAGAAATTGCGGTCATATCAAACCTTTTATGTAACTCCATTATTGTCCCATACTAACGAGAAGGACTCATAAATCTTAATGCCTTTTTTCATGTTTTGACTCAAATGTACAAAATTCTAGAGATGGCCTACTACACACCCCCTGCCAATGTGTGTGGCACTTAGATCCTTATACTTCATTTCATAAAGAATAAAATAGGATTTTGTCATTTGAGGTACAAAATACAGCTAAAAGATATTTGATAATGAAATCTGAAGGTGTCAATGACAATAGATTCAAGAGGTGTTCCCCATTGCACATTCTATGTCAACTAGTGTGGCACTTTGCTCTGCCCAGCATGTACTTTATAGTACTTATCAAGTAAGATATTTAAAGGTGTCAAGAATGAAATAAGTACAACACAAAGTGTCAACCTTAGGATTCTAGAGGTAGCCCCTACTGCACACACCCTATCAGCAAGTATGGAACTTAAATCCTGATTTGATGAATATGATGCAAAAGTTTATAAAAATTTAGAAAGCATAAGTATTTTCAAGTTATAAATATTTTAAGAAAGAAGACGGTTTAATATAAAACTTATTCTTTCTTCTTCATTTTAGCAAAGCCTTTGGGTTGTTATTTTTGAGAACATCATGCATATGGTGTTCTTAATTATATGAGTAACATAATTATGACTAGAAGGAATTAAAAATAATAGATATTATTAATGATATGAACTCTTAATTAAAGAAAGGAGTGATAAGCTCTATCTAGATTCAAAATTTCAATTAGGTTTTAAATTTACCAAGAAGTTCAATAACTACCATTAGTTGAAAGATGAGAGATGAGTAAGGGTGCAAGGAGAAAGACTTTACAATGATAGGTACTAAGAGTAGAGTAGACTTTACAATGATAGGTACTAAGAGTAGAGTTCTTCACAATTATATATGTCAAAATTAGAGAATCTTACCATAATAACAAACGATGCATTCCAAGAATTGCAAAGAACACATTTGATTTCAAGGAATAATTGTTAGGTAACAAAATGGGAGTGAACAAAAGAATGAGGACCTCACCATATCAATCATCGAGGTGTTCAAGGACATATAAGATACATGATTGTAGGAAAGAAAATTATCAGGTAACTGAATAAAAATCAAGAAGAAGCAAAAGCAAAAATTAAGAAGGAATGGACGACCTCACATATCAATAATTGTGGTAGTTGGGGGAACACAAGATAGGTACATGATTTTAGGTAAAAGAATTAAAGATAATCGAACAAAAATTAAAGAAGAGAAGGCCTCACCAATTCTTGTAATTGGGATTCTTCAATAGACTAGTAAGTTCAATCACCTAAATTCAAGATTCAATCAATTTTCATTGTTCTTTCAATAAGAAATATATTAATTTAGTTTGTACTACTACATTTCATTTTAAATTTTGATTTAATTGATTTTGTTGTTTTAAATACTTAAGACATAAAAATTATTATCTAGCAATTCAAGTGATTAATTTCATTAAAACCTTGAGGCTATGTTCTTTTGGCCTTTCCCAAAAAATTTTCATTCTCCTAGAACAATTACAAAAACGGTATGCATTCTCCAAAACTTCTTCCAAAAAATAAAATTGCAATACCTAAAAAACTATCACAATTCATTTACAAAACATCCTACAATTATATTTCAATCATTACAAATATATATATATATA
>JACGDI010005800.1:1829263-1911527 GCA_014898725.1 Jacaranda copaia
CCCCCCCCCCCCAAACACAAATGAACAAACAACTCATTTTCAATTTATTTTCCATGTTTTCCAAAAATAAAAAGAAACACATGACACATTCTCCAAATGTTTTCCCAAAAATCTATTCTCTCAAAATATTTTCTATAATTCACCTAAAAGCTAAAAGAACAAGCCTTGAGTATTTATATATAAATATAAGAATAACCTTTTATATTTAATTTACTAATTAAATCCTAAATGAATCAAATATGTTCTAATTTTTCTAATTTCTAATATACTTAAGTTATCACATTATTCCAAGAACCATATTCAACAATAATATTACCATGTTAATTGTATCTAATTCGTGTTTCCTATTTTTCACTTGATTCAATCAAATTCAAATCTCAATTATTTGAAATAGCCTCAAAATCTAACCATTCACAATCCATCCTCATTTAAAAAAAATATCAAATTATTATCATTACAAAACATCCACAATCACTTAGCACAACCTAAACATTTCCAGAACCTGCATCCTTACTTAGGCAACTTCGACAATTTTCATCAGAACCTAATTTAAGCCAAACTTAAGTCAATTTAATAGTGATATTTACCTCAAAATATATTAAAACTCAATTAATTTTCTAATGGTAGCTTAAATTTAATGATCAAACAAGCCGATACTCCTTTATGTCTGTTCAAACTTGAGTTTTGATTCTAGTCACATCTTGGTGGCAGGTTGTGGTTTTTACACTTTTTTGGCCAGCATTAGGAATCAATTTTAGAGATTCTTACTTCTAACCTTATCTACACTAAGAGGGATTTCTATACACGGTTATCTTTAATAATTTGGATAGCTAATGCTCTAGATATAGGCAAAACAAAATCACTTTTTGTTTGGCCAACTTCAGCTTTCATGTGTCAGTGTTAATTTCGGCAGAATTTTGGACTAATCCAAATAGAATTTCTAAAATTCTATCCCATCATAGTAATTTTAAACAAAAATGGCTTTCTAATTGTATGTTTTCATGTGTGATCAGATGGCTAGAAGAGTGGTTTCTAATTTTTTAAAAGTTTATATACGATAGGATTCCTTTGGGTTGATAACTTTTTCCCTTGCTTGGCTGAAACTTTTCAAGGGTTTGAGGTTGCAATTTCTAAGGGGATGCTTTGAGAATTTGACTTTTGACGAGTTGGGGGGAGTTTGGCTATGATATCTTTGATGATTGATAGTGGAGAAAAGAGGTAGGAGCTTGATCGTTGTAGCCTACAAAGATGGAAAGATTTGGCTATGTCGAGATGGTAAAGAGGCTTGGCCTCTTTTTATAGAAGGTGAGAGTTCACTTATTTACTTATAGGCCCTTGATTTTTGTTTCTTACTCTAAATTGGTCTTTAATCTTTTATTTTTAATTGGCCCATTATCTTTTCATCTTATTTTGAATTGGTCTTAAGATATTAAATAAGTAAAGAAAGCTCCCTAATCTTTATATTATTATGTATTTAATATATTTAATTTTTTATCTATAACTTAGGAGGTATGTCTTTATGTTTTGTTATCTAGATATACCTATATATGTCTAAATTCATGGTATACATATATTTAGAGAATTTGCAAAGTTAAATTTTGATTAATTCATAAAATCTAGAATGATGTTAATTCAACCAAAATGACAACATTTTATAACATAGTCCATTTACAACATGTCAAATTTTAAACTTTTATTTTCTATAGTTATTAGATAGATTTATTAATTTAATTTTAATAGAAAATTATTTACAAGAAAAAATGCGATGTTACAACATGATGTTATATCACTTTGTGGTCATTCCATTCGACCTAAAGAATGCCAGGGTAATATATCAATGACTCATGAACATGTTGTTCAAGGAAAAGTTCTAGAAGTCGTTGGAAATTTACATTGATGACATGATAGTGCAAAGCATCAAGAAGAACAACCACCTAAACAGCCTAGCACACACGTTCTTGATCTTAAGAAGATATGACCTTAAACTTAATCAAGCTAAGTGCACATTTGGAGTTCAAAGAGGAAAATATTTGGAATATATTATTAGTTAGAAGGGTGTTGAAGTGAAACCCCAAAAGATATAAGCTATAGATGATATTGCACACTTGAGGTCGGTAAAAAAGGTTTAGAGATTAGTCAATTGAATAATGGCCCTTAGTAGGTTCATATCAAGGATGGTGGATAAGAGCTTTCCCTTTTTTAGGATATTATGAGTAGCCCAAGATTTTCAAAGGATTGAAGAGTGCAATTGGGTTTTAATTGATCTCAAGAAGTATTTGTTCTAGCCCTTGTTGTTAGAAAAACCAACTCTCGAAGAAATATTATATCTCTACTTAGCCATCTCCCACGATGTGGTTAGTTAGGTTCCAGTATCTGTTAATGGGCACACCACTATTCTGTGTACTATTTGAGCAAGATTTTGCAGGGCAATGAGTGAAACTACATGGAGGTCTAGAAGTTTGCCCCTTAATTTAGTTATGGTAGTACGGTAATTAAGACCCCAATTTCAACCGCATGATTTCACTGTCTTGACCAACTAATCACTTAAGAATGTATTGACCAAACTAGATGCTTTAGGGAAACTCACAAATGAGTAATACAACTCAGAGAGTTTGACATCAACTATGAACTAAGAATAGTTATCAAAGTCTAAGTATTAGCAGACTTCCTCATAGTGCTAACTAGCTCAATCGATAAGAGGCATGAGATATTATTATAATGTACTTTAAATGTTAATGGCAATGCGATTGCATTAGGCAGAGCAACAGGAGTCCCATTATGCGTGCCTAACAACTTGAAGGTTGAATTTGCAATAAAGTTGAACTACTCGATGACCAAAAATGAAGTTGAATGTAAGGCCCTTATTGTCGAAATAAAGATAGCCCTCCACCAAGGAATTTAGTAGCTAGTAACATTGACCAACTTATACAACTTATCTCAGGTTAATTTCATATCACTTATGAGGCTAAGAAAGCATTGATGGTAAAATATGTAATGATGGTTTGGGAGTTATTATAGGTTTAAGTTTTTTTCCCTCAGTCAGATCTCTAGGTTGGAGAACGATAAGGTTAACTCACTTCAAAGCTTGTCAGCTCCACCTGAGACACTTACCAGAGAAAAATCACTCTTTTAATTAAGAATAATCTCCCCACATTTGAGATCAAACCTAATAAGTTCATAGTTTGATCGATTCTTCGATCAACCTAGAGTCAGTAATCTAGTCGATCGAGGAATCAACCCTGGCTTAGTAGGATAAGATAATTGAGTACATCTGACATGGGAAACTACCTTCAAATAAGGGAATAGCTCATTAAGTCCAAATTTGATTGACAAGGTATGCACTTACTGAGGATAGCAGGTTTCTCAAATAATATTTCTTTAGACCGTCACTCTATTTTCTAATTTTGACTCAAGCAAATGAAGTGTTGCACTATATTTATGAGGGTAGTTGTGAAACCCATATAGGAGGAAAGGTATTGGCTCACCAAGTGCCAAGGCAAGGCTATTTTTGACTGACATTAAATAAGGATGCTATTGATTTTAGCCTCAAGTGCAAATCTTGCCAATTCTATATTGACACTTTCCATCAACCAATATCACTAGTGGTTATGGTTGGAATGTTATGGCCATTCGACCATCAAAGCATCGACATTAGAGGGCTATTTTCCCTAGCCACTAGCTAACAAAAATATCTCATCATGGTGATCTAATACTTAATGAAGTAGGTAAAGGCTAAAGTAGTAGCCAAGATAACTAAAACTGTAGTTTGAGCTTTCATATGGAAAAATATCATATGCAAATTTGGACTCTTGAGATTACTTATATCTGACAATGATACCTAAAAAAAAAAATTCTTCAAATGGCATCAGGACTTAGGATTCAACAAGACTTTACGTTGGCAGGCAATCCTCAAAGCAATGGGTAAATGAAGGCAACCAACAAGACCATTGTTGACCATATCAATAAGAGACTACAAGGAGCTCAAGGCAAATGGGCAGACAACCTCCTTGGGGTACTATATGCTTATTATACAACATTTAGAGCCACAAAAGTGAGGTACCATATAATCCGATCTATAAGTTCGGCACCATACTCCCAGTTTAGATTGTCAAAGAAATGACTAGAGTTCTAAACTATGAGCCAAACGTAAATAAGGAGAATAGAACCTTAGAGCTAAACCTGCTCAAAGAAAAGAGACAATAGTTGTGCTTCAAGATTCAATACTACAAAAGGCACATGGTAAATACTTATAATAAGAAAATCAAACTCTACAACTTCCAACTTGACAACTTAGTCCTCATGAGACTAGAGATCTCAATATATGTTAGAAAACTCGATTCTGACTAGGAAGGTTCATTCAGGATTGTTAAGATCACAAAATGTAATGACTACTAGCTACTAGATGAGTAAGGAGTCAAACTCCTAAAGATACGGAACACTACAAACCTCAACAAATTATTTGTAATCAAGGATGTTTTCAACCATGGATAGCCTCTATAGCAATCAACATATTCAAGGTAATTTTCGATCATAGATCGCCACTGTAGCAATTGATGTAATCAAGGTTGCTGTCAACCATGAATCGCCCACATAGCAATATATCGCGTTTATAGTTTAAGCTTTTTATCATAGTGTTCAAATTACAATCATCTATGTAGCAATATTCACTTTTGTTGCTTGACTATACATTCAGAGGTCATCCGACCCAAATGTTGACTAACTTAGCAAACTTCTCCCAACCTCGAGGTAAATGCATATACATATGTAGTCTCAAAATTAAAGCAAAGTTTGGGATCAAAAATTAAAACAATTAAGCTTGGGATTGCAATACATAAAGAAAATAAAAAAATAATACACCGCATTAGAAAGTCAACAAAATAAGATTCTATTGATTAAACCAACTACATATCCCATTCAAGAAGTTCAATCAAAATTCAAAAGCTTTTAGTAAAAGAAAAAAAAAAAGCACCTAAGAAGACAACTAACTGTCTCTTCGATTGGTAAGAAAAGCAAAAAACCTAAAAGAGCATTACATCTTCAAATCCTAGAGACCAAAGTATCTCTAGGAGCCATTGATGGGCTAGCAATAGTAAAAACATAATCAAGGTTAGCAATTGGTATTAGCACAACCAGACATGGAGCTTAAAAAAGGGATAGTTGATAGGGGTTATTCAGTTAAAGCGGGATTGGTATTCCTTAAAGAAATATCAGTGATCTCTTGCATAATAGGGATATAAAATTCAAACTGGTTTTTAGCTTTATTCTAAGGAGCTAAGGCCTTTTCGCCCTCCAATGAGAAAAGTTGGAAATTATCATCTAGACTCAAGCTTAGCATTAACTTATCTAGACTCCTAAAGTCTTCAACTGGACAATGGATTGATAGAAACCAAAACTTTTGATCGTTTGCCCCTTTTATAAAGCAAGAGTCATCAAACACTGAACTTTATATAAACTTCTTGAGGAGCTCCTCGCTAAAAAAGGGTAAGGCCTTTATCAACTCATCATTTAGATCTAACCTCCTCTCTCATAAACTCTTATAGTAGCTCTATCCTAGATATTTAGGAGTTCTTTTTGGAGCTTAATCACTTTCGAGCTGAGCTTTCTACTCTCAAGCATGATGACTGTCACCTTCTGGTATGCCTTATCTCCTCGATAAGAGTCTCATAAGACTACAAGTTCTCAACCTTCTCCTTGAGGACCTTGATCGTATCCTCCTGAAGCTTTTAAATTACTTTTTCCAAGTATTGTGGTCTGAAAAAGTATATTTGTATCGACTTTACAACTTTCATCCAAATAGGCTTATCTATGAAGCTAGGAAAGAAAAAATCATTCGTGTGGTTGAGATAAGATTGTAATCCGATAACTTAGCTGCTTCAAAATTTCTCGATCCCAACTAGTCGACATCTTTTATTGATCAAGCTTGAATATGCTCACTTGCAAGAGGACCAAGTAGTTTAGCCCTGGACCTTATCATCTATCATAGAGGCATCGCTATTGATGCTATTCTGATTGAACCAAAAGCATGACTATTCTATTGTCGCCATCCCAAATAGGTTTGCTAGTAAATTCCTTTATATTTTTACTATAAGGCTAGGGTCAAGAGAGAGTAACCCTCGACTCTAATCATATAAGCTTTCTTGAAAAGGGCCTTTTTTCCATTATCTTTAGTAATAACTTTTTTAGCAGGATCCCTTCCAATGGGCACTTTGACCCTATTGCCAGCCTAAGAGTAGGTGTTATTTTTGACCCTCTATTGGTGTTGTGAGGTTAGAGAGTTTGCTGGGTCGATTGGGGGGTGCGGTTATGGGAGTAGCTGACAATGACAACCTCAGCTTTGTAGGTCGAGCCGTAGTGGCAAAATGGCTGGAATGGATGGTAGCAAGCTTTTATCCCTAGAAGACAGTATCAATCTTTGACCTACCAAGTAACAAAATTGAGTGAGAGAGAATACTCGATTAGAAACGAAGAGAAAAAAAAGATCGAGTAGGGGATAAAGGTATCTACTAAGCTATAAGCCCGAAATCATGACTGATCGAGCTAGGCATAGATTTGTAAAGGCTAACACTAGTTTAGTTACTAATTTAGGGGCATCAATAGGACTCTTCTCTACTAAGTGTTGGATAAACCTATTGTTCCACAATGGTAGATCTTGTCCGCTCAAATTAATCTTGCTTGATGTCCATCGCCTCGAGACTCAGACTCTCACCATCACAAGCCCTCATATAGAACTATTTAAAGAGTTCAGGTTCAAGACTTTCTTACCAGCTCAAGCGGTGGTATAATAGAAACCAATGTCCATTATGGTAGTCAATTTTCCTGATGAGGTCATATGGAAGAGGGGGACTAAATTAGTTAAAGAATGGCTATTAGCAATTGCATCTCATAAGAACAATAAAGGCATAGTTGAAAGAGAAAGAGTTCAAGACTAATTAGGTTGAGTACACTCCTATACTTAAGAGGGTGTTTGGGTTGAGATTATAAGCTCCTCAAAACATCTTTATAAAAAAATATTTGGTAATTTTTTTAAAAAGAGCTTATAAGCTTCTAAAATAAGATGTTAGGATCTTATAAGTTCTTTTTATAAAAGTAGGGAATTTCCAACTTATTTTTATGACCTTAACAAGCTCCCTTAATTTTAATCATATTAATTACAAAATTTTCCATTACTAACATTTTATAAGCACTAAGATCTTATTTTATCTAAATATTTTAAGAACTTGTTTTTCTTTAAAAAAAATTAATATCTTTTAAGCTCCAAAAAATATTTTATAAAATCTAGAAGTTTTTCAAGACTTTTTAAATAAGCTTAGCCAAACACAGTCTTAATCAGGCTTCTCGAGTGTAGTATGAGCATCTTAATACTTTTCTTATTTCTTTAGGATTTTCTATGAGAAAAACTGAAGCTACACTTTTTATAAAAATATCAAATACCAATATTTTAATTGTTCAAATTTATATGGATGACACCATTTTTGGGGAAACCAAAAATAGTTTATGTGAGAAATTTGCACATTACGTGAAAGGTGAATTCGAAATGAGTCTTATTGGAGAGTGAAATTTTTTTCTTGAACATCAAATTAAACAAACTCCTACTGGAACTTACACCTATCAAGAAAAATCAACAAAGAAATTATTTAAAAAATGGAAAGTAGCAATGAATCCCTCATTCCAATGGCTCCAAACTCTGAGATGGAACTTGATCCAGAAAAAGAATGCAAATGTACGAAGGAATCATTGGTAGTCTACTCTATCTCACTATGGGCAAGCTACATATACTTTTCTCTACCAACCTATATGTGAGGTTTTAGATTGACCCCAAATAATTTCATCTACGAGCGGTCAAGTAAATCCTATAATACTTAAAGGGACACTCAAATTTGTATTTAGTACCCTTACTCTAACTCTTGATCACTTATTTGTTTCTCTAATGTTATACAGGATGTGAGATCAATAGGAAATGTACTACTAGTACATGCCATCTTCTTAGGAAAACTCTTGTAAGTTGGTGTAGCATAAAGCAAAGAATGGTAGCCCCTCTCCACCACACAAGCAAAATACATGGCCCTTAGAAGTTGCGGCACAAAGTAATTTGGATGAGACAAACACAACATAATTTTGGCTTAGATTTCTTTTCTATTCTTGTTCATTATTATATTACTAATGCTATTAGCATTACAAAAAATCTAATACATTATTCTAGAACTAGTATATAGAAATTTATTATCATTTTATAAAAGTTCATGTTGATAATGAAAATATTTGCATAGATTTTGTAAGAACAAAGTATCAATTAGCTGATATTTTACAAAAACCTCTTCTAATGGAGCAATTTTCTTTTCTTAAATCAAAACTTGGGACTATTTTTTTTCCTCATACAATTTCCTTTTCAAATACTCCTTCCTACAAACTATATTAACTTATCTTATTACTAAAATCAAAATAAAATGTATGTCTAATTCCTGAATCTTTGAGCCCTACAAAAATTGAAAAGGATGTCAAAAGACACATGGATTTCCAAATGGCCATTTACCTTTGCAATTCTCAAAAAATTACATTTTCTCCTATTACTCTCCCAGCTATTCTTCCAGTCCACATATCTTCTATCCACTTTCTTTAGTGGAAATGATCACTTACTGAAAACCCAAAATGTCTCCTTTATCAATCTACAAGCATCTTCACAAGGCCATGCATCAAATGCCCTCTATGTTCCTATCACCATCATCAAAATCTAATTCTTTCTGACTTGACTTTTAAAACTTGCCAAATCTTTCTTTTAAAGCCATCGTTCTTATCTCCTCTCAGGATACACAAAACACCTATGGATAAATATTACTTTATTCACCTCTCGCCAAAAACCTTTATTGCAGTTGGTCTCCTAGGTACAATCCCGCTCTAAACCCTTACTTGAATTTGATTCCTAGAAGCTCCACACCTTTGTGTCAATTCCTCACGTTAATTACAATAATTAGGAATTTGACTCTTTTCCCATGATTGCTAAATTCTCTTTTCCTCATATTTCTGAAGCATTTGCCTCTTATCTTTATTCTTGCAAAATTAAACAAAGATGCCCAATGTTATTTTTAGATTTAACTTCTACTTTTATTCTCAAAGAGGCTGAGCAGATGTCATGGAAAAAATTCATGGAACTCAATGAACCCACCTATCCTATCATGGTACGCCTATTTTATGCCAACTTGACTTTTGAAGAAGATAGAATGCAGAATGATATTATTGTTCATTCAAATACATTTGGTCATTCTATTTTTTTTCTCTAATATAAGAGTGTAAATGAGTTTAAACAAGAAACGCTTGAGTGTGGCGAGCTCAAGCTTGGCTCATCTATTAATTTATGAGATTAAACCCAAGCTCAAGTCAGTTAAGCTTAAAAATCCTAACTCAAGCTTGGCTCATTAGAACTGATGAAGGCTTAAGTGAGCCATATCAAACTTGACTCAACATTGCTTATCAAAAGAAAGCAGAACAGCTTAATTCGTATAAGCTTGAATGAGCTTAAATTCTATAAGTTTGGATTAGTTAGATCTTATTTAAGCTTAAAGCAAGGTCTACAATTATTTAAAAAATTTTGTTATTTTTAAAGAATAAAAAATAATAATTCATATTATTTATAGGTCTTATTATATGGGCCTAGGTTGTAACTATATATATAATAAAAAAATTCATTTAGGCTATCAACTTAGTTTTCTCTAGTGTTGTCACCTCCAAAATGGTTCCAAGACCTAAGGATGTTCCAAGCCTCGAAGATATGTATGCTTCTTTACAATCCTTACTACTACTGCTAAAGAACTGAGCACTCATGTTCAAGATATTATTGTTTCATTAGAGGACGCTCTTTGCTCTATTTTCTATGAGATTTCTAATCTCTGTCACAGCAACAAGGATCTCTATCATGACCGCCACAAGCGCTCATGTGATCATTAGCCTTTTTGATGATGAATGGGAAGAACTTTGTGTTTAATTCTCTACTTTAGCACTTTGCTTAGTTTACAAACTAGTACAGTAGCTATGGCATGTTTTGATGTTTTGCATATTGAAACAACAACTATATCCTACTTTGCTTTGGTTTGCTATAAATTGACTATTTGCGGGATGATAATCTTTTTCATGAACTCAGTCAGTACTTTGATTTGCTTAATGGACTAACTTTAACAAATTATCACCATTTCAAGGCACACATTATAATATTTTTGAAATGCTATAAGTACATTATGCAAGAGAGATATTGTTTCTCATAAGGGCATTTATTTAAGGGTAGTTTTTACCTTACTTAGGCTTTAGGTCAACATCAGAAAGGGGAAGTTGTTAAGAATTCCTTTGATATCTCTTTTGATTATGACCATCTCACTTAATCTTAGCATTTTCCAGCTTCATAAATAAAGGAATGGCTATGCAAAAATATAATCCAAATAAATTTAATTTCATCATATGCCTAAAGGGGTTGAATCATACCTAATTTAAGTTAGAATTTTTTCTTCTCTCTATTCTAAGTCATCACTATCAGCAATTTAGCATTATTAATAAATGAAAACATTAAAAAATGTTTACAGTCAAGCTAGTTCATCTAACAAAAATTAACCTTAAACCTATCAAAGTCACATGTAAAGCAAAGTAGACAAATGTCTTAGTCATCTCTAAAGCTATCACACGTACTTGGAAAGTTCATAGATTCCAAATATGACATGCAGCATTATGGAAGGAAAGATTCAATGAAGGCCCCAACTATATTCAAGTATTTAGAGAAGAATAAGACCTAGTATGGGAATGAGTTATTATAATCTTTTGATGATTTTGAAGTTGATAAAAGAAGAGTTGTATTGAGTTTAGATATTTCTCCTTTAGAAAATTTTGCCAATATGTCAAAAGCCCTGTGTATCTTACTTGAGCCATATATCTATATGGAATTTTAGTGATAAGAACAATATAATCTAGTGTGTTGTCTTCTTGATACATGGTTGTACTAATCACTTTTGATTATTATGTATTGTAAGTTTAAAATCCTAACTAAATAACTTTAGTGGGTATAGACTTCTGAACCCTTTTAAGTCATTGTGTCTCTTTATCATATTACTTGTCTTTACTCATTCTCTTTTGTCTTAATTCAATTAATATTAGAAAAAGATACAAGAAAGAGAAAGGGATAATCAAAATAGTTGAAAAAACTCCTGTGAAAAAAAATATACAAAAAAATATCTCATGTTATCTACAATCTAGCACATTGCCCCCTGTTTCTTGTTGGTTGCCCATCTAACCTAATTTAAATATATAAAGACTTAATTACAACTACTATTTATATATTTCAATTCAACTAAACATTCATTATAATCACATTTTATTTTAATTTTTCTTTCATTTTTCCTTTGTACGTTTCTCATTTTCCACCTACCTAGCTATTGTTATTGTTATGTAATTACCCTCAGCCAAACCTCTATAGCCATACACCACATCCAATCCTCTCTTACCACCCTACCTTGACACCCAAAAATAATACAGCTGTGACCATGACAACTGCAAGGATTTAAGGGTAAGTTAGGATAGTGGTTTGGTGGAGTAATACATGGCAGTCATTTATTGCCATCAACATGGTTGCTACTTGCCGTAACTAAATGCCTGGGGATTGAGATAGGGAAACAGAGGATTTGGTAGGTAAGGATTTATTGGTTTATATATTATATAAATATAGAGATGTTATATATATATGAATTCAATTGCTAAGCTGCCATGGCCGTTTTGAGGGATTTGAAAATGGGGAAGGGGTAGGGACATGGATAGGGGGTAGGTAGAAAATGGTGCTATGGTATGTATATATATAATATAGAATATTATATATATATATATGTATTTAAGCACCTGGCTCTGAAGGTGTCGACTTCAGGCCAAAGTGCTATTAAAGTCTTTTCCACAATAATTTAAATCAAATATGCACCCCTCAAAATTCAAATTAAATAACCAGACAGCAACCAAAGAAAAAAAATAATTTATCACAACTTACCATTACAAAGCATTATCTAACATCCTACAAAGAAATACAAACCCATCATACAATTTCTAACACTAAGTCTACAACTATCACCTGTATTAGAGCAATACACACATAATTAACCATTCAAACTTAATATACAATTCAAAAGATAATCACCCAAGTACAAAATATAATTTCTCTTAGGCATTTCTTGAGCCCTCGTCTATTAATCAAACCTGTTTGGGAAAGAAATAAAGGATAATAAAGAGAGATGAGTCCCAAGGACTTAGTTAGGGGAAATATACAATAGATTATCAATTGGCAAGATATTACAACAAGAAATATGAATATTCTAGAATATAAACATTATCAAACTCAACAAATGGACTTCTCTCTATCCTTATTGCTCCTTAAATAAAGTATAAATGAAATAAATCAAACCTAAGTGTAATATGCAATTCAATTAATCCCAAAGCATAGCATGCATATTAGATTCTCCTTATTCCCCCGTAATATTATGGTAACCCAAGCATGATAGCTCGACATATAATAGTAATCCAAGCATGATAGCTTTGGATATAACAGTAATCCCAGCATGACAACTTGGCACAGATACTCAGCCTAAACAAATTCCTCGTATATGTATCTATTGACACAACCAATAAACTAATTGCCGATAAGGCCACATAAATGATGTAAAGAACTTAATCAAGTATGCCAACAAGGCCAAACAAATGATATATACAACGATTCAAATACGCTAATATAGCAAATTAAATAGTATAAAAGTGATTCAATATGTCGTTAAGGCCAAATAACTTATATACAAAATGGATTCAAATATGCCAACAAGGCTAAATAATTAATATACATAATAGTTTAGACTATGGAATTATAGATAGGGAAATGAAAATTCTTGGTGCCAGAATGGATACAATCAATTTTAATAAAAGCAAAATCAAGGAATTTAGTTGATCAAAGAAATTCAAGAAAATTAGGGAATGTTTGAGAGTTCTAGGCATATGGCTTATCCCATGCATATATCAAGGATTAACGTCCCATAATTTATCAAAGCATTTTGGGCATATGGCTTATCCTATGCACATAATAGGGATAAACGTCCTATTATTTTGAGAGTTCTTGGCATATGGCTTGCCCATACGCACAGCAAGGACTAACATCTCATTATTCCAAGAGTTATGGGTATACAACTTATCCCAAGTGCACAGTAGGGATTAATGTCCTGTTAGTTATTCCTATATATGACCGAACAATATATAAACAAAATACTAGCAAGGCCAAATAGATAATATATAGAATTACAAATTAATTCAGATATGCTAACAAAGTTGTAGGATATATTGGACAATATTAGATAGGACAATAAAAATTTTAGGTTCCAGAACAAATATGATCAAGCAACACTGAAAATTAGAATAATGAATTTCCCAAAAGAACAAATAATAGATAGGTTAAACCTTATAAGGTGTATGGAACAAATAATAAATAAACAATCAATGAATTGAGATGATCTAGAAATTCAAACAAATCACAACATTCGATCAATCAAAAAGCATTCATTTCTCATTTCCCAAAAACAAAATTAGAAAGACCCTCACCTTAATAGCCATAGAAATGCTATATCAGTCTATTGTTCTGCAAGATCTATCTCTTTGTCACCTAATAAAAGGAATGAACTTATCATCAAAATACTCATTTTAATCCTATAATCATAATTAAATAGATATCACCATAATTAAATAGATAACACTTTATATTCAGTTGTTATATGATTAATGCTATATTCTTAGGGTTCATTTTTGATATTATAGAGAAGTAATATGCCATTTATGTCATGAATACCGCAATACTTACAAAGATTATATTTGCCCCGACAAAGGAATAAAATCATATTCCTATTTCATAATTATCCTTAAAATATTACACAGAGTCGATTATAATGGTCCAACTATTATTAATAAGCCAATTTGTCACTTGTTGGAATAGTGCCCCACAATCTAATTAGATTGGCCATGTAAACTATTTCACTCATGATGCAATCTTGATTGAATCATATTCTTTATATGGCTATCTTCATCTTATGCTCTATATTAATTCATTGGCATTTGAATGAAGCCCTTAGATCACTTATGACTATAAGACTTGGTTTAGTGACTCTGAAATAACTCTTACATGGTCATGATCTTAAATTTTTCAAGTTATAAGATCTTATGAGATAGGGCATCTAAAATATGGATAGACTTACATTAACAATGCATAAATCTAAGAGTTGGATATTGCTTCATTCCATGAGCAACCGTATGAGATATGGTGTATGTTGACAGGTGCTTGTTAGGGAACAAAGCACTAAAGACCTGTCTGAAAAATCCACGAGATAGCCATTGTGGCATGTTGATAGTGGTAAGTTCTTCAGCTCACACTAGTACATATTATTAGTCCTCTAACGTAAGAATCCATGGTAACCTTATGTCCAGTCCTCATGTTTTAACTCTTCCTTGGTCACTTAACGGGCCATTCAGGTTGAGATTGGGTATGAGCTACTTGACATAGAGGTTTATGAAATCCAAGATAGAATCTAACTCCTTATCTTTGTAAAGGGCGAGTATATCTCCTATGTATTCTATGATGATCAATTCCAAGAAATTTATGCACAAGGTGGTGTGACAATTTGATAAATAAGTTTTTCAAAGAAGAGGTCACACAACAAAATTGAACATTGAGAATGGAGATATAGTATCAAGCTTATTAGGGAGCCGACAAATATCTTGCCCTATGCCTCTTTTGGGAGATAAAAGGTTGAAGGACCATATTTGCATGGTATGTGTAAAGCTATAATAGTTCTCCAAGAGCATTCATTTCACCTAATTAGTTGGGCTCCATAGGCTTGAGGTTGGATATTGACCATGGAGATTGGGTATTCTTCAATTGATAAGATTAATTGAATCGAGTCAATTAGTTTAAAAGTGTTTTAAACTAAGAATAAATATTATATATTCAAAAGTTATAAGGAGTTGTAAGCCCATGTCCAATAAATGGTAGAATCTGTTTGATCACACACAAA
The DNA here is from genome assembly GCA_014898725.1 of Jacaranda copaia. Classification (NCBI taxonomy): domain Eukaryota; kingdom Viridiplantae; phylum Streptophyta; class Magnoliopsida; order Lamiales; family Bignoniaceae; genus Jacaranda; species Jacaranda copaia. The sequence goes on from JACGDI010005800.1 coordinate 1,844,323, forward strand.
ATCCAATTAGCTTCATTATTGATGGAGGAATTTTTCTAAGTGTCAGAATATTCTTTCTTAGTGGGCTGATTTTGAGGTGATCAATTTGAGGATCAATTTTGTCTTGATTAATTTAAGTGTTAAATTAATTAATTAATTTAAAGAGTTAAATTAGATCAATAATTTAGGAGTTAATTATTTGGTGCCAAATGATTATCAATTGGTCAAGTTAACTCTAAGAGTTAAGTTAACAAAATTAAACTTAAGCGTTAAGCTTGTTGACTTAAGAGTTAAGTTAAAGGTTAATTAATTAAATTAAAGTGTTTAATTTAATTATTGAAAAGAATATATTTCGAAGATAAAATTCAAATGAAGGAAATTGGAGTCTGTCAATAATCCTTTGGATTTGATCTACACAAATGTGTGTGGCCTACTAAGAGTTAGTGTGAAAGACACTTGGTATTAAAGCTCATCAACCAAATTGAAGGGGAGAATACTTAAGTACCAAATTCTTAGATTATCCAAATGAGAATGGGAATCTCTCTCAGTGGACTCCACCCAGCACACCTCAACACTTTGTTGGAAATTGTACATTCCATGATGAGCTTCTTTGATGTGTCTATATTTTTTTAAGAATATGCCTTAATGACGGCAGCAAAATTGCTATGTGTTGTTTCTTCAAAGTCAGCACCAAAGATGCTGCATAAGATGTGGTATGGCAAAACACCCTCTTATCATTATCTAATGGTTGGAGGTCTCTCACCTATGTGAGATAGATAATGGGAGACAAGTTAAATAGTAGATCCTAGAAGCAAAAGTAGCACTAGGATACAATAATAAAAGCTTCATAATTTTAAATTAATGAGGCTACTCCTACTACTAGGGATCTAGGCATGAATTACCTCTTGTAGCTCCAAATCAAGGAGAAAATCAATTATCTCTCTTGGATCCAGAAACTATCTAGAATCGGAATAGCAGAAACACAGCAACAATTTTCCTAGTTGAACTACTCAAAAAATCACTAACTTAAATATGGAAAACCTCCACACATTGAGGAAGAAACCTTAAAAAATTTGGAGCCAAAAGACTTCTGGATGGCTCCATAAAAACTCACCAATCTTGAGCTATTGTAGATAGATCTCCAAAATCTAGCAAGTGAAATACCTTGCGTGTATTGTTATGATCCACACACCAATCAATCTTCCAATTTATCCTCACTAGAATATTAATTTAGAGAGGATAAAATGGGGTAGAGGAGGCTAATTTTCAGGGTGGGAAGAAGATGAGATGCAATGCTTCAACACATGATGAAAGGCATACAAAGAGAGAGAGTTTTTGGAGGGAATGCAAAGAATCTAATTCTTAACACTTTCAACAATGTGATGGCCGATACTTGCACCCCTCTATATCTATGTATAGAGGATGGAATGTCTGACACAAGTTGGCATCACACCTTCCTCAAGGTAACCGCTTAAGTGGCATGCCAAGATGGCAAATTCAAATTTAAGTCTTACTTGAATTTCATATGCATTTCAATTACATTTAGAATCTAATTCCAAATTAATTAAGATGCTAATTTAAATGAACACTTCACTTAAATTTTGCCTCAAAAAAGTATCCTTTCCACTAATTAAATTAAACACTTTAATTTAATTAATTAACAATTGATTTAACACTTAAATCAAACAAGCTTAACTCTTAAGCTTAATTTAGTTAACTTAACTCTTCAAGTCAACTTGACCAATTGATGGTCATCTTGGCACCAAACAACTAACTCTTTAATTATTAATCTAATTTAACTCTTTAAATTAGTCGATTAATTTAATACTTAAATTAATCAAGCCAAAATTGACTGTCAAATTGTATCCTTGAAAATCAATCACCAATAAAAAATCTCTTAACACTTATAAAATTGTTCAATCATGCTTGGAAGCTAATTGACTTTTGTGTGTGTTCTAATAGGTTCTACCATTCATTAGATATGGGCTCACAACTTCTTGTGACTTTTGAATATTATATATTCATTTTAGTTTAAAACTCCTTTTAAACTAATCAACTTAATTTAATTCATCTCATTAATTAAAAAGTACCCAATCTCCATGGTTGATGTCAAACCTCAAGCCCATGCCATGGAGTCCAACTAATTGATCGAAATAAATATTCTAGTGAACCATGATTGCTCTAAACATACCAAGCAAATATAATCCTTTTGTTTCTTATCTCTCGAAAGAAGCTTAGGGTAAGATATTTGTTGGATCCCTAATAGCCTCAATACTATATCTCTATTGTCAATGCCCGATCCCATATTACAACCTTACCTTTGGAAAACATTTTTTTATAAATTTCCACTCCACCTTGCGCAAGGATTTCTTGGAATCGATCATTATAGAATACATGCGAGATGCACTCGTCCTTTACAGAAGCAAGGAGTTAGATTCTATCTTGGATCTCACAAACCTCAATACAAAGTAGCATATGCCCAACCTCAACTTAGAGGACGCGTTAAGTGATCAAGAAAAAAGCTAAAGCATGTGGATGAAATACAAGGTTGCTATGGATCCTCAGGTTAGAGGACTAATAATATGTACTAGTGTAGGTAGGAGAATTAGCCACTACTAACTTGTCACTACGACTATCTAGTGGATTCTCCAGTAGGTCTTCAGTGCCTTATCTCTAACAAGTACCCACTAACTTGTGCCTGTATCTCATATAATTGCTCAGGAAATATCATAATCTCCAACTATTGGATTTATGCATCATTAGTGCAAGTCTTTCCGGAAGTTAGATGACCTTTCTCATATGATCATATAACTTGAAAGATTTAAGATCACAACCTATAAGACTTATTCCATAATCACCACCTAGTGAACTAACTAAGTCTTGTAGTCTAATTTGATGTAAAGGCTTCATCCAAGTGCAAGTGAAGTATAATGGAAAGCATAAGATAAAGATGACTATATAAATAATATCATTCAATCAAGATTATGTATACAAGAAAATTATTTTTACAAGGACAATCCTATTAGCTTGCCAGACATTGTTCCAACAATCTCCCACTTACCCTAAAGTTAATGCCCCATGGCCTTAAGACCTATCTTCTCAAGATGTCTTTAAAAATCATTTGCTTTTAGAGCTTTAGACAGTGATTTTGCTATATTCTCTTTTGAGGCAACTTTATCCACTTAATGATCACCTCTATCAAATGATATCAAATATCAAAAGATAACAAATTTACTGTGTTTGGATCACTTGATGAGATCTTATGCACACTTTTCCAAATTATCTTCCAAATGTAATTATAAGCTTATGCACACTAGGCACTATATCTAACTCTTAGATAAATTTTCTTGTCCAAACACTTTTCATTGCAGCTTTCAAAGCTACAATATATTTTACTACAGTGGTCGAGTTAGCCGTGGTGTCTTCTTTGGAACTCTTCCAACTCACCGTACCACCATTTAGGTAAAATATAAATCTAAAAGTGGATTTAAGGTCGTCTACATTGAATTGGAAACTACAATCTGAAAAATTTCAAGTTTCAATTCTCTATTGCCGTCTATAAAAAATAAGTCCTTAGTCCTTCTTAAGTACTTAAGGATTATTTTCACAGTCAATCAATAACTCTCACTAGGATTGGATTGAAACCTATTCATGATGCTTAGCAAATGAGCCACATTCGGTCTAGTATATTAAACTGCATACATTATGCTCCCAATCGTGGAGGTATAAGGTATGTGAAACATTCTTCATTTCTTTTCCTTTATCTTGGGAGTCACAAACATTGAGAGATGAATGTCATGTCCCATAAAAAGGAATCCCCTCTTGGATTCTTCCATACTAAACTTTTTAGTATCTTGTCAATGTACAGGATTTGGGAAAGCCCCAATATCCTCTTCAATCTATCTCTATAGATACGTATTCTCAATATGTAGGATGCTTTTCCCAAATCCTTAATGGAGAATTGTGTAGATAACCATGCTTTAGTACACTTTAAATTCCTACCTTATTCCCAATGAGAAGGATGTCATCAACATAAAGCACAATAAACTATATTAAACTATCACTAGCCTTCTTGTATACATAGAGTTCATACACATTTTTGATAAAGCCAAATGATTTGACCATTTGTTAAAACGCATGTTCTAACTTTAGGATGCTTATTTGAGTCCATAAATAGATCTCTAGAGTTTGCAAACCTTTTGCTCACTCTCCTTGGATGTAAAACCTTGTGGCTATTCCATGTAAATAATTTCTTCTATGTCTCCATTGAGGAAAGTAGTTTTTACAACTATTTGCCATATCTTATAGTCATAATATGTGGCTATGGCAAGTTGAATTTGAATGGACTTAGGCATAGTGACTGGTTAAAAAGTTTCCTCAAAATTAATTTGAGGTCTTTGAGTGTAACCTTTTGCCCCTAGTTGTGACTTAAAAGTTACTACTTCTCCATCTACCCTAAGCTTTCGCTTATAGATCTACTTGCAACCAATGGGCCCAATCCCTTTGGTAGATCTACTAAAGTCCATACTTTATTTGAGTACATGGAATCTATTTTAGATCTTGTGGCTTCAAGTTGATGTCCTGAATCTATATCTGGCATAGCTTTCTCATAGGCCTTTGGATCATCACCCGATTGTCCCATCTCATGAAAAAATTTGAACCTTTCGTGTTACTTCTTGTTCTAGTCTAACCTTTTCAGAGGTTGTATAGAAGGTTCTAGTTGATCATTTATTTCCATTTCTTGTAGGATTTATTGATTATCTTGAACTTCATCAGGTTCAAAGATAATGCCATTTCTATCTAATATAAAAATCCTTTTCCAAAAAGGTAGCATTCCTTGAAACAGACACCTTTTGTTCTAAGAGATCATAAAAGTAATAACCCATAGACTCTCTAAAGTATCCTACAAACTTACACAAGGTAGATGTACTATCTAACTTGTGTCCCACTGTCTAACTCATATAGGCGGGAGATCCCCAAACCTTTAGATAGTGGTAAAAAGATGCTTTGCCATGACATATCTCATATGGTGTCTTTAACATCAACTTTGAAGGTATTACATTCAGTAACTTTACCACCTTCAATAGGGCATATCCCCAAAAAGATATGGACATATTGGAAAAGCTCATCATAAAACGTATCATATGTAATAAGGTATGATTTTTTCTCTTAGCTACTCAGATGTGTTGTGGTGTGTCGAGTGGAGTCCATTGTGAGAGAATCCTATTATCCTCAAGATAATCCAAGAATTTGGTACTTAAGTATTCTCCTCCTTAATCCAATCAAGGGGCTTTAATACTAAGTCTCTTTTGCTTTTCTACTTTATTCTTACACTATTTGAACTTTTCAAAGGCCTCGGACTTGTACTTCATAAGATACATATATCCGTACCGACTATAGTCATCGGTGAAGGTGATAAGTAAGAATAACCTCCTCTCCCACTAAATTTAAGTAGTCTACATATATTTATATGAATCAAATTCAAAGGACTTGTGGAGCACTCCATTTGTCCTACAAAGGGAGCAATGGTTATTTTTCCCTTCAAATAAGATTCGCAAGTAGGAAGGTCCTCAATGCCACTAACTTTTAGTACTTTGTGAGCTTTTAAGTTGCTTATCCTATTTTTAGAGATATGGCCAAGTCTAGCAAGTCAAAGAATGGCATCTTCTTAGATATCTAGCTTCTATTTGTTTGTTTGAATGTGTATTGGTGAAGGTTGTGAATCAAGTATGTATAATCCATTAACTAATGTACCTTGTGTAATTAAAGAACCATTCTTTAATGGTTTCAACTTCACATTTGATATTGAAAAATCAAATCCTTCATTATCTAAAATGAGAATTGAAATAATGTTCTTAACAAGATGGAGTACATAGTAAATCAAATCAAGAACAACACAAGAATTCCCCAAGTCTAACTTGATTATGCCTTAGACTTTGGCCGCAACTCTTGCTCCATTTTCAAGGTGGAGGATCATATCTCTTTCACTAAGACTTTTCTTCTTTCCATCCCTTGTAACAAATTACAAAGGTGAGAACCACATGTCATATCAAATACCCATAAGAAAAAATTAGTCGTTAAGTGCACCTTAAAGAAATACATACCCTTCTTCAGGGTGGTAAGGTAAGTTTTACAGTTTCACTTCTAATGACCCTTTTCATTAAAATAGAAACAATTAGCAAAAGGTTTAGCCTTCTCCTTGACCTATCTAAAATCTTTATCGAGTAGCTTCCTTTGTGAGGAAGAATTCTTCTTTTTCTTGCCTCCATTTCTAAGTCCTTGGGGACCTTTCGACTTGAAGGAGGATGCTAACATAAGAGGTTTCTCTTTTCTCATTGTTACCTTGGCAGTTACAAGCATGTTCACCAATTCATTGATCGTCATCATTTTACTTGGACATATTAAAGTCCACATTGAATTAGTTAAATAAGGGTAGTAACGACTAGAGGATCAAATCCACATAAAGGTTATTGTCCATAATCACATGAAGTTATCCAAGCTTCTCTATGAGTCCTATCATTTTAAGTCTGTGATCATGGACATTAGCCCCTTCACTCATCCTTGATCTAAAATCTTCTTAGATAAAGCAAACTCTTTATGTCTAGTTTGAAGACCATACAACTCTTGTAGGTGTGTGTAGATCTCAAAAGCATATTTTATGTACTCATAAGTCTTTTAGAGCTCATTAGTCATGGATGCCAACATGAGGCATCAAACTTGTAGATCATCATCTACATATTTTGTGAGCACTTCATGAACCACATTAGTAGTGTCATAACCAATATGTCCAGCAGACTTTAACCGAGTACATATGTCCCCTTATTTGAGTCAAAAATTATTTTAAGGTTTCTTAACCAATCTTGAAAATTAGATCCAGTGAGTTTATTGGTTTCCAAAATTCTTACGAGTGGATTTTTAGCTATTTTTTGGTTGATGATTTCAAAAATCTACAAGAGGCAAAAAAAGAGACTAAGCATGCTACAGATTTGATATTAAAACATGTTCATAGTTTTTTAAGCATATTTTTCTCTCACTATTTATCAAATCCTTCACCCTTAAGAAGAATTTGAAAATTCCTATTTCTTAGTGAGAATCAAGATGCCAAGGACTTGCAAGTAGATCCACGACTTGTGAAATATCCAAAAACAATCCAAAGGTAAGCAACATTTGCCAATTATATCTCATGCAATTTTTGATATATTTTGCCTCACTTTTCATGTATACCCATGACTCATGAGACATCTACATTACTAGGTGTTAAGTCAAACCTACCGATCAAGACTTCAATTTAAGACAACCCTACGATATCCCATCACTCGTGTGCTAATGCATGGGGGTTCTCAAATCAAAAGTACATCTCATGCTATGTATATGGTCATAGCTTTCTATTGTAAGTGTGACCAATGACTCATCAAATAATAGTAGTATCATCATGCCCTATACTATTGGTAGAAGGCTTGGATTAAATAAAACTCTTTTAATTTGTATCCATTTTGACTTCAAATTTGAAAAGCACTTAGACATTCTAAGTTGAGGGTTTTTGTTTGCAAAGATCTCATCATTTTATCTTTTTTATTTAGGTTGTCTATATCCTAATTATTAATCTCATACATCAATAGGATATAAAATGTGCCTAGCATGCTTCTAGGGTGGGATGACCAAGAGCCTAACCAAGTGATGCACTTAAAGCCATAGGTGTACCACCTAGTTGATTTTAAGTGGATTGATTAAATCTAGTTATTACATAAGTGTATCACATACGTTCATGGGTTTTGAAAAGTCTCCATGCTCCTAATGGACTCTTTGCCTCTATGCAACATTTACATGAATAGAAAATCCTCACTCCTAGTATTTCTACTTTCATAACTTTTACAAAATAAAATTTAAGAGGCATGCAAGCTCCAATTTAATACAACCCATTTCAACAATTTAAAGTAAATAAAATCAATGTTAAAGGCTCATGATCATCCCCATTCATTCATCATCTATTCAACAATTAAATGAATAATAAATAAATCTAGAATTAACAATTAATTCTAACAATTAAATGCTTATCTCACAAACAAATAATTGAACAAGCATAACATTTATGCCATAAGTTGGAGATTAAGATTTGATGAGATTTAAGAGCATTCAAAAATGTCAAACATAATTTTGAAGACTTGCACAACACTTGTGCATCCATAACACATGATTAAACATCAATTTTGGCCACTTTAGAGGCCAAAAATTGGCTCAAAGCTTGCCCAACCCTCAACAGATCACTGCTGGCCAAGTTGGGCAAACCATTGGGCTATGGCTCTCTACCATTGCCTGGGCCGTTTGCGCTCTTGCTGCCAGCAGCCCTTGTTTTGGGGTTAAAGGTTAGTTAAGTCTATTTTTAGCTCAACTTTTGCGCACCAAAAATTTTAGAACAATTTTTAAATATTAAATCACACATTATGGATCAATTTTGAGATCTAAAACTCATTTTAAAACTGAAAATTAAAGTGATCAAGCATGCTACAAAAATTCAAGTCTAAGTAGGAATCAAATTCTCCAAAAATCTCCAACCAAACTCCAATTCAATTGGATCCAAAAATGATCAAAACTCTTTTGATCAATCTTCAACATGTTGTATCAACATATAACATCAATTAATACCAAATTAACATTCAGCATTAATAACTATGAATTGAATCGTACTTAAACATGAATTAACACTTAAATCACATAAAAAGCATGCAAACAATTCATCAAGCAATTGAGCCACAAACATCATCAACCGACCACTCCAATATATTGTTTAGATAAATTATTTGGTGTTATTGATCAATTCATCATATGAATGAACCAAACAATAATCTAAAACAAAGCATGAAAACGGTTATGATACCACTCGAATGCAAGGGTAGCATTAGGATCTAATAATAAAAACTTCATAAGCTTAAATTAACTAGGCTACATCTACTACCAGGGATCTAGAAATGTTATATATCTGGATTAGGATAAAGAATTACATCTTGTAGCTCCAAATCAAGGAGAAAATCAATGATCTCTCTCAGATCCAGAAATTGTCTAGAATCCGCACAATGGAAAGGAAACAACAATTTCCCTAGCTAAAATGCTAAAAAAAATAACAAAATTAAATATAGAACACCTCCATACAATGAGGAAGAAACAATGAAAAGTTTGGAGCTAAACGCCATTTGGATTGCTCCAAAAACGTTTGCTAATCTTGACATATTGTAGATGGATCTCCAAAATCTAGGAAGTGAAGTGCCTTGGCTCTGTTGTTATCATCCACACACCAATCAATGTTACAATTTAAATTTAGTAGAAAATGGAGTTAGAGAGGAGAAATGAGGTAGAGGAGGCTGATTTTTAAGGTAGGAGGAAGAAGAGATGCAAAGCTTCAACACATGATGCAATGTATGGAGAGAGAGAAATTTTGGAGGGAATGAAAAGAATATAACTTTTCACACTTTCAGCAATGTGATGGCCGATCCTTGCACCCTTCTATATCTATATATAGAGGCTAGAAGGTGTGATGCAAGTTGCATCACACCTTCGTTAAGGTAACCGCCCAAGTGACATGCCAAAGTGGCAAATTCAAATTCAACTCTTACTTGAATTTCTTGTGCATTTCAATTAAATTTGGAAACTAATTTCAAATTAATTAAGATGCTAATTTAAATGAACACTTCACTCAAATTTCCCCTCCAAAAATTATTTTTTCATTAATTAAATTAAACACTTTAATTTATTTATTAACCTTTGATTTAACTCTTAAATCAAACAAGCTTAACTCTTAAGCTTAATTTAGTTAACTTAACTCTTCAAGTCAACTTGACTAATTGATGGTCATCTTGACACCAAATATTTAACTTCTTAATTATTAGTCTAATTTAACTCCTTCAATTAGTCGATTAATTTAACACTTAAATTAATCAAACTAAATTGATTGTCAAATTGTACGTTTAAAAATTGGTCACCAAGAAAAAATCTATAACAGTTAGAAAATTGTTCGATCTTACTTGGAAGCTAATTGGCTTTTGCATGTATCCCAATAGGTTCTACCATTTATTGGACATGGGCTCACAACTCCTTGTAACCTTTGAGCATCATATATTCATTTTAGTTTAAAACTCCTTTTAAACTAATTGATTCAATTCAATTAATCATATTAATTGAAGAGTACCCAAACTCTGTGGTCAATGTCCAACATCAAGCTTGTGGAGCCCAACTAATTGATCGAAATAAATATTCTAGAGAACCATTATAGCTCTACGTGTATCATGCAAATATAGTCATTCTATCTCCTATCTCCCGAAAGAGGCCTAAGGTAAGATATTTGTTAGCTCCCTAATAGCCTTAATACTATGTCTCTATTCTCAATGTTAGATCCCATTATGTGACCTCACATTTGGAAAACACTTTTTCCAAATTGTCACACCACCTTGCACAAAGATTTCTTAGAGTTGATAATTGTCGAATACATAGGAGATGCACTCACCCTTCATAAAAGTGAGGAATTAGATTCCATCTTGGATCTCACAAACCTCTATGCCAAGTAGTTCATGCCCAACCTCAACTCGAAAGACTCACTAAGTAATCAAGAAAGAGCTAAAGTATGAGGATTGGACATAAGGTTACCATTGATCCTTAGGTTAGAGGACTAATAATATGCACTAGTATAAGTGGGAAAATTAGCTACTACCAACTAGCCACTATAGCTATCTAGTGAATTTTCTAGTGGGTCTTCAATACCTTATTCTCTAACAAGCACCTGCTAACGTACACCCATATCTCATACAGTTGCTCATGGGATAGAGTAATCTCCAACTCTTAGATTTATGCATTGTTAGTGCAAATCTATCTAAATCTTGGATGCCTCATCTCACAAGATCGTATAACTTTAAAAAATTAAGATTACGACCGTGTAAACTTATTCCATGATTACCACCTAGTGAACTGACTAGGTCCCGTAGTGTGATCTAAGGGCTTTATCCAAATGTGAGTAAAGTAATGGAAAATATAAGATGAAGATGGCCATATAAAGAAAATTATTCAATCAAGATTGTATATACAAGGAAATAGTTTTTACAAGTCCAAACCTATTGGTTTGTCTGGCACTATTCCAATAGATCCACCTTATGCAAGTTTGTGGGATACCCAAAAGAGTCTTTGGATTATTAATTTTAAGATCTCTCAAAACAAAAGGTGTTTTTCCTTGAGGAATGCCATTTTTTCCAAAAAAAGAAATTTCTATAAGATAGTAAAGGGCTTATTGTTGAACTCAGTGAAGTTCAAGATTGTCATCAAATCCCACTAGTATTAGAAACAAATAAATATCAAAGAGCCTAACACACAACCTTTGAGAAAGTCAAATGCAAATCAAAAAGCACTCAAAAGGTTTAAATTTCTTTATGGGACAAGCTAATTGGATAATGATCTGAAGACCTATAAGAAAGCTATGTTAGATATAGACTAGTGACATTAGCTAAATGCCATAATATTTAAAATGGACTCTATGTACTCCAACAAAATATAAAATTAGGTAGATCCATTGGAGAGAATAATTCTTGTTGGTTGAAAGTGGATTTATAGGCAAAAGCTAGGGGTTGATGGAGAGGTGATAACCATTAAGGTGCAACTAGTGGTAAAGGATTACACTCAAAGACCAAGTATTGATTTCGAAGAAACCTTTTCACCTGTCTCAATACCTAAGTCCATTCAAATTTTACTTGTTGTAGCCACATGTTATGACTATAAGATATGGCAAATGGATATGAAAATTGCTTCCCTCAATGGAAATATTGAAGAAGAAAATTATATGATGCAACCATAAGATTTTACATCCAAAGCAAGTGAGCAAAAAGTTTGCAAACTCTAGAGATCCATTTATGGACTTAAATTGGCATCTTGAACATGGAACATACATTTTTGATAAAATAGTCAAATCTTTTGGCTTTGTCAAAAAGGTGTATAAACTGTGTGTACAAAAAGCTAGTAGGAGTAGCACATAATTTATTGTGTTGTATGTTAGTGACATTTTTCTCATTGAGAATAGAAAAGAAATGCTAGAGTGTAGTAAAGTATGGTTATCTACACAGTTCTTCATGAAGGATTTAGGAAAAGCATTCTGTGTATTAGGAATACGTATCTTTAGAGATAGATTGAGGAGGATGTTAGGGAGTTCCTAAACTCTGTACATTGATAAGATACTAAAGAGATTTAGTATAGAAAAATCCAAAAAGGGATTCCTCCCTTTGGGATATGGTCTTTATCTCTCCAAGTCTATAGCCCTTTAAACTGATGACAAGAGACATAGAATGTCCCACATACCTTATGCATCAACTACATGGAGCATATTGTATGTCGTACAATGTACAGGACTAGATTTGGCACACGTTCTAAGTGTCATGAGTCATTTCCAATTCGATCCTAATGAATGTCACTGGATGGCCATTAGAACAATCCTTAAGTACTTGAGAAGAACTAAGGACTTATTTTTATTATACAGCAATGGAGAATTGAAACTCATGCAATTTTTGAATTTTAGTTTCCACTCCAATGCAGATGATCTAAAACACCCATTCGGATTCATATTTTACCTTAATAGTGGCATGCTGTGTTGGAAGAGTTTCAACTAGACACCATGGCCTAAATAACAACTAAGGTAAAATACTTTTTGGTTTTGGAAATCATAAAAGAAGGTATTTAGATAAAAACTTCATTTAAAAGTTATAGTACCCAGCATGCATGAGCCTATGATTATCTTTGGAAAAAAATTTAGAACTTGAATCAAGATCTCATTAGTGATCTAAACACAGTAAATGTGTTATCATTTAATATATGATATCAATTGATAGAGGTGACAACTGAATGAATAAAGTTGCCTCAGAAGAGAATATAACAGAACTACTGTATAAACTTCTAAATGCTGACGGTCTTTGAAGGACATCTTATGAAGATAGGTCCCAAGCCCATAGGAAATTACCTTTAGGGTAAGTGGGAGGTTATTCAAATAGTATCCCACAAGTCAATTGATTAGCCGCGTAAACTATTTCACTCGTGATACAATCTTGATTGAATGATATTCTTTGTATTGCTATCTTTATCTTATACTCTATATTACTTCACTGGCATTTAGATGAAGTCCTTAGATTACTTATGACTATGGGACTTGGTTCGATGATCATGGAACAAGCCTTACATGATCATGATCTTAAATCTTTCAAGTTATAGGATCTTATGAGATAAGGCATCTAAGATCCAGATAAACTTGCACTAACAATGCATAAATTCAAGAGTTGGATATTGCTCCATTCTATGACCAACTATATGAGATACATGTGAATGTTGATGGGTTCTTAATAGGGAACAAGGTACTAAAGCCCCACTAAGAGAATCCATGAGATAGCCTTAGTGGTATGTCGATGGTGGCAAGTTCTTGAACTTACGCTAGTGCATATTATCAATTCTTTGACCTTAGGTCAAAGGTAACCTTGTGTTCGATCCTTATACTTTGACTCTTCCTTAGTTCCTTAGTGAGTTGTTTAGGTTGAGATTGGGTATGAGATACTTGGCATAGAGGTTTGTGAGATCTAAGATGGAATCTCACTTTTCGTCTTTGTGAAGGGCATGTACATCTCTTATGTATTCTTTGATGATCAATTCCAAGAAATCCTTACACAAGGAGCTGTGAAAATTTAGGAAAGGAGTTTTTCAAAGATGGGGTCACACAATGAATTCAAATATTGAGAATAGAGACATAGTATCAAAGCTATTAGGGAGCCGACAAATATCTTATCTTAGGCCTGTTTCAAGAGATAAGAGACGAAAGGACCGTATTTGCATGGTACACATAGAGCAATGATGGTTCTCTAGAATATTCATTTTTCCCAATTATTTGGGTTTCATGGGCTTGAGGTTGGACAACAACCATGGAGATTGGGTACTCTTCAATTAATGAAATTAATTGAATCGAGTTAAAAATGTTTTAAACTAAGAACGAATGTTAGATATTCAAAAGTAACAAGATGTTGTCAGTCCATATCCAATGAATGGTAGAACTTATTAAGTCACACACAAAATCCAATTAGCTTTCTAATTGACTGAGGAATTTTCTAGGTGTTAGAATATTCTCTCCTAGTGGACCAATTTTGAGGTGATCAATTTTGGCTTGATTAATTTAAATTTTTAAATTAATCAATTAATTTAAGGAGTTAAATTAGAAAAATAATTAATAAGTTAATTATTTGGTGCCAAATGATCATTGGTTGGTCAAGTTAACTTAAAGAATTAAGTTAACAAAATTAAACTTAAGAGTTAAGTCAAACGTTAAGTAATTAAATTAAAGTATTTAATTTAATTAATGAGAAGAATATATTTTGGAGGAAAAATTAAAATGAAGAGTTCATTTGAATTAGCATTTTAATTAATTTGAAATTAAATTGAAATACACATGAAATTCAAATATGTTTTGAAATTCAAGCTTGCCGCCTTGACAAGCAAGTGGCCACCCCTCTCTTGAGGATGGTGTGATGCCAATTGGTATAATACCATCTTTCCTCTATATATAGATATAGAGTTGAGGGAATTCAGCTATTCACACTATTTTTGAATATTAGAATCTTTCTCAATTTCCCTCCAAAAATCTCTCTCCAAGTATTGCCTCATGAGTTGAAGCTTTGCTTTCTCTTCTTCACCCAATCTCAAAATTGGCCTCCACCTTAGCTTTGCTCCTTTTTTTCTATAGATAAATGTGAGGATAAATCGAAACTTCAATTGGTGTGTGGATCATTACAATAGAAGCAAAACACTTGGTTTGCTTGCCTTGGAGATCTATTATGCATAGCAGCAATTTTGGCGAATTTTTATAAGGAGATCTAGATCGATTTTTGCTCCAAAAATTTCATATAATCTTCATAATTTATTTTAGAATATTAAGATTTAATTTCATGAAATTTGGAGATCTTGAAGCCAGGAAAACATTGTTATTTCTCTGCTATGCCGGTTTCTGGTAGATGCTGGATTAATAAAGAGTTCACCATGATCTCATTGGAAATTAGCAATTCAAGGTAACTCTCTTACCAAATATATATCTATATCATGTTTATATCCTTGGTAGCTTAAGTAGCCTTGTTAATTTTAGCTTTCAAAGTTTTAATTATTAGATCTGGTGACACCACTTTTGCCACCTTCGCCGTGGTCGAAACTTCTAGCTCAAAATTCAACCATTATACTACTTAGTTTTAGGAGAAAAGGGTATCAATGGCTTCCTTGTGATGATAGGAAGAGATTGGTGTATAATATGATGGATTTTGCCATTAGCTAGAGGGGGTTGCCGGAGAAGGAAAATAGTGGTTGCATATGGAAATAAGGAAAAGAAGGCGGTGGTTTGTGATATTTAAATAGGTACTTTCCAGCAATTACAATTTAACCCCAAAATTTCATTTCAGCATGCAATTAAGCCTTTCATATAATGAGTGCATGACATTAACCTAGTTGACCAAGAATTATTTCATTTTAACCACCAAAACTTTCAATTATCTAGCAATTAAATTCTTTTTATTGATATTTTAAACCCAAAAATATATTTTTTGATTTTTAAAATCTTATTTCCTAATATACTAAATTTAGGGGTGTTACAATCTCTCTCCCCTTCCCCAAAAGAATTTGGTCCCTAGATTCTCATCTTTGACTGGGAGAATTTTAGTTAGTATTGGCGCATATATTGGTCTTACTCTTAGTTTGCCTCGATCAAATGCTATTTTATCCTATTGTCACAATATACTTCCTCAAATTCCTAGTGATGTTTATTCCACTAAGATTTTGAAGATTCTTCGCGTTTTGGGTTTTTGAAACATATCTATTCTTACTAGGCACATGGTATCACCATGTTTTTCTAAGGTTTTTTTTTAATTCCATATCCCAAGGTTCCATTACCCATCATCACTTAAAATTTTCTTGATTTCCATGATTGAACTCATAGGAAACAAGTTAAACTATCCCGAAAATGAGTGTTAAACCTTTTTGGTGATTCCATAAAGTCATAGAGCATTTAATACTTATTTTCTATTAAATAGTCCTTATGCACATCATCACATGTCATTTCAATACTTAAAGTTCTTCATTACACCCTGATAAGGTATCTATTGTCATTTAATAAATCACAAAACTACTATGGTAATAAATAATCATTATCACCACAAGGTCAAATATTTCCATGCATCTAACTGCAGGTTCACAAAGATTATCTAGATACAATTGCGAACAATCCATATATTGCTCCTTAAGTTCTATCTAAAAGATATAATAAAAAATAAATGGGATCAAACTCACTTATAATGTTCAAAACTTAGATAGTACTCTCGACTACATATTTCCTTTTATCCTTTGGAGCTTATTAGCTTGAGTTCCTTAGCCTTCTTATTATGGCTTAAGCACTTCACATTTCAACTTATTTCCAAGGTAAATCACTAGTTTCTATATCTAAGATCAAAGTTTCCCATCCTTGTGATACTTATGCCTATCCTTCACTTATTTTGTCAACTACTAAATACAATAATTCCACTTTCAAACCTAGAGTGCTTGTCAATCTTAGATTTATCCAAATCATACCTACTAGTACATTCATAATCCGCAAGAATTTCTCTTTTTCCACTCTTAAATGATATCTCTATTTCATTAAAGCAATCACCATTTCAATAGCCCTAAACATAAGTAAAATAGTTTATCTTATGATTTAAGTTTTCCTAAGGCTGATGAGATCATTCTCATATAACTAAATTTCCTGTACAAGGCATATATGTATCTTGCATTTCCTTAGTTGATTCCACTGATGCACTTATTGATTTGGAAATGCCCTGAATCTACCATTGGTATCAATTGGAAGAACTCCAAGAACTTATACTTTTAATATGTTTTCTTGTCGTACTTAATTTTTCATAGCCTTGATTTTGATAGGAACATTCCCTTAATGTTTGTGAAACCATAACCTAAATACAAATGTAATAATATAGCTACTTCTTGAATTCTAAGCAATATAAAGGTATCCACAAGATCATTGTAAATCAATCCTAATAATATGGGCAATTTTCTATGTATCATATTTATAATATTGAAAGAACTCGAATCGATTTCAATAACATCATCCCAATTCATAATATTGGTATTACAAGTAAATGCAGTTTGACCAACCTTCTCCTCAAGTTTCCTATTCTATAGTATGCTTTCCTTATCTTCAACTTTAAACAAACCTTAAACACACATATTAGATTAAATAGCTTATGAGAAAATGACATCTCAATTCTCAAACTTGATGAGTCTTGGCGAACTCTTACTATTGTTCTACTAATTCTAATTAGTGACGCAAAATTTGTCCTAGAATAAGTAGTATCCTTAATCCCTTTATTCATCAAGTTGTTTTGAACCTTAAATTGTATCATATTACTCAATCCATATCTCTATGATCTGATTGTTTAATCTTTTCAGTAAATGGAGTAAAATTCTAGAATTTCTTAAGGCTATCATTTGTATAGCTTCTATTGTATTCCCAAGATTACTAACCTCAGTTGCTCATCAATATGGTTTTATGAGCCACCCTCCTATTGCAATAAATGTTATGCCACAAGTCCTTCTATTTTTGAATCCATTAGTAAAGGGAAAAAGAAAATGGGATTTAACATTATCTTTAGTTATTCCTATGAGATATTTCTAATACTAGTGTCTTTGTTGTAGTTTTCGAGCCTATTAGTTTATTGATCAATAGCTATCACTATGATTTAGATGATATAGGATCACCTACACATATTTAGGATGCTTTGGCTATGTCATATGCTATTATGTTGTGTTCATGGTCTTTATCCAATGAGCTCAAGTTCAATTTAGTTGAGATCTCTTAGAACTCAAATCATCATATACGGTATACAAGATATTATTTTATTTATATAGACTATTCACATGCAATACTATCATCGTACATATATATTAGTACTTAGTAGTTCTTGAGAATATTTAAATTGTCAATCAAACTAGCTAACATTTGATCCAGGAAGGGTAAAATTTACACTATATATCGTTGTTATACCTAAACATTCATCGTATTCTACTTATTAAGCTAAACTAGCAACTTATATGCATATATGCGTGTCTTGATCATTTCTCCAATTGGCACACCTCATGATTCTTTAGTTCTCTTATCAATGCTAAAGTGCGCATTCCTATTTCAAGTATTGGTCCCATCCTAATGCACTTTCTACATCCTCAAATTTGGAGACTGCATTCCATTATGTCACCTATCTCTATCATTTGCCTACGTCCTACTTGTCACAATAAAAATTCATCAAATATTAACCTATCTATATGACCTTTTCAATTAGTAATTGCAACTTCGTTCAAGAGAATCCCCAACTTATGGATTTAAAATCTCACAAAACACATCTAAACATGAAATATTTCTCCAAATTTTCACATTTTCAAAATTTAAAGAGTTCCGTGCTTGACATCCCTAGATTATTGGATCACATTTAGTCTTCCTGGAATCATATCTTTCACATTTGTTTATTTTCTTAATTTCCATAGCCCATGATCTCAAATTCCTCTCATCATATCCTTTATCAATATAAACATACCATGTAACCTTAATTGTATACATAAGTCAAACATTACTCACCCTCAATAATTATTCATCTCTCAAATACATTATTACCTACAACAATCCTTATTCTTATGCACTTATATAACCAAATTTTCATCTGTAAGTATGTGGTAGGAATTGGTTCACCACAAAGAAATCATCTTTTGACCACTACATATCTTCCTGGAATGATCCCTACTCGTCATATAAAACTTCCACAAATTTTTCTTGCAAAACGTGAATTTCCAAAGTAACTCTTTACATACTAAATACATTTTTTTCCCAAATGGTCACCTACTTATCATATTCAACCACAACGAATATTGCTCATATAACACCATAGTTCCAAATAGCATCAACCTTGCTAGTGACTATACATTTAGATGCTTGACATACTAGAAATGAGAGATTATACCTTAGTTGGCCACCCCGGTCATAAACTTTCATTTCCTTAATGTTGAGCATTATCTTGCAGCTTTATATCCTATTCAATTTCACAATCAAATCTCATTTTTACCAGCTTAAAATTTTCATATTCCAAGAATCATATCCCAACATAGCTTCAACATTCATTAACTTAGGCACACATGGTACACACATCTATAGCATTTCCAAAAACTATCTTATTCTTTACAATTCGAGAATTCCTCACTCTAAGGATCATGTCCTAGTATAGCTTTGATTTTCCTTAACCTAAGTGTCTACATCCTAGATGATTCCTACTACAACTCTTGTAAACCTATTAATTCTAGTTACAATAATTCATTCCCATATTAACTTAGATCATTGCAAACTTAAGCTCTAATACTACCTCTAGCGCCTTAGCCAGAAGGTACCTACTTCAAGCTGAGAAGCTAATGCAATCTTTTCCATAATAATTTAAATCAAATATGCCCCCCTCACACCAAATTCAAATTAAATAGCTTCAAGCCACCTAAAAAAAATTTATCCTAACTTACTATTACAAAGCACTATCTAATATCCCACAAGGAAATGCAAACCCATTATACAATTACTAGCACTATGTCTACAATTGTCATTTGTATCAGAGCCACACACATATAATTAGCCATTCAAACTTAATATATAATTCATGAGGGCAAGATAGGCACTAGGAACTACAATCAAAATTTCAAAATGTAAAGTAACTAGTGCCAACATGCGAAACAAAGATCAAATCTTACCTTGAATTTAGATTTAGATAGAGGATTATCTTGATAAACAAATTTGAGAAGAAATAAGTCAACACTTCACTGATTCCAAAACCTGCTTAGTCATGGCATAATGAAAGGATTGCAATGATTGCCATACTAAATTGCCTCTAGAAATTTTAGAAAAAATAATGGAGATAGCCTACACCTTGAAGAACCTCCAATCAAACATTCAGATCAATTTTCCATCTGGAATGTCCTAGAGAAAATCACAAAGTCAGACCGTACGCAGGTAGATCTCTAGAAACTAAACAAGCCACATGTCTTGCCTTTATTGAAAATGTCCACATATTAATGAGACTTCCTAGTTCTCTAGTCCATAATTTGGAATAGGACCAAAGAATTGATAATAGAGGAGACCAAAAATTGGTAGGAGAAAGAAGAAAGAAACTAAGCTTTTAACTCATGAAATACTAGCTTGCAAAATGGTTTTTAGAAGGAAATGATGAATCTAATCCTTCACATCTAAAGCACATGTATCTTTCTCTTTGGTTGAGCCCTTATCTATACCTAAATTTATATGTGGAATTGTGTGATGCCAAGGTGGCATCACACATTCCATGAGAGGGGGCACCAAATGGGGTGCTTAGGTGGCAAAAATGGAATCCAAATTCCATTTGAATTTAACTTACAACATAATTACATTTGGAATCTTATTTCAAATTAATTAAGATGCCATCTCAAATCTTATTTGAACCTTTTCTCCAAAATTTATTCCACCTAATTAATCAAATTAAACTCTTTAATTTAATTAATTATCCTTTTAACTTAACTCTTTAAGTGAAACTAGCTTAACTCTTTAAGCTCAATTGTTAACTTAACTCTTTAAGTCAACTTGACCAATTGATGGTCATGTTGGCACCAAATAATAAACTTCTTAATTATTGGTCTAATTTAACTCTTAAATTAGTTGATTAATTTAACACTTAAATCAATTAAGCTAAAATTGACCTTCAAACTTGGTACCAAAATTCAATCTATTAGGAGAGATCATTTTCTAACTCTTTAGAAAATTCTCTCCATCAATTAGGAAGCTAATTAGATTTTTTGTATGACCTAATAGGTTCTACCATTCATTGCACATGGGCTCACAACTCCTTATGACCTTTGAATATCTTATATTTATTCTAGTTTAAAACTCCTTTTTAACTAGTCGACTCAATTCAATTAATTGAAAAAAACTTAATTTCTATGGTCGATGTCCAACCTCAAGCCCATAGAGCCCAACTAATTAGCTGAAATGAATAATCTAGAGAACTATCATCACTCTATGCGTGCCATGCAAATACAGTCCTTTCATCTTCTATCTCCCGAAAGAGGCCTAGGGCAAGATATTTGTCAACTCTTCAATAACCTCGATACTATATCTCTATTCTCAATATTTGATTCCATTTGTGTGACCTCACCTTTGGAAAACACTTTTTCAAAATTGTCACACCACCTTGCACAAGAATTTCTAGGAATTGATCATTATAGAACACACAGGAGATGTACTTGCCTTTCACAATAGCGAGGAGTCAGATTCCATCTTAGATCTCACAAGCCTTCATGCCAAGTAGCTCATACCCAATCTCAACTTGAAAGACCCACTAAGTGGTCAAAAATAAGTCAAAGCATGAGGACCAGACACAAGGTTATCATGGATACTCAGGTCAAAGGACTAATAATATGCACTAGCATAAGTAAAAGAACTAGTTATTACCAACTTGCCACTTCAGCTATCTAATGGATTCTCTGGTGGACCTTTAGTACTTTGTTCTCTAACAAGTGCCCACTAACATGCATCCATATCTCATATAGTTGCTCATGGAATAGAGTAATCTCCAACCTTTAGATTTATGTATTATTAGTGCAAACTTATCTAGATCTTAGAAGCCCCGTCTCATAAGATCCTATGACTTGGAAGATTTACGACTACAATTATGTGAGACTTGTCCCAAGGTCACCAAACCAAATCTCATAGTTGTAGGGGATTTAAGGGCTTCATCCAAATACAAGTGAAGTATAATAGAGCATAAGATAAAGATAGCCATATAGTGAATATCATTCAATCAAGATTATTTTGCAATGTAATAGTTTATACAAAGCCAATCTCATTGGCTTGTAGGTACTATTCTAACAATTTCCCACTTACCTTAAAGCTAATACCCCATGGCCTTAAAATCCATCTTCTTAAGATATCCTTCAACAACCTTTTATGATAGGGGTTCTGTAAATAGATCTGCTATGTTCTCTTCTAAGATAACTCTCTCCACTCGGATGTCGCCTCTATCAATGATCTCTTGGATTAAATGATATCTTGGCTCTTTAGCTTGCGCTACCGTCCCATTGTTATCATAGAAGACAACAACTGGCTCAATATTGCTAGGCACTATATTCAACTCTTAAATGAAGTTTTTCATCCAAACACCGTTCTTTGCAACTTCTGAAGCTACAATATTTCTACCTTTGTGGTTGAGTCAGTTATGGTGTCATGTTTAGAACTTTTCCAACTTACCGCACCACCATTGAGGTAATATATGAATACAGAAGTAGATTTGAGGTCATCTACATCAGATTGGAAACTAGAATCCAAAAACCCTTCAAGTTTCAATTTTCCATTACCGTACACTAAAAATAAATCTTTAGTTCTTCTCAAGTACTTAAGGATTATTTTTACAACCATCCAGTGACTTTCATCGAGATTGAATTGGAACCTACTCGTAACATTTAAGAGTGTGCCACATTTGGTCTTATACATTGAACTACATATATTATGCTCCATATTATCGAGGCATAAAGTATTTGGATATCCTTAATTTCTTCTCCTCAATCTTAGGAGCCATAGACATGGAGAGACAAATGTCGTGTCCTATGGGAATAAATTTTCTCTTAGATTCTTTCATACTAAATCTCTTTAGTATTTTGTTAATGTATGGGGTTTGAAAAAACCCCAACATCCTCCTCAATCTATCATTGTAGATATGTATTTCTAATACGTAGGATGCTTCTCCCAAAACCTTTATTGAGAATTATGAGATAACCATTCTTTAGTGCACTCTAACATTCCTACATCATTCCTAATGAGAACGATATCATTGATATAAAGCACAATAAAATGTACTAAATTCCCATTAGCTATCTTGTATACACATAGTTCATACATATTTTTGACAAAGCTAAACGATTTGATCATTTTGTCAAAATGTATGTTCCAACTTTGGGATACTTGTTTAAGTCCATAAATGAACTTTTGGAGCTTGCAAACCTTTTGCTCACTCACTTTGGATGTAAAACTTTGTGGTTGCTTTATATAAATTTCTTCTTCAATGTCACTATTAAGGAAAGTAGTTTTTACATCCATTTGTCATATCTCACAGTCATAATATATAGCTATGGCTAGTAAGATACGAATGGACTTAGGCATAGAAACTAGTGAAACGGTTTTCTTAAAATTGATACTAGGTCTTTAAGTGTAACCTTTTGCCATTAGTCTCACCTTAAAAGTCATTACTTCTTTATCTACCCCAAACTTTCACTTATAGATCCATTTGCAACCAGTAGACTATTTTTTTTGGTGGATCTACCAAAGTCTATACTTTGTTTCAGTACATGGAGTCCATTTTGGATCTCATGGCATCAAGCTAACGTCCTAAATCTATGCCCGACATAACTTTCTTGTAGGTCTTTAGATCATCATTTGATTGACCTATCTAATGAAGAAATCCAAACCTTTTAGGTTACTTCTTGATTAAGTCTGACCTTCTCAGATGTTATTTATTAAGTTTTTGCAATTCTGTTGTTTCCACCACTTGTGGAATTTCTTAATCGTCTTGAACTTCATAAAGTTCAATGAAAATGCCTTTTCTATCTAATAGAAATTCTTTTTCCAAAAAGTGGGTGTTCTTTGAAACAAACACCTTTTGTTTTGAGGGATCATAAAAGTAATAGCCCATAGACTCTCTTAGGTATCCCAAAAACTTGCATAATATGGATTTACTATCCAATTTATCCCCCTTACTAATTGTCTCGTGTAGGTGGAAGATCCCCAAACCTCTAGATAGTAGTAAGAGGGTCCTTTACCATGCCATATCTTGTATATATTTTTAGCACTGTCTTTGAAGATACTGCATTTAGTAGCCTCAAGGCATATCCCTAAAAGGATATGGGTATATTAGAAAACTCATCATGGAATATACCATGTCCAACAAGGTACAGTTTCTCCTCTAGCTACTCCATTAAGTTAGGGTATGCTAGGTGGGATTTATTGAGAGAGAATCCCATTCTCTTTAAGATAATCCAAGAATTTGGTGCTTAAGTATTCTCTTCCTTGATCAGATCGAAGGGCTTTAATACTAAGTTTTTTCTACTTTTCTACTTCTTTTTTGTACATTTTGAACTTTTCAAAGGTCATGGACTTGTACTTCATAAGATACACATGTTTGTACAAAATATGGTCATTGGTAAAAGTGATGAAGACTAGCCACTTCTCCCACTAACCCTTAGTGGTCCATAGATGTTTGTATGGATCAAATCAAAAGATTTTTGGAATGCTCTATTTGTCTTACAAAGAGAGTTTTGGTTATTTTTTCTTTCAAACAAGATTCACAAGTGGGAAAATCCTCAATGCTACTATCTTTTAGTGCTTTGAGAGCTTTCAACTTGCTTATCCTATTTTTAGAGATATGGTCAAGTCTTACATGCCATAAAATGACATTTTCTTGGATATCTTGCTTTCTCTTATTTGTTTAAGTGTGCATTAGAGGAGTGGGAAAATCAAGTATGTATAATCCATTAACTAATGTACCTTGTGCAATCAAGAAACCATTCCTTAATACTTTTAATTTGCCATTTGATATTGAAAAATCAAATCCTTCATTACCCAAAATAGGAATTGAAACAATGTTCCTCAAAAAATTAGGTACATAGTAAATCAGATCAAGAATAATACAAGAATTTCCTAAGTTTAGTGTTATTATGCCTTGGACCTTGGCAACAACTCTTGCTCCATTTTCAAAGCAGAAGATCATATTCCTTTCACATAGACTCTTTTTTCTTTTCATCCCCTATAAGAAATTATAGATGTGAAAACCACATGCAATATCAAATACCCATGAGGAAGAATTAGTCATTAAATGTACCTCAAAGAAATACATACCTTTCGCAAGAGTAGTTAGGTATGCTTTGCAATTTCTTTTCCAATGACCCTTTTCACTACAATAGAAATAATTTGCATTGATTTTAGCCTTCTCTTAACTCTCCCAAAACTCCTCAAGTTGCTTCTCTTTTGAGGAAGAACTCTTCTTCCTTTTACCTCTCTTTCTACGGCCCCTAGGACTCTTTAACTTAGAGAAGGATGCTATCATAAGAGATTTTTCTTTTCTCATCATCGCCTCTGTGGTTACTAATATGTTCGCTAATTTATTGATCATAACTATTCACTTCAACATATTAAAGTTCACAACAAATTAGTCAAACAAATGTGGCTACAATTGGAGGATCAAATCTACATAAAGGTCATTATCCATGATCAAGTCAAGTTGTCCAAGCTTTTCAATGAGTTTAATCATCTTTAGCCCATGATCATGGACACTTGCCCCTTCAGTCACCTTTGTCCTAAAAAGCTTGTTAGACAAAATGAACCTTTTATGTCTTGTTTGAACACCATACAAATCTTCTAAGTATGAGTAGATCTCATAAGCATGTTTCATGTGCTCATAAGTCTTTTACAGCACATTAGTTATGGATGCCAACATGAGGCATCTAACTTGTAGAACATCATCCACAAATTTTGTGAACACTTCATGAACCTCATCGATTGCATCATAACCTAAAGTGTCTGGTGGACTTTGATCAAGAACATATGTCTTCTTATTGGAGTTAAGAATTATCTTAAGGTTTCTCAACCAATCTTGGAAGTTAGGCCCGGTGAGTTTATTGGTTTCCAAAATGCTTACAAGTAAATTTTTAGCTATTTGTTTGTTGAAAATTTCAAAAAATCTACATGAGGCAAAAAAAAGAGAATAAGCATGTGATTGAGTTTGATTTTAAAAAAATAACATGTTTATGGTCTTTCAAGCATGTTTTTCTCCTACTATTTTATCAAATCCTTCACCCCTAAAATGAATTCAAGAAATCATATTTCCTAATAAGAATTAGTATCTCAATGACTCACCAATGGACCCCAGTGATTGAGTTCCATGCACAAGCAATCGAAAGGTAAGTAATTTTTACTAATTGCATCTCATGCAACTCTTGATATATTTTACCTTACTTTTCATACAGATCCCATGTGATCGTGTGCCATCTATACTACTACATGTTAAGTAAAATCCACCAATCAAACTGTATCTCAAGATGGTCTCACGATATCCCCATTACTGAGTGCCAATGCGTGAGCATTCCCAAGTCAAAGGTGCATCTCATGCCAAATTTGCCACAGCTTTCTATAAGTTTATGTGGCACTAAGATCAAAATATTTTCAGAAACACTGAATAAACTAGCCCACACAACTCCACAAGAATCCAGATGTGCATAGGATTCAAATATAGAAGAAAAAATTACTTAGGTGAAAGTAGAAAATTCGAAGAGCAAGAAAACTCTCTTTTACCATCAAACTTGCTCTTCACTGGTGTAGCAGAATCACCACCAATTTTCCCCAAGATGGACTCCTCTACTTTGGTTTAAATGTTTTTGGAACTCCTCAACTCTTTAAGATTCTTCAGTCCAAATTTTAGGCCGATCAGAGATGTAGAAGTACTTCTAGTTGAAGCAAAAATCGACTGGAAATAGCTTTAATCAAGAGCAAAAGCAACCAAATTAGATTATCTCTAATGCAAACATCCACACACCAAATCAATGGTCTATTTGCTACAAAAAGGCTGAAAAATCTAGAGAGAATGAAGGGAGGATGGTTGGGAATATTGTGGTGGAAGGAGGAGGGAGAAAGAGAGAGTGATGGGAGGATAACAACTTAGATTTCCACTAAACAATATTCTTGGAAGAAAATCACACAAAATATACACACCTCACACACATCTGGCCTGCCACTCTACCATATGTCCATATAGGAGTGGTTACACACCTCCCACAAAGAGGTGATACTAAGTGTGCTTTGCTTAGGTGGCCACTAACTTTGTGATTAGTGAATTTAATTGAAGCACAAATTTTATCTAATAAAATGTCTTTCAATTAAATTCTAATTCTTATTAAATGAACTCTTCATTTAATAGTTCTTCCAAAAATTACATCCCCCACTTAATTAAATTAAACACTTCAATTTAATTAATAATCGTTTGACTTAACTCTTAAGTCAAAGTGCTTAACATTTTAAGCTAGTTAAAATTAGCCCAACCCTTAAATTAATTTTTACCAATTGGTAGTCATGTGACATAAATTAATTAACTCTTACTTAATTGATCTTAATTTAACTCTTAAATTAATTTGACCAATTTAATATTTAGATTGATCAAGCCAAAATGACTACAAATTTGCCTCCTCTAAAAATCGGTCATGAATTTTCTAACTCTTAGAAAATTCTCCTACCTTTAATAAACCATGCCATTGTCTTTTGTGTGTGACCCATTAGGTTCTATCATTCATTGTACATGCGCTCACAATTCATTGTGACTTTTGGAATATCAAATATTCACTTTAGTTTAAAATATTTTAAACTAAGCGACTCAATTCAATTAATCTAATTAATTGGGGAATAACCCAATCTCCATGGTCAATGTCCAACCTCAAACCCATGGAGCCCAACTAATTGGCTAAAATGAATGCTCTTGAAGAACCATTCCAGCATTATGCACACCATGCAAATACGTTCCTTTTATCTCCTATCTTTTGAAAGAGGGCTAGGGAAAGATATTTATCGGCTCCTTAATAGCCTCAATATTATGTTTCTATTCTTAATATTTGATTCTTTTTGTAACCTCATCTGTGTAAATGCTTCCCAAATTATCACATCATCTTGTGCAAGGATTTCTTGGAATTAATCATTATAGAATACATAGGAGATATATTCGCTTTTCAGAAAGATGAGGAGTCAAATTCCATGTTGAATCTCACAAATCTCTATGCCAAGTAGCTCATACCCAATTTCAACCCAAAAAACCTGTTAGGTGGTCAAAGAAAAGTCAAAGCATGAGGACTGAACACAAGGTAGCCATGGACCCTCGGGTCAGAGAACTAATAATATGCACTAGCGAAAGTAGGAAAACTAGCCACTACCGACTTGCCACTATAGTTATCTAGTGAATTCTCTAGTGGGTCTTTAGTGCCTTGTTCTCTAAAAAATAGCTACTAACATACATCCGTTTCTCATATAGTTGCTCATAGAATAGAGCAATCTCCAACCCTTAGATTTTTGCATCGTTAGTGCAAGTTTATTCGGATCTTAGATTCCCCATCTCAAAAGATCCTATAACTTAGAAAATTTAAGATTACGATTGTGTGAGACTTATTCCATGACCACCACTCAGTGCATGACCAAGTCCTATAGTCTTGTGTGATCAAAAGGCTTCATCCAAATGCTTATGAAGCAAATAAATAGCATAAGATGAAGATAGCCATATAAAGAATATCATTCAATCAAAACTGTATCATAAGCAAAATAGTTTACAAGGCTAATCACATTAGCTTGCAAGGCATTATTCCAACAATCTTCCACTTGCCCTAAACCCAATTCCATGTGGCCTTGGGACTTATCTTCATAAGATGTCCTCTAAAGGCCTTTAGCTTTTAGGGGTTAATACAATGGTTCTGCTATATTATCCTTTGAGGCAACTTTTATCCATTCATTTGTCACATCTATCAATTGATATCATATATTAAATAATAACACATTTAATGTGTCAGGATCACTGATGTGATCTTAACTCATGTCCCAAATTATCTTTTAAAGATAATTGCAGACTCATGCACGCTAGGCACCTCATCCAACCCTTAGATGAAGTTTTACATCTAAACACCTTTCTTGTAGTTTCCAAAACTACAAATTATTTCACCTCAGTAGTTGTCTCAGTGATGTCTTGTTAGAACTCTTCCAACTCACCATGCCACCATCAAGGAAAAATGTAAATCCAAAAGTAGATTTTAAACCATTTACATTGAATTAGAAACTTGAATCTAAAAACCCCTCAAGTTTTAATTCTCTATTACCGTATACCAAAAGTAAGTCTTTAGTCCATCTAAAGGATTATTTTTACAGCTATCTAGTGACTCTCACTGAAATAGGGTAGGAACCTACTCATAACGATTAGCGAGTGTGCCACAATCGGTCTAATACATTGAACTACATATATTATGCTTCCAATAGCGAAGGCATATGTGAGACATTCTTTGTTTCACTTCCTCAGCCTTGGGGGCCATAAACTTTGAGAGATGATTACCATGTCCCATGGGAACGAATCCTCTCTTAGATTCTTCCATACTAAACCTCTTTAGTTTTTTGTCAATGTATAGGGTTTGGGAAAGCCCCAGCATCCTCTTTGATCTATCTCTATAAATACATGTTCCCAATACACAGGATGCATTTTCTAAGTCCTTCATGAAGAATTATGTAGATAACCATGCTTCAGTATAGTTTGACATTCCCACTTCATTCCCAATGAGAAGGATGCCATCGACATAAAGCACAATAAACTGTACACTACTCCCACTAGCCTCTTGCACACACTTGGTTCATATACATTTTTGACAAAGCCAAATGATTTAACTTTCTAATCAAAATGTATGTTCTAAGCTTGGGATGCCTATTTGAGTCCATAAATAGATCTCTAGAGTTTGCAAACCATTTGCTTACTCTTCTTGGATGTAAAACCTTGTGGTTACTCGATATGAATCCTTTCTTCAATGTCTCTATTGAGGAAAGTGGTTTATATATCCGTTTTCCACATCTCATAATCATAATATACAGCTATGACAAGTCAAATCGAATGAACTTAGGCATAATGATCAGTGAAAAGGTTTTCACAAAATCGATACTGGGTCTTTAAGTGTAACTTTTTACCACTAGTCATACTTTAAAAGCCACCATTTCTCCATTTATCCTAAGCTTTCGCTTATAGATCCACTTGCAACTAATGGGAACTATTATCTTTGGTGGATCTACCAAAGTCCATACCTTGTTTGAGTACATAAAGTCCATTTTAGATCTCATAGCTTCAATTTAATGTCCCGAATCTATGTCCAACATAACTTCACCTGATTGACATATCTTAGGAAGAAATTTGAACTTTTTAGGTTACTTCTTGATTCAGTCCGACCTTCTAAGAAGTTGTGTACTAGGCTCTTTGATATTTATTTATTTTTACCATTTGTGGGATTTATTGATCATCTTGAACTTCACCAAGTTCAAGTATAATGCCTTTTCTATCTTATAAAAATTCTTTTTCTAAAAAGGTGACATTTCTCAAAACAAACACATTTTATCCTAAGGGATCATAATAGTAATAACCTATGGACTCTTTTAGGTATTCCAGAAACTTGTACAAAGTAGATCTACTATCCAACCTATCTCCCACTATCCGTCTCATATAGGCGGGTGATCCCTAAACCCTTAGATAGTGGTTAAAAGGTACTTCGCCATGCCATATCTCATATGGTGTTTTTGGCACCGACTTTGAAGGTACTACTTTTAGTAACTTCACTGCTGTCATTAAGGCATATCCACAAAAAGATACAAGCACATCAAAGAAGTGCATTTTGGAATGTACCATGTCTAACAAGGTATGGTGTCTCCACTCGGCTACTCCATTGAGAGAGAATCCTATTCTTTTTAGATAATCTAAAAATTTGGTACTTAAGTATTCACCCCCTTGATCTAATTGAAGAGCTTTAATACTATGTACCTTTTGCTTTTCTACTTCATTATTATACTCTTTGAACTTTTCAAAGGCTTCAAACTTGTACTTCATAAGATATATTTGTTCGAACTGACTATTATCATAGGTGAAAGTGATGAAGTAAGAATAGCCTTCTCTCCTACTAACTCTTAGTGGACTACAAACATCTGTATAGATCAAATCTAAAGGATTTATGGAGCACTTTGTTAGTCCCACAAAAATATATTTGGTCATTTTTCTCTTCAAACAAGATTTACAAGTAGAAAGGTCCTCAATGCCACTAACATTTAGTGCTTTGAGAGCTTCTAACTTGTTTATCCTATTTTTGGAGATATGGCCAAGTTTTGCATGTCATAACATGGTATCTCCTTGGATATCTAATTTGCTTACTTAGTTGAAAGTGCATTAGTGATGATTAAGAATCCAATATGTATAATCCTTTGTTGAGTGTACCATGAGCAATTAAAGGACCCCTTCTTTAATGCCTTCAATCTCCCATTTGTTATAGAAGGATCAATTCCTTCACTATCCAAAATAGGAATTGAAATAATATTCTTAACAATATATGGTACATTATAACAACAGTCTAATATAAATATGGAGTTCTCTAAGTCTAACTTATTGTATGCCTTCAGCTTTGGACACAACTCTTGCTCCTTAACTAAGGCAGTGGATCATATCTACATCACTTGATTCTATTCTTTATGACAACTTACAAAGAAAAAAACCACATGTGATATCATATATCTATGAGGAAAAATTTAAACTAAAATGCATTTCAATAAAAAACATATCTTTCTTAAAGGTTGCAAGGGATTCCTTGTGATAGTGCTTCAAATGGCCTATTTTGCACAAGTAGAAACAAATAATATCGACTATTTTCTCAATAATCTTCTTGACTCCTCCAAATGCCTTTAATAGTTGTTTTCCCTTAAAGGAAGAACCTTTTTTCCTTTTACCTCCCTTTCTAGTACCCTATGTCAAAGATTTGCCCTTATCATGGTATTCTCCTTCTAGATCAACACTTTAATCAATAAAATTTAGTGAGGATGTGAGGATCAAATCTTAGGGAGATCGTTGTTCATCACTACACCAAGTAGAAAAGTTTCTTGAAGCTTAATGGGCTTTAGACCATAGTCAATGACATATGACTTCCTATCCATCTTAGCTTGAAACGTCTGATTTGACAACATGAATTTCTCATACCATGTTTGCTTTACAACTCTTTGTAAATTTTAACCAAGGTACCATTCATGTGTCTTTGAGATTTTTAAAGTTTGTAAATGCCATCATAAGACTAAGGGATAGGATGATCCTAAACCTAATTCGTGAACTTTTCACATGTCTCTAGATCTATATTAATCCCAAAGAGATTAGGAGTACCATGATATAGTATATATATCCGCTTATAGGAATCTAAAATGATTTTTGAGGTTAAATCAATTATGGAAGTTTGGCTTAATTGGTTTATTGGTTTCCAAAATGCTTGCAAGTGGATTTATTAGCCATTCTTTAGATTTCATAAATCATCAAAGGCAAAAAATAGAATATAAGCATGTGATTGAATTTGATATTAAAAACATGTTTATGGTCTTTCAAGCATGTTTTCCTCCCACTATTTTTTCAAATTCTTCACTCCCAAGAAGAATTCAGGAAATCAAATTTTCTAGTGAGAATCAAAACCCCAATGACTTGCCAATGGACCCCCATGATTGAGTGCCATCCACAAGCAATCGAAGGGTAAGCAACTTTTGCTAATTACATTTTATACAACTCTTGATATATTTTGCCTCACTTTTTATATAGGTCTATGTGACCATGCGCCATCTATACTACTAAGTGTTAAATCCAACCCACCAATCATACTTTCATTCAAGATTGCCTCACAACATTCCCTGTGATGGAGTGCCAATGCATGAAGGTTCTTAAGTCAAAGTTGCATCTCATGCTAAGTGTATGCTCACAGCTTTCCTCTTAAGTGTGACCTTCATGATCGAGTACCATCACACAAAATCAGTAGCATCGTCATTGCATATACTATTGGTAAAAGGCTTGGATTAATTAAAACTCTTTTAATTTGTATCCATTTAGACTTAATATTTGAAAATATTTAAACCTTTCAAGTGGAGGTTTTTGCTTGCAAAGATCTCATCATTTTTATCTTCTTATTTAGATTCTCTATATTCTAATTATGCATCTTATACATCAATACGATATGGAAGGCATAAATAAGTACATAGCCTAGCATGCTCCTAGGGTGGGATGACCATGAGCCTAACCAAGTGATGCACTTAGAGCTATAGGTGTATCACTTGGTTCATTTTAGGTGGGTTGATTAAACTAAGCTATTACATGAGTCTATCCCATACATTCATGGGTCTTCATACGGCCTCCATGCCTCTAGTGGACTCCTTACTTCATGAAACATTTACATATATGGAAATCCTCACTCCTAGTGGTTCTACTCTCATAACGTTTATAAGATAGAACAAGAGGCATGCAAACACCATTTAATACAACACATTTCAATAGTTGAAATAAATAAAATCAATATTAAAAGGCTCATGAACATTCCCATTCATTCATCATCCATTCAACATTAAAATGAACAATAAATAAATCAGTAATTAACATTCAATTCCAACAATTAAGTGCTAATCATATTAACAAATAATTGGTCATGCAAAAACAAGCATAACACTTATGCATCATATTTTTGCCACAATTGGGGATCAACTTTAACAAGTTTTAAAAGCAACAAAAAAATGTCCAACACAATTTTGAGGCCTTGTGCAAAATTTGTGCAACCAATGTGTGTGTTTCAAAATAAGTTTAGTCACTAAAAGAACCAAAGAAAAAGCTCCAAACCCAACCCAAGCCCAACAAGGGGCTACTAGCCATGGCTTGCTCACTGTTGGGTAGTGGCTCTCAGGCATTGCCCTGCTGTGAGCTGCCACAAATCGGCAGCACCCCTATTTTGGGGTTCATGGCCGAATCAAGCCATTTTTGGCTCAACTTTTGTGCACCAAGGATTTTATAAAAACTTCTAAACATAAAAACACACAAAATAGGCGAAAATTTCAGATTGAAACACCTTTTAAAACTGAAATATCAAGTGCCCAAAGATGTTAGAAAAATAAGTTTAAGCAATAATCTTACTCATCAAAAATCTCCAAATTTATTGGACCCAAAAATGACCAAAATAAATTAAGGCCTTTCATAACATTCCATATCAGAATATAACATTCACAAATGCCAAATCAAAAATTCAACATCAAAAAATTAAATCAAAACATGCCCATCATATGATTTAACAATTAAAGCTCACAATAGCATAATTCAATCCATCAATCAAGGAGCCACAAAAAAGATCATCCATACACTCAAACCCATCATATGGATTGAGTACATGGTGATTTCAATCAGTTCTTCACAGAAACCAATCATCGAAGCCAAGCAAAATCCAAATCTATGCATGAATATGGCTCTAATACCACTTGTAGGTTTGTGTGACACTAGGATCCAAATATTTTCAAAAAAATTGAATAAACTAGCCCACACAACCCCAAAAGGATCTATACATGCATATAATTCATATTTTCAAGAGGAAAATACTTGGGTGAAAGTAGAAAATTCGAAGAGCAAGAAAACTCTCTTCAACCATCAAACAGGCTCTTTACGGGCGCAGTAGAATCACCATCAATTTTCCCTAAGATGGACACCTCCATTTTGGCTGAAATTTTTACTAGAACTCCTAAACCCTTTGAATTTTCTTCAGTCCAAATTTCAGGCTGATTAGAACTCCCAGTAGAAGCAAAAACTAGCTACTAGAAACAATTCCAATCAAGAGCAAAAAGCAACCAAATTAGATTGCATCTAATGCGAACGTCCACACACCAAATCAATGTCCTATTCTCTATAGAAAGGCATGAAAATATGCATAGAATGAGGAGAGGAAGGCTAGGAATATTTTGCTGGAAGGAGAAAGGAGAAGAAGAGAGTGATGGGAGATTAACAACTTAGATTTCTACTACATAATATTCTTGGGAGAAAATCACACAAAATGTGCACACCTCACACACATCTGGCCTGCCACTCTACCATATCTACATATAGGAGTGGTTACACACCTCTTATAAGGAGGTGATGCCAAGTGTCCCTTGCTTAGGTGGTCACTAACTTTGTGATTAGTAAATTTAATTGAAGCACAAATTTCATCTAATGAAATATCTTACAATTAAACTCTAATTCTTATTAAATGAACTCTTCATTTAATAATTCTCCCAAATATTATCTCCCCAACCTAATTAAATTGAAGACTTCAATTTAATTAACAATCGTTTGACTTAGCTCTTAAGTCAAAGCGCTTAACATTTTAAGCTAGTCTAAATTAATATAACCTTTAAATTTATTTTAACCAAATGATAGTCATGTGACATCAATTAATTAACTCTTAATTAATTGATCTTAATTTAACTCTTAAATTAATTTGACCAATTTAACATCTAAATTGATCAAACCAAAATGACAGTAATTTTACCTCATCCAAAAATTGGTCATGAATTTTCTAACTCTTAGAAAATTCTCCTTCCTTCAATAATCTCATCCTAAAATGACAAAATAATCATACCTCAAAGACGAGGTGTCAGATTCTATTTTGGATCTCACAAGCCTCTATGCCAATTAGCTCATACCTAATCTCTTCCTAAAACACCTGCTAGGTAGTCAAGGAAGAGTTAAAGCATGAGGACCAAATACAAAGTTACCATCAACCTTCAAGTCAGCGAACTAATAATATGCACTAGTGTAAGCAAGAGAACTAGCCATTACAACTATCTAGTGGATTCTCCAGTGGGTCTTTCGTGCCTTATTTTCTAACAAGCACTTACTAACATACATCGATTTCTCATACAGTTGCTCATGGAACGGAGCAATCTCCTACTCTTGGAATTATGCATCATTAGTGCAAGTCTATCCAGATCTTAAATGCCATGTCTCATAAGATCTTATGACTTGGAAGATTTAAAATTACGACTGTGTGAAACTTATTCTATGATCATCACTCAATGTGTGACCAAAGCCCATAGTCTTGTATGATTTAGGAGCTTCATCCAAATGCCAGTGAAGTATATAAAGAGCATAAGATGAAAATGTTCATATAAAGAATATCATTCAATCAAGATTGTATCATAAGCGAAATAGTTTACAAGGCCAATCTCATTAGCGTGCAGGGCATTATTTCAACAATTTCCTCCTAAGTGTGACCTCTATGACTGAGTGCCATCACACAAAATAGGTAGCATCATCAGGGCATACACTATTGGTGAAAGGTTTGGATTAATTAAAACTCTTTTAATTTGTATCCATTTTGATTTAATATTTGAAAATACTTAGACATTCTAAGCATAGGCTTTTGCTTGCAAAGATCTCATCATTTTATCTTCTTATTTAGGTTCTCCATATCCTAATCATGCATCTCATACATCTATACGATATGAAAAGTGTAAATAAGTAAATGCACATGGTATGCTCTTAGGGTGGGATGACCATGAGCCCAACCAAATGATGCACTTAAAGTTATAGGTGTATCACATCGATTGATTTTAAGTGGCTTGAATTAAACTAAACTATTACATAAGTGTACCCTATCCATTCATGAGTCTTCAAATAGCCTCCATACCTCCATTAGACTCCTTGCTCCATGCAATATTTATATGAAATGAAAATCTTCACCCCTAGTAGTTCTACTCTCACAAATTTTACGAGATAGAACAAAAGGCATGTAAACCTTATTTAGTACAACCCATTTCAACAACCTTGAAACAAATAAAATCAATTTAAACAGCTCATGATCATCCCCATTTATTCCCCATTTATTCCCCATTCATTCAACAATTAAATGAACAATAAATAGAATTAACAATTAATTCCAATAATTAAATACTTATCTCATAAACAAATAATTAAACCAAGCACAACACTTATGCCATTAATTGGAGATCAACTTTTACCAGTTTTCAAAAGCATTCAAATATGTCAAATATAATTTTGAGACATAGCATAACACTTGTGCAACTAATGTGTGTAGTCCAAAAACTTGCTAAGCATTACAGGAGTTGAGAAAACAACTCAAAGCTCACCAAATACCCCTAAAGCTAGACTACCTGACAACCCTTGGAGCACAGCTGGGTAGCTTATGTGCACAACGTGCACACGTTGCCTGACCAGTGCCTAGGGGGTTGTTGGCAGCCCCTATTTTTAGAATTCATAGTTTGCCAAGTGTGTTCTCCACTTAACTTTCATGTACCAATTTAGCTCATGTTCCCAACATTATAACACACATTTTAGATCAATTTCTAGATTTAAAACACCTTTTAAAATTGAAAATGCAAGTGCTCAAAACATGCTTTCAAAAATTAGGAAAAACAAAAATCAAATTCTTCGAAATCTCCAATGAAATTCCAATCACATTGGATCCAAAATTGACCAAAACTCTTTCAGTGATAAATCAACATATTATATCTATATATAACATCAATTAATTTAATTCAACATTCAACATTAATTACTATGAATTAAAACATACTAACTACATGAATTAACACTTAAATCACATAATAACATGCTTTCAATTCATCAATCAAGGAGCCACATACAAATCAAAAAAATTCTCCAATACATCAATTTAATCGAGAATATGGTGATGAAGATCAATCCATCACATGAATCAATCAACCAAACAAAATCTAAATCAAAGGGCAAGATAGGAACTAAGATCTATAATCAAAATGTCAAAACATAACGTAACTAATGCCTACATGAAAAACAAGGATCAAATCATGCCTTGGATTTAGATTTATATATAGGATTACCTTGATAAGAAAATTCAAGAAGAAATAAGTGAACACTTCACTAATTTCAAAATCTATTTACTTGTGACACAACAAAAGGATTACAACGATTGCTCTACCAAATCGCCTCCAAAAATTCTAGAAACATTACTGGAGATATACAACACCTTGAAGAACCTCTATTAAAAAATTCAAATCAATTGACCATCTGGAACGTCCTGGAGAAAATTGTAAAGTTAAACTTCGCATAGGTAGATCTCAAAAAACTGAGAAAGCCACATGTCTTGCCTCTATTGAAAAAGCCCACACACCAATGAGACTTCTTAGTTCTCTAGTCCATAAGCTAGAATAGGACTAGAGAATTGATAATGTAGTAGACCAAAAATTGGTAAGAGGAATAAAAAAGAAGCTAAGCTTTCAACTCATGAAATGCTAGCTTGCAAAATAGTTTTTGAAGGAAAATGAAGAATCTAATCCTTCACACCTAAAGCAAGTGTATCTTTCTCTCTAGATGAGCCTTTATCAATATCTATATATAGATATGGAATTATGTGATACTGAGGTGGCATCACACATTCCATGAGGAGAGGGGCTACCAAATGCGATGCTTAGGTGGCAAAAATGGAATACAAATTTCATTTGAATTTAGCTTGCATCTTAATTACATTTGGAATCTTATTTCAAATTAATTAAGATGCCATCTCAAATCCCATTTGAATTTTTCCTCCAAAATTCATTCCTCTTAATTAATCAAATCAAACCTTTTAATTTAATTAATTACCTTTTTGACTTAACTCTTTAAGTCAAACTGGCTTAACTCTTTAAGCTCAATTATTAGCTTAACTCTTTAAGTCAACTTGACCAATTGATGGTCATGTTGGCACTAAATAGTTAACTCCTTAATTATTGGTCTAATTTAACTTTTAAAATTGTTGATTAATTTAACACTTAAATCAATCAAGCCAAAATTGACCTTCAAACTTAGCTCCAAAATCCAGACAATTAAAAGAGATCCTTTTCTAACTCCTTAAAAAATTCTCTTCATCAATTAGAAAGCTAATTGGATTTTATGTGTGACCCAATAGGTTCCACCATTCTTGGATATGAACTCACAACTCCTTGTAACTTTTAAATATCGTATATTCATTCTAGTTTAAAACTCCCTTTAAACTAGTCGACTTAATTTAATTAATCTTATTAATTGAAGAGTACCCAATCTCTATGTTCGATATCCAACCTCAAGCCTATGGAGCCCAACTAATTGGCCAAAATAAATAATCTAGAGAACCATCATGGCTCTATACGTGCTATGTAAATATGGTTTTTCTATCTCCTATCTCCTAAAAAAGGCTTAGGACAAGATATTTGTCAGCTCTCCAGTAGCTTCGATACTATATTTCTATTCTCAATGTTCAATTTCATTTATGTGACCTCACTTTTGGAAAACTTCTTTTCCAAATTGTCACACCACTTTGTGCAAGGATTTTTAGGAATAGATCACTATAGAATACATAGGAGATGTATTCTCCCTTCACAATAGCGAGGAGTTGGATTCTATCTTGGATCTCACAAACCTCCATGTTAAATAGCTCATACTTAATCTCCACCTAGAAAACTTTCCAAGTGGTCAAGAATGAGTTAAAGTATGAGGATAGGACATAAGGTTACCAGGGATCCTCAGGTCAAAGGACTTATAATATGTACTAGCATAAGCAAGAGAACTAGCTATTACCGACTTGCCACTTCAGCCATCTAGTAGATTCTTTGGTGGTTCATGAGTACCTTGTTCTTTTACAAGCTTCCACTATTATGTACTCGTATCTCATATAGTTGCTCATGGAACGGAGCAATCTCCAACCCTTGGATTTATACATCATTAGTGCAAGCTTATTTAGATCTTAAATACCCAATCTCATAAGATCCTATGACTTGAAAGATTTAAGATCATGATTGTGTGAAACTTGTTCCATGGTCATCAAACCAAGTCCCGCAATCTTAGGTGATCTAAAAACATTATCTAGATGCAAGTGAAGTATAATAGAGTATAAGATGAAAGTGGTTATATAGCGAATATCATTCAATCAAGATTATTTTACAATGTAATAGTTTATACAAGGCTATTCTCATTGGCATGCAGGATACTATTCCAACAATCTAAAAGATAAAAAATATAATTTCTTGTAGGCATTTCTCAAGCCCTCATCTATCAGTTAGACCTATTTGGAAAGGGAATAAAAGAAAGGGTAAGTTCTGAGGACTTAGTAAGGGAAAGTATACAAGTAGTCAAAAAGATATATCGAAGAGTTAGTAATTCAGCAGATTATCGACTAGTAAGATATTACAACAAGAAATACGAATATGTCAAATCATAAATAATATCAAATTCAACAAATGGAGCCCTTTTTATCTTTATTGCGCCTTAGATAGAGTACAAACAAAATATAGCAAGCCTAAGCATAATATGCAATTCAATTAAACCCAAAGCATAGCATGCGTATCAAATTCTCCATATTCACTCGTAACAGAATAGTAAGCTAAGCATGATAGCTCGACAATTAACAGTAATCCAAGCATGACTGCTTAGCATAGGTACTTGGCCCGAACAGATTCTCTGTATATATATCTATTGATACAACCAATAAACTAATTATCAATAAAGCCACATAAATGATGTACAAAAAGTAATCAAGTATGCCTGTAAGGCCAAACAAACTACACACAGAATGATTCAAATATGCTAACATGGCAAATCAAATGATATATAGAGCAATTCAATATGCTGCCAAGGCTAAATTACAGGCATACAAAATAGATTTAGATATGCGAACAAAGCCAAATAGCTGATAAGTATAATAGGTTTAGATTGGATAATAACAGATAGGGCAATGAAAGTTCTTGGCACCAGAATGGATACAATTAATTTTAATAGAAGTCAAATTAGGAATTCAATTAATTAAAGAAATTTGAGCAAATTAAGGAACGTTCGAGTGTTTTGAGATATGACTTATCCCATGCACATAGCAGAGATTAATATCTTATAATTTATCCTAGAGTTTTGAGCATATGACTTATCTTATGCACACAATAGGGATTAAAGGCCCATTATTCTGAGAGTTTCAAGTAGTTGGCTTGTCCATGCACACAACAAAGAGTAATATCTTGTTATTCTAAGAGTTATGGGTATACGACTTATCCCAAGCACACAGTAAGGATTAACATCCCATTAGTTATTCCCATATATGACAGAATAATAGATAAACAAAATGCCAGCAAGACCAAACAGA
The DNA here is from genome assembly GCA_014898725.1 of Jacaranda copaia. NCBI lineage: Eukaryota > Viridiplantae > Streptophyta > Magnoliopsida > Lamiales > Bignoniaceae > Jacaranda > Jacaranda copaia. Next base: position 1,885,099 of record JACGDI010005800.1, read on the forward strand.
TGATATACAAAACTATAAAATAATTTAGATATGCCAACAAGGCTATACGTTATACTAGACAATATCAAATAGGACAATAAAAGTTTCAAGCGCTGAAATGAGCATGATCAAGTAGCACTGAAAATAAGAACAATGAATTTCCCATAAGAACAAATAAGTTAAACCCTCATAGGTTATATGGAAAAAATAACAAATAGGTTAGACCCCCATAGGGTATATGGAACAAATAACAAATAAACAATCAAAGAATTCAGACGATCAAGAAATTAAAACAATCATGAGATTTAAACAATCAAAGAACATTCACTTCCCCAAAATAAAATTAAACAGACCTTCACCTCAACAGTCACATAAATGTTATCTCAGTCTATTGTTCTACAGGATCTGGCTCCTCACAGCTAACCAAAAGAATGAACTTATCATCATGGCACTCATTTTAACCCTATAATCATAATTAAACAGAATACTAGTTTATATTTGATCGTTATACAATTAATACTATATTTATAGGGTTTGATTTTGATATTATCGAGAGTCGACATGCCATTTATATCATGAATACCACAATACTTACAAGGATTTTATTAGCTCTAACAAAGGAATAAAATCACATTCCTATTTCATAATTATCCTTACAATGTTGCATAAAGTCGATTATAATGGTCAAACTATTATTAATAACCTTATTTTTCACTGAGGGTTTAATCACATAAAATTAGGGTTTTAATCATCATATTAACTTAATTCATCAAGAAATTACATATAATAGTACAAATCTAGGTCCACTAAGCTTTTATATATACCCATGCATGTATCATTCTTAATCCATTTTATCCATATCACATATTTGCAAAAAATTTAATAAAGATCAAATTAACACAAAAAACTTTACAATAATTTCCTATTCCAATAATTTACCAAAATCGTATTATTCAGGCCTCAACACTACAAACTAGCACTACCCTTGAAATCACTAAGATAAGGCGAAGAAACTACCTCAGCATCATGTCGCACCGTCATCCACCATTGGAGTTGGTCACCACAACCATCACCATCATTATTAGGCATGTTTCAATGAGAGTAATCTAATGCCCAAATTAAATTTTTCAATTTCTACAAAATTGGTTGTCAATTGGAACTCTAATAAAAACTACACCACCACCTTCACTGTCTGTTAGAATAATACCCAACAAGCCAATCGGATTGGCCTTGTAAAACTATTTCCTTGTATAAATAATCTTGATTGAATGATATTTCTTATATGGCCATCTTCATCTTATGCTCATTATTTCTTCACTTGTATTTGGATGAAGCCATTAGACGACATTATACTACAGGACTTTGTCAGCTCACTAGGTGGTGATCATGGAATAAGTTTTACACGATCATAATTTTAAACCTTCCAAGTCATAGGATCTTAAGAGATGGGGCTTCTAAGATTTAGATAGACTTTTACTAATGATACATAAATCAACAACTTAGAGATTGCTCTATTTCATGAATAACTATAAGAAACATGAGTGCATGTTACTAGGTACTTGTTAAAGAACAAGAAAGTGAAGAACCACTAGAGAATCTACTAGATAGCTATAGTAACAAGTTGGTAGTGGTTAATTCTTTTGCTTATACTAGTGTATGTTATTATTTCTCTGACACGAGGATCCATGGTAATCTTATGTCCAGTCCTTATGCTTTGGCTCTTCCTTGATCACTTTGCAAGTCTTTTGGGTTGAGGTTGGGCATAACCTACTTGGCATGGAGGTTTGTGAGATCTAAGATGGAATCTGACTCCTCGCTATGGTAAAGGGCTAGTACATCTCCTATGTATTCCATAATGATCAACTCCAAAAAATTCTAGCACAAGGTGGTGTGACAATTTGGAAAAGGAATTTTTCAAAGATAATGTCACATAACAAAATAAAAAATTGAGAATAGAGACATTCTATTGTGGTCATTAAGAAGTCGACAATATCTTGCCCACATTTTGTTTGAAAAATATTAGATAAAAAGACTGTATTTGATGGTACGCATAGAGTTTAATAGTTCTCTAGAATATTCATTTTGGCCAATTGGTTAGGTTTCATGGGCTTGAAATTGGATATTGACCATAGAGATTGTGTCAATTAGTTTACAAGAAGTTTTAAAACTAAAATTAATATATGATATTCAAAAGTCATAAGGAGTTGTGAGCTCATGTTCAATGAACCTAAAGGGGCCCAACAAAAGCTAATTAGCTTCCAAGCATGATGGAACAATTTTCTAAGTGTTAGAGATTTTTCCCTAGTGATTGATTTTCAGAGATACAATGACAGTCAATTTTGGCTTGATTAATTTAAATGTTAAATTAATCGACTAATTTAAGGAATTAAATTAGATCAATAATTAAAGAGTGAATTAATTGGTGCCATGATAACTATCAATTGGTCAAGTTGACTTAAAGAGTTAAGTTAACTAAATTAAGCTTAAAAGTTAAGCTTGTTTGATTTAAGAGTTAAATCAAAGGTTAATTAATTAAATTAAAGTATTTAATTTAATTAATGGGAAGGATACCTTTGGAGGGAAAATGTGAGGGAAGTGTTCATTTAAATTAGCATCTTAATTAATTTGTAATTAGATTTCAAATGTAATTGAAATGTACATGAAATTCAAGACTTGGATTTGAATTTGCCACCTTCGCATGCCACATGCACGATTACCTTGACAAAGGTGTGATGCCAACTTATATCTCAGCTTCTACCCTTTATATATAGATAGAGAGGGTCTGCAAGGTTCTGCTGTGTCATTGAAAGTGTGAAGAATTAGATTCTTTGCATTCCCTCTAAAAACTCTCTCTCTCTCACTCTCTCTCTCTCGATACATTGCGTCATATGTTAAAGCTTTACATTTCTTTTTCTTCCCAACCTAAAATTTAGCTTTCTTTACCTCATTTTATCCTCTCTAAGTACATCTTCTGATGAGGGAAAATTGGAAGATTGATTTGTGTGTGGATCATATCAATAGAGGCAAGACACTTGACTTGCTAGATTTTGGAGATCCACCTATCGTAGCTCCAAATTAGATAATTTTCCTAGAGTGATCCAAAACCCTGTTGCCTCTAAAATTTTCCATGTTGCTTCTTTATTGTGTGGAGGTTTTCTGGATTTAATTTGGTGATTTTTTGATAGTTTAACAAGGGCAATTGTTGCTGCCTTTCCACTGTTTCAATTCTAAAGAGTTTTTGGATCTGAGAGAGATCATTGATTTTTTTCCCTAATTTTGAGCTACCGAAGGTAATTCTTCATCCTAATCTAGATCTATAGCATGAATAGATCCTTGGATGTAGGAGTAGACTAGTTAATTTAAGTTTATGAAGTTTTTATTGTTGGATTCTAGTGCTACTCTTACTTTCAAGCAATATCAGAGCTTTTTTCATGCTATGTTTTGGATTATTGTTTGGTTTATTCATGTGATGAATTGATCAATATTACCAAATACTTGATTTGAATAATGGATTGGAGTATTTGGTTGATGATGTTTGATATTTTTGTTGCTTTTAAAAATTGATTGAAGTTAATCTTCCAATTACGACATAAATGTTATGCTTGTTCAATTATTTATTTATGAGATAAGCATTTAATTGCTAGAATTAACTGTTAATTCTAGATTTATTTATTTTTTATTTAATTATTGAATGGATGATGAATGATTGGGGATGATCACGAGCTTTTAACATTGATTTTATTTGTTTCAAGTTGTTGAAAATGGATGTATTCAATTGGAGCTTGCATGCCACTTAATTTCTACCTTGTAAATGTTACAATAGTAGAATCACTAGGAGTGAGGATTTCTTTCTCATGTAAATGTTAAATGGAGCAAAGAAGGCCATTGGAGGCATGGAGACTTTTGAAGACCCACGAATGCATGGGATACACTCATATAATAGTTAAGTTTAATCAACCCACTTAAAATCAATCAAGTGATGCACCTGTGGCTCTAAGTGCATTATTTGGTTAGGCTTATTGTCATCCCACCCTAGGAGCATGCTAGGTGCATTTACTTATTTATGCTTTATATATCCAATTAATGTTTGAGATGCATGATTAGGATATAAAGAACCTAAATAAAAAGATAAAATAATGAGATTTTTGCAAGCAAAAATCTTCTCTACTTAGAATGTGTAAGTGCTTTTCAAATATTAAATCAAAATGAATATAAATTAAAAGAGTTTTAATTAATCCAAGCCTTCTATCAATAGTATATGGCATGCCGATGCTACCATTATTTGTGTGATGTCTCACGAGTCGTAGGTCACACTTGTAACGAAACGTTATGACCATACATTTAGCAAGAGATGCACCTTTGATTTGAGAACCCCTATGATTGGCACATGATTCGTGGGATGTCATAGGGTTGTCTTGAATTAAAGTCTTGATTAATAGGTTTGACTTAACACCTACAAATGTTGATGTATCACGAGTCATAAGTTTACTTGCAAGTCCTTAGGATCATGATTCTCACTAGAAAATATGATTTCCTGACTTCTTCTTGGGGGTGAAGGATTTGATAAAATAGTGGGAAAAAAACATGCTTGAAAGATCTTAAACATATTTTTTAATTTTAAATTCAATCACATGCTTATATTCTCTTTTTCACCTTTGAGGATTTGTGAAAGCTCAAAAATGGCTTAAAATTCCATTGAAGGTTTTTTTTCTTTTTTTGGAAACCAATAAACCAATTGGGCCAAACTTCAATGATTGACTTAACCTCCAAATTATTCTAGATTCCTAGAAGAAGATATATATCTTAAATCAAGGTACTCTTAATCCTTTTGGGATTAATGTAGATCAAGAGAAATGTGAAATATTCACGAATTAGGTTTAAGATCATCCGATCCCTTAGTCTTATGATGCTATCTACAAATTTCAAAATTCTTAAGGACACATGAATGGTACCATGGTTAAAGTTTACAAAAGTTGCAAAGCAAACGAGGTATGAGAAGTTCAAGTTGTCAAAGGAGACTTTCAAGTTGGGATAGATGTGAAGTCATGTGTCATCAATTATGGTCTAAAGATAATTGGGCTTGAAGAAGTTTTTTCTACTTGGACGTAGTGATGGACAATGATCTCCATGAGGATTTGATCCTCACTTCCTTGTCAAGTTTTATTGATCAAAGTGTTGATCTAGAAGGAGATAACCATGACAAGGGCAAATCTTTGATACTTGTTTCCACCTCTAAGTCTATGGGTCTAAAGGATGCTAGAAAGAGAGGAAAAAGGAATAAAGGTTTTTCCCCTAAGGGAAAACAACTATTAAAAGCATCTAGAGGAGTTAAGAAGATTATAGAAGAAATAGTTGATATTATTTATTTCTACTTTGGCTAGATAGACTATTAGAAGCTATTTGGAAGGATTACTTTGCAACCCTTAAGAAGTGTATGTACTTTATTGAAATACACTTGGCATAAATTTTTCCTCATGGATATATGATATTGCATGTGGTTCTTATCTTTGTAAGTTGTTACAAAGAATAATAGTAAGTGATGGGGATATGATCCACCATTTTGGCTAAGGAGCAAGAGTTGTGATCAAAGCCAAAGGCATACAATAAGTTATACTTAGAGAATTCCATAGTTTTATTAAACTTTTGTTAACCTGTACCATATATTATTGAGAATAACATTTCAATTTCCATTTTGTATAGTGAAGGATTTGATCCTTCTATATCAAATGGGAGATTTAAGGCATTAGAGAATGAGTTCTTTAGTTGCTTGTGGTAAACTCAACAAAGGATTATACTTATTGGATTTTTAACCATCACTAATGCACGTTCAATGAAGCAAGAAAATAGATATCCATGAAGATGCCATTTTATGGCATAAAAGACTTGGGCATATCTCTAAGAATAAGATAAAAGAGCTAGAAACTCTCAGAGCACCTAAATGTTAGTGGCATTGAAAACTTTCCCATATGTGAATCTTGTTTAAGGGAAAAATGACCAAAGCTCTCTTTGTAGGACAAATGGAGCACCCCACAAATCCATTAGATTTGATCTATACAGATAGACGTGGCCTACTAAGAATTAGTGTGAAAGGTACTTAGTATTAAAGTTTTTTGATCGGATGGAAGGAAAAAATACCTAAGCACCAAATTCTTGAATTATCTAAAGAAAATGTGATTCCCTTTCAATGGATTCCACTTGCCACATCCCAGCATAATATAGTAGCTAAGAGGAGAAACAGTACTTTACTAGATATGGTACATTCTATGACAAGCTTCTTCAATGTGGCTATATCCTTTTGGGGATATGGCTTATAGACAAAAGTGAAGTTACTGAGTGTAGTACCTTCAAAGTTGGTGTGAAAGACGTCGCATGAGATGTTGCATGGCGAAGTACCCTCTTACTATTGCCTAAAGGTTTGGGGATCTCCTACTTACTTGAGATGGACAGTGGGAGATAAGATGGATAGTAGATCTACCTTGTGTAAGTTTGTGGGATACCCATGAGAGTCTATAGGCTATTACTTTTATGATTCCTCAAACCAAAAGGTGTTTGCTTTGAGAAATGCCACCTTTTTCAGAAGAAGAATTTCTATAAGATAGAAAAGGCATTTTTGTTAAACTTGGTGAAGTTCAAGATAATCACTAAATCCCATAAGCAGTAGAAATAAATAAATATCAAAGAGCCTTACACATAACCTTTAAGAAGGTCAAACCAAATAAAGAAGCAGCAGAAAAAAGTTTTCATTTCTTCATGAAATAGGCCAATCAGATAATGATCTGAAGACTTATAAGGAAACTATGTTGGATATAGACTCAAAATATTAGTTGGATGCCATAAAATCCGTAATGGACTCCACATACTCCAATAGAGTATAGACTTTGGTAGATCCATTGGAGGGAATAGTTATCATTGGTTGTCAGTAGATCTATAAGCAAAAGCTTGGAGTCAATGGAAAGGTGATGACCTTTAAGTAGTAACTAGTGGCAAAACGTTACACTTAAAGACCTGGTATTTATTTTGAGGAAACCTTTGCACCAAGTACAATACCTAAGTCTATTCGGATTTCACTTGCCATATTCTCATATTATGACTATGAGATATGGAAAATGGGTGTAAAACCTCTTTCTTCAATTGAAACATTAAAGAAGAAAATTATATAGAACAACCATACAGTTTTACATGCAAAAAGAGTGAGCAAAAGGTTTGCAAACTCCAGAGATCCATTTATGGACACTAATTAGCATCATAAACTTAGAACATACATTTTTGAAAAGATAGTCAAACTGTTTAGCTTTGTTAAAAAGATGTATAAACCTTGTGTGTACAAGAAGTCTAGTAGGAGTAGTATACAGTTTACTGTGCTTTATGTCGATAACATCCTTCTCATTGAGAATGAGGTAGAAATGTTAGAGTGTACTAAGGTGTGGTTATCTACATAATTCTTCATGAAGGATTTGGAAAAAGCATCCTATTGATTAGGAATACGTATCTATAGAGATAGATCAAAAAGGATACGGGGCTTTCCCAAACCCCATATATTGATAAGATACTAAAGAGGTTTAGTGTAGAAGTATCCAAAGGAGATTTCTCCCTTTTGGACATGATCTTCATCTCTCAAAGTCTATGCCCCCTTAGACTATTGACAAGAGACATAGAATGTCCCACATACCTTATGCATCTACTACATAGAGCATATTGTATATCGTTTAATGTACAAGATCGAATGTGGCACACTCGCTAAGCATTACTAGTAGGTTCCAATCCAATTCTAGTGAATGTCACTAAAAGGCCGTTAAAATAATCCTTAAGTACTTAAGAAAAACTAAAGACTTATTTTTGGTATACGACAATGGAGAATTGAAACTCCTAAAGTTTTTGAATTTTAGTTTTCAATCCAATATAGATGACCTAATATCTACTTTGGATACATATTTTACCTTAATGGCAGCATGGTGTGTAAGAAAAGTTCCAACAAGACACCATAGCTTAGATAACCACAAAGGTGAAATACATTGTGGTTTTGGAAATCTCAAAATAAGGTGTTTGGATAAAAACTTCATCCAAGAGTTGGATGTAATGCCTAGTGTGTATGAACCTATGATTGTCTTTGGAAGATAATTTAGCACTTGAACTAAGATCTCATCAAGTGATCCAAACAAAGTAAATGTGTTATCATTTGATATATGATATTATTTGATAGAGGTGACAACTGAGTGGATAAAGTTACCTTAGAAGAGAATATAGTAGAACTACTATCTAAACCCCTAAATGCTAATTGTCTTTGAAGGACATCTTGAGAATATGGGTCTCAAGCCCATAGGGCATTAGCTTTAGGGCAAGTGGGAGATTCTTGAAATAGTGCCTAGCAAGCCAATTAAATTGGCCTTGTGAAACTATTTCCTTGTATATACAATTTTGATTGAATGATATTTCTTATATTGTCATCTTCATCTTATGCTCATTATTTCTTCACTCACATTTAGATGAAGCCTTTAGATCATACTAAACTACGAGACTTGATCAGCTCATTGGGTAGTGACCACGGAATAAGTCTTACACATCATGATCTTAAACTTACCAAGTTATAGGATTTTATGGGATAAGGCATCTAAGATTTAGACAGACTTGCACTAATAATGCATAAATCTAAGAGTTGGAATTGCACCATTCCATGAACAATTATATGAGATGTGAGTGCATATTAGTAGGTGCTTATTAGAGAAAACATAATAAAGACCTAACAGAGAGTCCACTAGATAGTCACAGTGGCAAGTCGGTAGTGGCAAATTCTACCATTTATACTAGTACATATTATTAGTCCTCTAACATGTGGGCGCATGGTAACCTTATGTATGGTCTTAATGCTTCGGCACTCTCTTGATCACTTAGTAGGTCTTTTGGGTTGAGGTTGGGCATAAGCTACTTGGCATGGAGGTTTGTGATATGAAAGATGGAATCCAACTCCTCTTTTTTGTGAAAGACGAGTGCATCTCCTATGTATTCGATAATGATCAATTCTAACAAATCCATACGCAAAGTGGTATGACAATTTAGAAAAGGTGTTTTTCAATGTTGAGGTCATACAATAGAATCAAGCATTGAGAATATAAATATAGTATTGAGGCAATTAGAGAGTTGACAATATCTTGCTTAGGCCTCTTTTAGGAGAAAGGATACGAAAGGACTGTATTTGCATACTGCTCGTAAAGATATGATGGTTCTCCAAAATATTTATTTTGGCCAATTATTTGGGCTCCATGGGCTTGAGGTTGTACATCAACCATGGAGATTAGGTACTCTTCAATTAATGAGATTAATTGAATTGAATCGATTAGTTCAAAATAAGTTTTAAACTAAAATGAATATATCATATTCAAAAGTCATAAGGAGTTGTGAGCCCATGTCAATGAATGGAAATACCTATTGGATCATGCACAAAAGCCAAATTAGCTTCCAAACATGATGGAACAATTTTCTAAGTGTTAGAGATTTTTTCTTGGTGACCAATTTTCAATTATACAATTTGATGAACAATTTTGGCTTGATTAATTTAGGTGATAAATTAATCAACTAATTTAAGGATTTAAATTAAACCAATAATTAAAGAGTTAATTATTTGGTGTCAAGATGACCATCAATTGGTCAAGTTGACTTAAAGAGTTAAGTTAACTAAATTAAGCTTAAGAGTTAAGCTTGTTTGATTTAAGAGTTAAATTAAAGGTTAATTAATTAAATTAAAGTACTTAATTTAATTAATAGGAAGAATAATATTTGGAGGAAAACTTTAAATGAAGTGTCCATTTAACTTAGCATCTTGATTAATTTGGAATTAAATTCCAAATGTAATTGAAATGTACATGAAATTTAAGACTTGAATTTGAATATGCCACATAGGCATGCCACATGGGTAGTCATCTTGACGAAGGTGTGATTCCAACTTACATCACACCTTACACCCTTTATATATAGATATAGAGTAGGTGCAAGGTTTAGCCATCTCATCAAAAGTGTGAAGAATTAGATTCTATTTATTCCCTCCAAAAACCCTCTCTCTCTCATACATTTCATCTTGTATTGAAGCTTTGCATTTCGTCTTCTTCCCAACCTCAAATTTGGCCTTATTCTCTCTAACTCCAGATTATAGTGAGAGTAAATTGGAAGATTGATTGGTGTGTGGATCACATCAATAGAGGCAAGACACTTGACTTGTTAGATTTCAGAGATCCACATGCGGTAGCTCTAGATTGGAGAATTTTTATGGATCCATCCAGAAGCCTTTTTGCACCAAAGTTTTCATGGTTTCTTCCTTAGTGTGTGGAGGTGTTTCACATTTTGTTTGGTGATTTTTGGAGGAGTTTAACCAGTGCAATTGTTGCCACCTTTTCGCTATGCTGATTCTAGACGATTTCTGAATCCAAGAGAGATCATTGACTTTCTCCTTGATTTTGAGCTACAAGGGGTAATTATTCATCATAATCTAGATCTATAGCATGTATAAATCCTTTTTTTTGGAGTATCCTAGTTAATTTAAGCTTACAAGATTTTTATTATTGGATCGTAGTGCTACCCTAGCTTTTACTGTAACTGTTTTCTTTCAATTCTACCATCGCAGGTGGACCGTTCTATGAGCTGATGGCACCAAATTTTTTCTTGAGCTGAGGGCTACAAAACTCACCCCTCAACATTGAGTTTCCATCATCGGTGGTACCACGTCCCCCACTTCTGTCACGACCAAAACTTCCAACTAATATTGCCCTTTTTTCTTTTTCCCCCTTCTATGTATTCTTTGCCATGTTGTGCATAGTATTTTATATCACTTACAGTGGTGGTGAAAGGTTGACAAGCTTAAAAATTCAAGGTCTTTTCAGGGTCATTTGGGCTATTGTATAAACCTAATGTATTTAAAAATGGGAAACAGAAAAGAAAACTAATGGCTCATTGTTATTTTGTGATAGTGGTCTGTATGGGATGGAGGATTTCCTTCTGGTATGCTATAGGGTAGTAGGTGACTAAATTTTTTTCGTGTTATGTGCTTTTTTATGCATGGTCTATGCCTATTTTTAACTATGATTTGGTTATCGTGCTTTGATTTTCAGTCAAGTTACACTAATTCATAGTGTCAATCCTAAAGTAAGATTGGTTTGCTTGTTATTTTAGTGGTGTTTGTGTGTTCATTTACCCATTGTCTATTGTAACTTTATGTTTCTGTCTTAAGGGGGTAAGTTTAGATAATGTTTTGCCATCTTTTTCTCAAACATGCATGTTTTCCTCTATTTCTTATGTTTATGATTCTTGGAATGTAAGGTTTTTAGTGGTGTAGGTATTTTATTCTTCCTAATAGGTGAGTTTGCTTGCTTTCATTATGTTTTAGATTTTTTATGTCTTTTCCCTTCTGTAAGTCATTGAGTGCTGGGGTCCCGGGCATTTTTTTTTTGCTATTTGCGGCAACTGAATTTTATTTTAGTTCTAAATTCTTTTCACTATGTGGACGTTTGGTTTGTCATATTTGGGTGTGGTGTTTGTACAATAATTTATATTAAAATAAATTTGGTTGCATTGCAATGTGTTAAGATCTATAATAATTTGTGTTATTTGTACGTTATGTTCATATAGTTTCAATTTTAATTTTCTTGGTTTGGTATACAATGTAGTGCACTAATGCTAATCTTTCTAAAGGCATCTCTAAATGTAACTTGGAGGAGCTTCAAAGATATGTATCATTGGTTTGTGACATTTTTAGGACTTTTTTATTTGATACAATGTGATATGCATTTTTGGGGCCTATGTGTGTTTGTGTGTGCGTGAATGTGAAAGACCGATTTGAGGTAAGTTAAAAGGGTAGCTTCCTAAAATCATATTATTGAATTTGTGGAAATCAGTTTTAAATCTTTTTATCTTTCTTTATGCTTTGATTGTAATACTTGTGTTAATCTGGGTTGAAGTTGAGAAGTTGATTTGTCCATGCTGGTTTAGTGTCAAGAGGTAATTTTAATCTTTGCTTATTTGTTTGTTTGTTATTCAACTCTATTATATTATGTTGTTTTTCAAGCTGCTATCATGTTATTAAGTTATGCTGTGAGTTTTGTTCTCACTTCTTGTTTATCTATTAATTCTTTTCAAAAATATTTGTGTAGAATGATTGAATATGAAGTTTTTATACTTGTCTGAAAATTCTTTATAAGCATTGTTTGTGGCTCTTTTGTTTCCAGCATTTTAGAGTCAATGTTTTTTCTGCATCCTTTTTTTACGCCTTGTGTAAGTGAGTAGCTGAAGCTTAATCAATATGTGGCATAATATTTATGACGAAGTATAACAAGTAGACTATTGATCTGTTAAAGAGCAGAAGAAAGTGGAGTTTTTCCTTCCCTTGATTCAAGTTCAATATTTATGGAGATTTTTACTCTCTTGTTTGTTGATGACATCTTTCTCAATGTCATATGAAAATTATAAGGAGAATGAAACCACAACTTCTTGTTGGTGTCATTGTTTTTGGTCATGGAATAAATCAAGGATTTGAGATTTTGGTGGTTAAAAAGATTGGTATTGTTCTATCTATTTTCTGGGACATTTACTTGTAGATTTATAAAGAAATTTGGTGGACAGTTTTTTTCTCTGGAAGTGAATCAAAGTTCCTTCATAAATCCAGTTAAATATGTCCCTTGAAACAAACAGATTTACTATGTATTATTTAGCAAAGTAATAGGTTTGAGATTTGAGAATTAAAGGAATTACCAGAGGACCACATATGTGAGACAACAATAAAAAGGTTACTCGAAGAGTCGCATAGTCGAATAAATAAAACTTTCTCCGGAAGGCAATCAATTAAATTAGTGAATTAAATTTGCTAAGTGCATATAGCTAAGTCCAAATTATGGCTAAAAATTGCCTCATTTTGAGTGTTGGAGGGAGCCACTTATTAATAAATCAAATAGTCTTATTTACATAGCCCATGATGACTTCTGTAACTTATAATCAAATGCAAGATGCTCTAGTTACTTTTGTTGATATCCTTCTTGCTAAAATAGTTCACTCAGAATTGTCTTCTACTTATTATATCTTTAGGTATGACTACTCTAGTTGTGGGCAATCATCAAGAAAGGTATCAGTTGGTGACTTTTCACGACAAGTCTCTTTTCCGTCATGCCAAGTGATTGCAAACTTTAGAACACTTGCAACGTTAGTATATTTGCTATATTGCAGCCAAATAGCAAAATACTTATGCAGATATTGAAGCTACATACAAATTGTGAGTGACTATATGCCTAAGAGGGTGAATTAGGCTAAAGGAGTTTTAATGCTGCAAAAGTTAATTACTCAAAATATTTTTTGGCCTTTCAAAATTGTTCAAGTCTTTTGTAGAAAGACAATTTTAGTTACTGATTAGAATTTGTAAGTACCAGTTAAGATAGTCAAGCCAGTAATAAGTAAAACAATAAAAGCAGAAGTAAATACACAATAGAATTTATAGAGGTTTAGCAAGCCTACATCTTCTACCTAAACTTTCACTTAGGATTTTAAACATGTCAAATTAATAAATGTATACAAATGTTTTTATAGATGATAATAGTAATTTGATAGTAATAAATAATAAAGAATTAGAAACAACCTAGCAAGGTGAAAACCAACACTTTGCAAAGAACTAAACCAAAATCCCAAACGAGATGAGATAGATTCTAGAGTATTGTGAAACAAGCTACTTGTTAATAAGCCCAGGGAAATTTCTGTTAGATTTACTTGCACAATCTCTGTGAACTGATGCATGAGTTGCTGCCACTCTATACAACAAGCTCTAATCTTTTATTCTAGATCAAAACCAAGAACACTACAGAAGATTCCAGATAATACTAAATCCTCTTCACTGCTAGGTCCTTCGAGACACAAACTGCCTTGTCCTCATCTCTCAAAAGTCTATTGAAGGTAAGTTCCATTTGGCCTTCTTCACCACAAGGTCCCTCAAAAATACATGTATAGTAATGAATTAGCAACACTTATGTACAAAGCGTGCATGAGAGTATCATATAACTTCTCTAGGCACTTAATAAAGTTCTCTTCTGACTAAGTGATTCACTCTTAAAAGTGTTGCTTGATTTCACCTTTATATTCATCTGTCCAATGGCTATAAACTCTTATAAAGGTCAAAATCCATTAGAATTAAATAAGAGAACAAAAATAATTATAGTAATCATGCATTAATTCCTTAAATAGTGGATGAATTGATTTCAATATGATATGATTTCTTTCCTAAGTTATAGGGATGAAGATCAAACTAGAATCAAGATATCATTTATTTATGGAAGGTAAATTTCAGTGTGTAGGAGATTTCAGCAGATACCTTATAAACATATTTCAATAGATAATATGGAAAGATATTTATACTTTTAATGCATAAATCTAGGAGAGCAATTTTGTCATAATCAAAGTAATATAAATTATTAAAGAGTTAGCAATCTCCCCCCTTTTGATGATGACAAAATTTGAATTGAGTGGAAGGATAACACCTAGACTCCTCTTGTCTATGTGCTTGCTCCTACAAGCTTGTGCTCCCTTTATTTGGAGTGATTTGTGCCTCTCCTGTCCATGTACTTAAGAAACTAGAGAAACAACAAGTATCAATAGATACTAATATTAGGTTTTAAATATTATGCCTATTCATTAAAAGATTGATCATCCACGATAATAAGTTTTACAGGTTCATAAATAACAATCTAAAAGTAGAAATTAGTTACAAAATTAATAATAGAAGTTTCAACAAGTAGTCAAAGTAAAGAAGTACCAACAAACAAGATTTCAAATTTTATGTGTCTTCTCCCCCTTCATCCTCAAAAGTTGCCTAAAAGGCATTCAAACAAGAACTAACTTTTTCCTTCAGATGAATCACACTAGCACGAGTGTATTTCATCTGCAAAGAAAAAATTCAAGCTTGTAATCTAGGGAATCAACCAGAGTTTCCACAGCCTGACTAAGATTATCTATCTTAGCTTTAAGTACAACATCTATTTTACTAACTTTCCCTTAAGCCCTTCTTGGTGTTTTAATAGGCATGACATAAACAAGGCCAGGTTGTTTAGAATCCAAGTTTATGGATACTGAAATTTTTTCCTTTTAAGGTCTAAACTTGATGCTGCTAGAAATTCTTCCAACTCCTCTAAACCACCCATCATCCTCAGTATATTTAATCCCCATTTTCCTAAGGTTAGCAAGATCAAAGAATTTATGGTCATGCTCCTCCTTAATCTAGGCTTCTAATAAGAAAATGCCCTAACATTTAAAGATGTGAGTAATGATCATGGAGTAGGGAAGTTTTTTGCTTGATAGGAGAAATAATAGACCATGTATTTTAGGCTTATGAAGTCAATATTAACTGGTTCTTGTTTAGCAGCTTTAGCCATCACATAAAGACTTATGGAATTTAGGTCAGTAGAGTGACCTCCACTAGATATCAAATAGGAAAAAAATAGTACAATTGAGCATCTTATGAAGTAGAATATGTTCAATTTTAGTTTGTATAAAGTAGCCCCACCAAATAAAGCAAGTTGCTTACCTCCCCAAAAAAATTTGGGTATTTCATCATAAGAATATCAGCTTCAAAAATGTCTCCAAAATTAAAGAACTTAGTGCCATCATTAGGAAGATCAAGTATAAAGTTCAATTTTGACGAAAATAATACAATTGTTTTTCTAAACATATAGAACTCAATAGAAATGTCATTTTCACACTCAATGAAAGTAAAGTTTGAGTAAAACAATTTCAAGACATAGGGATAGGATCTTTCATCTTATTTCATAAAATTGTCCCATTTTAGTTTGCACACAAGATCAATGGTAGGACATTTTGGCAATGAATTAAAATTAACCGATCTTTCTCTATTTAGATTTCGATTAGAAATACTTTGATGAAAATAATTTTTAGGCTTTGTGGAATGAAATTTAAGAGAATAAGGGGCCTTACTGAAGTTCCAATTAATAATTTCTTTAGGATTGACTGAAACGAATGATTTAGGGCTTGAGAGACCCTCATTTGAGCTACTTGGTTTTTCAGGAGAATCCATAGAGATGTCCTTAATACAAGGTTACTCAGACCCCAAAAACTTAGGCTTATTAGAAGATGATTTTTCATCATCAAAACTAGAATTATTGTACCATTTTAACCAAAAAGAGGCTTCAGACACTTTGAGAGGAATAGGTTCAGATAAAGTAGTAAAGGACTTCTTTTTCTTGGAAAACAAAGATCTAATTGATTGAGAACTTTCTCTCTTTAGCACTTTAAGAGCTTCCTCTCTTTTGCTATAGAAGTTTGAAAAACAAAGAGAACACGAGGACAAAATTTAACATTTAAAGAAGGGTGATGAACAGGTTTTCAAAATAAGGAAAACTTTGACAATTCTATTTCTGAAAATTCGATCAGTTATTAATCATAATGGCCGAGAATTTGGCAAATATACATAGTAATGGGAGAGGAAAAAAAATATTATGTGGTTTTCAAGAAAGAATAACTACCAAACTTAAATATGTTAACAAATCTCGCCAAAATCAGATTTTGATTTAATTCCTAATTTTTCTCTAATGCATGATGTAGATGATAAGAATATAGAAGAGAAAGTCTATAGAGGTATGATTGGTAGTTTACTTTATTTAACTGCTAGCCATCTAAATATTATGTTTTCAATATGTTTATGTGCTAGATTCTAGTTCGATCCAAAGAAATCCCATTTTAATGTTGTTAAAAGAATATTGCAATATCTCAAGTGAACATCTAACTATAGCTTACGGTATCCAGATTCAAAATCTTTTAATTTCATAAGCTATTCTATTGCAAATTATGTTGGTTGCAAGATAGCTACGAAAAGTACCAGTGGGGGTTGTCAACTGCTAAAAATTGCCTAGTTTCATGGTGTAGTAAAAAGCACCGCACAGTTGCATTATCTACAATCGAGGCAGAGGACATGGCCTTATGCAACTACTGCATCCAGGTATTATGGATGAATCATATTTTGCATGATTTTGGAATTAATGTGCCTTATATGCTCATTTTATGTGATATTTCTAGTATTATTAGCATTTTGAAAAATTTAGTTCTGCATTCACACACGAAGCATGTTGAAATTAAACATCATTTCATGCGAGACCATTTAAATAAAGGTGATATATCAATTAATTTTATTTCCACTACAAGATGAATAAAAGTGATATATCAATTAATTTTTTATGTACTGAAAAATTTGATTGGTGGAATCCGAATTGTTGGAACAGTGCCTAGCAAGCCAATAGGATTAGCTTTGTAAACTATTTCACTTATGGTACAATCTTGATTAAATGATATTCTTTATATGGCCATCTTCATCTTATGCTTTATTTCACTTCAATAGCATTTGAATGAAACCCTTAGATCACTTATGATTGTGGGATTTGGTTAGATGACCATGGAATAAATCTCACATGATCGCGATCTTAAATCTTCAAAGTTAAAAGATCTTAAAAGATGAGGCATCAAAGATCCAAATTGACTTGTAGTAATAATGCATAAATCCATGAGTTGGAGATTGCTCCATTCCATGAGCAACTATATAAGATACAGATGCATGTTAGTGAGTGCTTATTAGAGAAAAAGATACTAGAGACCCACTAGAGAATCCACTAGATAGCCATAGTGGTAAATCGGTAGTGATTAGTTCTCTTGCTTACACTAATGTATATTATTAGTCATTTGACCTAAGTATCCATGGTAACCTTGTGATCGATTCTAATGCTTTGACTCTTTCTTGACCACCTAGTAGGTCTTTTAGGTTGAGATTGGGTATGAGCTACTTGGCATCAAGGTTTAAGACATCTAAGATAGAATCTAACTCTTCGTTGTTGTGAAAGGTGAGTGTATCTCCTGTGTATTCTATAATGATCGATTCCTAGAAATCTTTGCGCAAGGTGGTATGCTAGTTTGGAAAAAGAGTTTTCTAATGAAGAGATCACACAAGGGAATTGAACATTGAGAATAGATGCATAGTATTAAAGATATTGGGAAACCAACAAATATCTTGCCTTAGGTCTCTTTTGGGAGATAAGAGACAGAAAGAAAGATTGCATTTGCTTGGTAAGCATAGAGCTATAATAGTTCTCTAAAATATTCATTTTGGTCAATTAGTTAAGCTCCATGAGCTTGAGGTTGGACACTAACAATGGAGATTGAGCACTTTTCAGTTAATAAGATTAATTGAATTGAATCAATTAGTTTAAAAGGAGTTTTAAACTAAAATGAATATAAGATATTCAAAAATCACAAGGGGTTGTAAGGCTATGTCCAATGAATGGTAGATCCTATTGGGTCACACATAAAATTAAAGCAGCTTCCTAATTTATGGAAAAAATTTGCTAAGTGTTAGAAAATCAACTCCTAATAGACCGATTTTATGGTGCCAATTTTTAAGGTCATTTTTGGCTTGATTAATTTAAGTGTTAAATTAGTCAATTAATTTAAGGGGTTAAATTAGATCAATAATTAATGAGTTAATTATTTGGTGCCAACATAACCATCAATTGGTCAAGTTAACTTAAAGAGTTAAGTTAATAAATTGAGCTTAAGAGTTAAGCTAGTTTGACTTGAAGAGTTAAGTTAAAGAATAATTAATTAAATTAAAGAGTTAAATTTAATTAATTGAAAGAATGAATTTTGGAGGAAATATTTGCTAGAATAGTGCCCCATAAGTCAATTAGATTAGCCTTGTAAACTATTTCTTAGTACATACAATCTTGATTGAATGATACTTTTTTATACGACCATCTTCATCTTATGCTTTATTTCACTTCACTAGCATTTTGATGAAACCTTTAGATCACTATGACTGCAGACTTTGTTTCACGACCATGAAACAAGTCTCACATGATCGTGATCTTAAATGTTCCAAGTCTAGAAAAACTTGCACTAATGATACATAAATCCAAAAGTTAGAGATTGCTTTGTTCCATGAGCAATTATATGAGTTACGGGTGTATGTTAGTGGGTGCTTGTTAGAAAACAAAGTATTGAAGACTCACAGTAGAATCCACCAGATGGTCATAGTGGCAAGTTAGTAGTGGCTAGTTCTCCTATTTATACTAGTGCATATTATTAGTCCTTTGACATGAGGGTCTATGGTAACCTTATATTCAGTCTTCATACTTGACTCTTCTTTGACCACCTAGCAGGTCTTTTAGGTGGAGATTGGGTATGAGCTATTTGGCATGGAGGTTTATGAGATCCAAGATGGAATCCAACTCCTCATCTTTGTGAAGAGCGAGTGCATCTCCTATGTGTTCTATAAAGATCGATTCTAAGAAATCCTTGCGCAAGGTGATGTGACAATTTGGGAAGGCATTTCCAAAGATGAGGACACAAAGGGAATCAAATATTAAGAATAAAAAAATAGTATCAAGACTCTTAGGGAGCCGACAAAATATCTTGCCCTAGGCCTCTTTCGGGAAATAAAAGACGGAAGGACCGTATTTGCATGGTATGCATAATGCTAGAATAGTTCTTCAAGAGCATTCATTTCAGCTAATTCATTGGGCTCCATGGGCTTGAGGTTGGACATCCACCATGGAGATTGTGTACTCTTCAATTAATGAGATTAATTGAATTTAGTCACTTAGTTTAAGGGTGTTTAAACTAAAGTGAATATTTGATATTTTAAAAGTCACAAGGAGTTATGAGACCATATCTAATGAATGGTAGAACCTAATGGGTCACACATAAAAGCTAATGACATGGTCTATTGAAGAAAGGAGAATTTTGTAAGAATTAGAAAATTCATAACCGATTTTTGGAGAAAGCAAAATTGTAGTCATTTTAGCTTGATCAACTTATTAACTAGATATTTTAGAAGATCTAATTGGTGTATGGATCATAACAATAGAGGCAAGGCACTTGACTTGCTAGATTTTAGAGATCCACTTGCACAAAGTTCGGTTTGGCAATTTTCTCCAGAGAGTTCCAGAAGGCTTTTGATCTAAAATTTTTATAGAGAGTTCTCAAGGTGTTGATAAGCTCTATTAATTTTCTTGGAACTTTTGGAGTTGTGTTAGTTGTGCCAGTTGCAAATAGTTTCAAGAATTGTGAAGAGTTGACAGGTTTTTTCTTGGATTTTGCTTTTCAAGGTAATACTCTCACCAAATCTAAATCCCTACCATGATTAGATCCTTCTTATGCTTGTAAGAACTAGTTAATTTTCAGCTTTTGAAGTTTTGATAATTAGATCCTAGTGCCTTACTTGCTTTCAAAAATTAGAAGATAAAGAGGTTCTTACTTGATTTACCATGAAATAGTTCTCTTCATTGTCAAATTGTTCACCATCATATTTATCCCATGTGGTAGTCATTACCTTAGCTTTAGCTTATTTTGCATATTTCCTCAATTAGGGACAATTTGGTTTCTATGTGTAATCTTATTTATACATAACAGCGAGATGGCTCGGTATTTAGAGTTTCTAAAGTAGTTCTTTTTTATTTTGATATGTTGTTTTGAAATTATTTTTGAGTTCATTAGTTGCTGTAGTCTTCAAAAATTAAATTCATTCTCAACCTAGTCCTTATCAAGATATTCTTGATGTACTATGTCAAAACCTATTGGAATAGTACTCTGCATGCTAATGAGATTAGCCTTATTCATTAAAGCTATTTCCTTATAAAATAATCTTGATTAAATGATATTCTTTATATGGCCATATTCATCTTATGTTTTATTTCTCTTCCCTAACATTTGGATGAAGCCCTTAGTTCACACATGACTACAGGACTTCATTAGTTCACTAGGTGGTGAGCATAAAAAAAGTCTTACATGGTCATGATCTTAAACCTTCCAAGTCATATGATCATACAAGACAGGACATCCAAAGTCTAAATAGGTTTGCACTAATGATGCATAGATCTAACAGTTGGATATTGATCCATTCCATGAGCAACTACATGAGATATGGGTGCATGTTTGTGAGTGCTTGTTAGAAAATAAGGTACTGAAAACCCACTAGAGAATCCACTAGATATACTTAGTGGCAAGTCGGTAGTGGCTAGTTCTCCTACTTATGCTAGTGCATATTATTAGTCTTCTAACCTGAGGATCCATAGTAACCTTGTGTCTGATCCTTATGCTTTGACTCTTCTTTTCCTACCTAGTAGGTCTTTCAGGCTAAGATTGGGTATAAGTTATTTGGCATAGAGGTTTGTGAGATCCAAGATAGAATTTGATTCCTCGCTTTTGTGAAAAATGGTGCATATCTTATATGTTTTATAATGATCAATTCCATGAAATCCTTGCGCAAGGTGGTGTGGCAGTTGGGAAAAGGAGTTTTTCAAAGGAGAGATCACACAAGGGAATTGAACACTAAGAATATATGCATAGTATCAAGGTTATTAGGGAACCGACAAATATCTTACCCTAGGCCTCTTTTCAAATATAGGAAATAGAAAAAAAACCGTATTTACATACTAAGCATAGAACTATAATGGTTCTCTAAAATATTCATTTCAGCCAATTAGTTGGGCTCAATAGGCATGATGTTAGACATCGACCATGGGATTGAAAACTCTTCAATTAATGAGATTAATTGAATTGAGTCGACTAGTTTAAAAGGAGTTTTAAATTAGAATGAATATAAGATATTGAAAAATGTCAAATAAACACAGTCAATGGCAGAAAATGAAATAAGTTAATGAGGAGCTTATTATACCTTATCATCCCAATATCCACCTTTCATATGAATTTCATTATTGAGTAACTTAATCATGTCTTTTGTAAGTTGTTGAACTAATAGAGCATTAGGTATGAACGTGTTTGAAATTGACGAACCAATGATGCTCACGATTACAAAGAACACAACCTACCAAAATGCAAAAGAATTACAATGTTAGAGTAAACTGCACTTGTGAAAATTTATAATGGACATTTAGAAGATAAATTGTAGAACATAAGTACTTACATGAAAGAATAAAATGCATCCACTAATGTAGCAACCACCCGCTCTATTCCATCATTTTACTCTATCATTAATTTTATGTCGAGTTAATCCAGCCTAATTTATCAATGGTATTTGGTTAATATCAACAAGAAGATTCAAGTACTCCACATGTAGATTTTGCTTTGATCCCAAAAACAATATAACCCTGAATACTAAGACCAAATACATGATTTTAAACTCATCATTGCTGGTGCAATATGATTGCAGTTTATTTACTAATTTAACAAGATCAATTCGGTCTCTCTCTATTTTGAATAATTTACCATATTTCATCAATCCATCACTCTTAAATTCACCGAACAATATATCATATCTTGTGTGTGGAATGCCAAGAGCCTTATTGATTGTAGCATCGTCAACCATTAGATCCTCACCATGCATGCAGCGGCAAGTATTATTTATATCGTACTACTTCACAATCCAACACAACATGCTTGTATCCAAATAATAGACCCTAAACTAGACTATATCCTATCAAACATAAGACCCATTGGGTCTAGTTTATTAGATCAAATTTTTGAATTATGTTTTGACACGATTAATTTTTTCATTTTTCTCAAATTTTCTTATTATCAACCAAAAGACTAAAACTACCTAATATTTGAATACCAAAGTAATTTATTAATATTGATTAATTTTTTTGGCATATTTTTAAAACGTTAACTCAAATTTTTTAAATTAAAAAAGAGTATTCATTTAATTTATATATTTAATTTTTGATATATTAAAAAAATAAGAACCATAAGAGTATGTATCACTCTTCTGTCACATCCTCATATTGTTTTTTTTCCTTCTATTTTTCTTCTAAGACATTATTTTTTCTTTCTTTAACTTTATTCTTTTCATTTTTTTGAAATATTATTATTTCATGTAATATATTCAATCAAAATATGTGTACATAGTAGAAAACATTTATGCTATTACATTTAGTAAATATTTTTAAATATAAAGAAAGAAAGAAAAGGTCTTATTTTATTTGGATTGTTTTATTAATGTGTTTGCCATAAAATATATTTTAATACATTGATTGAATAGTTTAACATATCTATTATTAAATTAATTTTGTAAATCTATTAAAAATTAATTATTGGGTACATTAATATGTGTTAGTAAATCAAATTATGGTGATTATTTATCAATTGACTTGTGGATTAATAGATCGGGCCCTTTATCCATCACGGCTTATTTATCTAAAACCAAACATTTGATGGGGCTTGATAATATAATTTATCAAGCCCAATCCATACATATAAATGTACCCTTCAAGTATGCCATGATTATTACTATAAATTTAATTTTGATAGAAATAATTGGGTTAACTAGTTAATTTGAGTATTTGAAAAATGAATAATTTCAAGATATAGGATATGTGTGTAAATTTTGCATATAAACATGATTATGCACATTCAATTATTTTTAATATATTTTTAGGTTTAGGTTTGACCAAAACAACGAATTAAAGTTTTATGAGTAAAAAAGGTTAAAATTGGGAATGAGGGAGTTGGAACATCGGTATTTGATATTAGGTATTTTATGGGTATTGACCCTGTCCTTACTCATATCATTTTTTTTAATGGGTCTGGGTAGGGCTTGGGTCTCAGATATATTTATTGGGTATGAGTATAGGTATTATACTATTAGCATGGGCTTGAGCAGGATTACCCTACCCATTGACAGGCCTATAATGAGGTGCCGCAGTGTCCAACCATAGTCGGTGCCCAAAACCAAAATTGGAGCACGTTGTTATGCCCGAGCCGAAGCCATGCAAGGAAGCTATATAGAAGAGGTTAATGTTGATCCAAAAAGCTCCAAAATCTTATAGAAATTTTGTAGAACTTGTACATAAGTTTCTAGAGTAGGTTTCTAGTTCTAAAAAACTCTAGAGTAGTTTTTGAAAAAATCTAGAGTGGGGAAAGTTTTGTAGATGTAATCTTGGTTGTAGGATCGAGATGTTCTCCACCGTCCATTTAGGAGGAGAGTAGTATAAATAGGTTATGAGTTCATTTGTAACGAACCAAGTAGAAGTTGTAAACAAGTAGTGATCAAGCAATATAAAGTCTCTTTAAGTTTCTCAAGTCTTTCTTACACTTAACACTTAGCTAACACACTTAACACACATTGTTCTTGTTGTACTGCCATGATTATTCACCCCAAATAAAATAACAAGGGGGAACTTGTATTTGTTTGTACCATAAGTAGTATCAAACACAATGATGTCACCAAATGTACCAAATTCTACCCTCGACATTCCATCACACCAAAAAAATTTTGTAAGACAACCATCTTCATCTATAGTATATTTAAAAGTCATATTTTCATCATGGGACCTCATTTCTTCACATAAGCGTAATGTCGTGTTCATATCACCATCTCTAATCATTTCTATCTGTTGGTTGTCGAGATAGTTATATGCATCCTTTCTTTTGAATGTAAGCTATCCAGCACCTCAAATTAGGTGTTCCATGTAATTTAATACTGCACTGGGTCACATGCCAATCTTAGTAAATAAAGTCAATGATGACTTGTCTGATGGGGTTAAGTACCTTCAAAATTAGTTTAAATAATTATGACATTGGCTTAAACAATTATGCACAGAATGATAATGAATAAGATAGTACAAACACAAATTTATTCTTTATTTCACATATTATTGAATAAGTAAAATAATAAAAGATACCTATTGCAATGGAGGCGATGTGTTAGATCATTGTGGTTTAAAGGATAATTATGCTTTGAAATAAAATGGGTCACGTTATATAGACTAAAAATTTGATCATGCGCAATACGAAGTGTGGTTTGGCATCCACGTCTAAGATTTGTTTTTGCTTTTCACTTCCTTACATATCTTGGCTTGGGTTCCATATGAAAGGCCTTTAGCAAACACAACCATTGACAATTCTTTACCAACAACAATATTTTATCTTTAGCTAATTCTTTACAATCAGAATAGTTTTGAAGTTGCTTTCTTTTAGACTTCAATTTACATGCATCACACATTGGCAATTCTATGTTTCCATCTTGTCTACGAATATCAAATCCAACTTTCCTACCATATCTAATGTAGAATGACTCTACTTCATTAATAGACTTGAACACTAATTTATGTATCTTATCTGGATTCTTATTCTTATCTAAAGAATCAAATGCATCGTTAATATCACAATTGAAGATTTTCTTTTGGATTGAGAACTTTGCAGTAGCTTTAGCTTTATTACTGTGTTGGCAAATTAGTTCTTCTCCTATAATTATTTTTTTCTTTCCAATGGAGTGAAGAATATTGAACATTTTGAGTTTTCATGTTTGTAGAATTACTTGAATTATCATGAATGTTGGAGTTTGTCTTTAATTAAGATTATGGATTTTGGGTATGTGATACAGTTTGTTTGGGATCAATTTTCACGCCTTGAGACTAGAATATATGGTTATATTTTAGGGTGTGATAAGCGATCCCCTACCTTGAGGAAGATGTGATATCAACTTAGTATCTCATCATCCTCTCTCTATATATATAGATTTAGAGGTGAGGTAGGAGGCCACATGCATTCTCATGTGAAGAATTAGATTTTTTCACATTTTCCCTCCATTCTCATATGTTGAAGTTTACCTTTCTCTTCTTCTCCAACCTCTAAATCAGAAATCTCCCTCTCATCTCTCCTCTCAATCTCCAGCTAATTGTGAGGAGTGATTGGAAATTGCTTTGCTATATGGATCATTTCGATAGAGGCAAAACAAAATGGTTTGCTAAGCCTTTGGAGATCTAACAGCAGGAATAGTAACTTGGTGATTTTATTCCAAGAATCCAGAAGGAGTTCTGATCTGAAATTTTCATGGTAGATCCATCAAAGAGTCAAGGAGCTGCTGAAATGTTTTTGGAATTTTTGGAGAAGTTTGACTCTTGCAAAAGTTGCATTAATTTTGCTGCGCCACTGCTTGACAAATTTTGGATTGAAGAAGAGTTCTTTGTTTTTTCCTTGTAATTAAACTAATCAAGGTATTTCTCTATCTAAATCTGAATTATGAGCATGTTTAGATCTTTATTAACTTAAATAAATTAGTTAATTTTAACTTTTAAAATTTTAATTATAAAATTCTAATGCTACTCTAGCCTTCAAGGTCTTCATTTTAAAGAAAGAACCGATAGGAAAAAAAAGATTTGTTTTAAGTTATGGTGATGGGTGTGTGAATTGCTCATTGATTTCAGTGAAGACCTCAGTTCATAACTATTTCTTTTTCTTTTTCTTTTTTTGTGTTCTCATTGATGTACATAGTAAGACACTGAGAAAACATTAGCTCTTTTATTTATGTTTGTATTAATATACACTGTGTACAACCTTTGGACTTGAAAGAAATATTTTAATTTATATTTTTATAATTCATGTTTTTATAATAGTTTGGAGCTTAGTATAGTTTAAGAGGTGTGATATGGGATAGCCCAACAGGCCCCTTTTTACAAAACACACAACTCGCGAGA
>JACGDI010005800.1:1917720-2053865 GCA_014898725.1 Jacaranda copaia
ACAAAATGGAGTCTTGTTTTACATTAAGCACGATCGATATAAGGTCAATTCTTGATCAACTCAGCGTATACACTGTTGCCTTTTCTTTAACTGTTTTTTTCTCAAGAACTCCGTTTTCCTGCCACAATCAGACCAATTTATATTTTAATGTCATTCTCTTTTTTCCTGTCACAGCAAAAGAATGATGACACAGTCCAAGCTGATCATGTGAAGGAGTCCTTGCTTGAGCTAACGCAAAATCCATCAAGAATGTGGCCTAATGTAGCAGAAGAATCAGGAAACTGCAGCAACATGGATAATGATTGTCATATTCATCACGACTACGGTCACTACTCCTTACTCCAAATCCGCCAGATGAACTCTCACCACCTACAACGCCTGCACCATTAGATGCTTTTACTCTCTTTCGTTAAGGTCTGGTGAAAGACACAATAGTATGTTTATGCATTGATTATAAAGTTAAGTGCCTTAAACTTCTTTTATTTCATGTCATGTTATGATTTATCAGAAGCTTTTATAAAGAAAGTTGGAGAAAATTCACATTACCTATATAATAGATGGATCGGTGCTATTTTCCGTGAGAACTGAAATTACACTCCCTCCCCACCCCTCGAGGTAGAATTATCCCTAGGCTCAATGGTGAGTTATTTTCCATAATATGGTTGAGTAGTACACAGAGATTCAATACAAAAAAAATTATACTTTTTACTACAACTAAATATGTATAGTAAATAGTAATTAAGTGTAGTAAAAAATTATTAATTATGCTTGTACTACACTTTTCTAGCCGTAGACAGTGCAAGCAAAATAAAGTATGGTTATACTTTTTCAACTACAGTAATTGCCTTTCATTACAAAATTATCTTTAATTGCTACAAATTTAATATGTGATAAAAAAAATTATCAAAAACACCACTATCTTTCACCACAATTAAAAAAAATATAGTATATAATAGTTAATTACCACACTTCAGAAAATGTAGTAAATATTTAAATAATTTCTCACCATAATTAAATGTAGTAAAAATAAAATTATTTTGGGGACTTTTGAGGCTACTTTTTTTATTTATGCACATGCACACCATGAGTTCATTAAGACTCAAACCTTAACCTTACATTTACGTATGTGAAGATGATGCCACTAGGCCAATTGCCACTTTGTTCCAAATTAGCTAATTTAAATATATTTGATTAACTAATCAATTTTGTGATAGTAAAAATTATTGGAGGCAATTTTTTATCTTCAAACTTGGGTTTTTCTACTATTTTAAGGGACTTTGCTAACTAACTAAATTAAGCATTTGATTAATTAATCAAATATTTTTTAATAATAATTGCAATAAAATTTTTAATTTTCCTCTAATTGTATTAAATTAAACCATGAGTAATTAAAAAATTTTTGGAGCGTTTTAATTGTTAATTTAGAATTCAATTAATTAATTAATTTTTGAATAATAAAAAATTGAAAAAAAATCCTTTTTTAACTTAAATGTTATTGATTAAACATAGCTTTCAATATATTTTGATTTCTTTTTCTTATTGAAAAATTTTGACTTGAAATCTTAATCTTTGCTACCAAACTTTTATAAATTTCATTGTTTTTACTTCACTAATGAAAAAGTGTGGTAAATTATAATCTTTTTGCCACAGTTTATGTAAATTTGTAGTAAATATAATAGATTATTTACCACATGTGAAAAAACGTAGTACATAAATATATTTTTTACTACGATAAGATGAAGTGTAGTATTTAATATGAGTTTTACCACACTTTTGAAATTTTGTACTACAATAGAAAAATCATAACAAATAACCCTTTTTTACTACATTATTTTTAGTGAAGTAAAAAATACTGTAAAAAAAAACTTATTTTTTTTGTAGTGATTGATTTCAAGAAGGAAAAATTGCAATTTTAGTTTGTTAACTATTTACTCGTTTTGATAACAATCTATTTTGACATGGATTAGCACATTTTGTTACAAATAAAGCACAAAATAGAAACACATAAAAGAAAATTTTGAGACATATATATGTGGTTTACCCAATTGGACTACGTTCACAAGTGAAAAGAAAAGAATTTCACTAGATTGTTAGATGTGCCAAAAGGCTTACAAAAGGATCTTCCAAAGCCAAAGAAGAAGAACAAAAGTGCTCTCTAAAAATTCTACTACTAAAACCCTTCACAAAAAATAAACATAAAGAAGTTCTAAAACAAACTCATCAACCTTGGACTCAAACAAATTTGAGTTGGGGCTTAAGCTTGTGCTCAAGCTCTATTATTTTTGAAGTAGGACACAAAACATTCAATCTAATTTCGTCAATCCTGTACAATTAGATGCTAGAGCTCAAAACACCTTGAGCTAGAGCTTAGAACACAGTCCAAAGAACTTTTGAACCACAAACACAACAATCACCGCTTTAGATCAAAAGTTCAAGTCACAAATGCACCTCAACCCAAAAACAAAATAATAAACATCCTCTCTAACTCTCCACAATAACCTTGAGGGTAATTAATCAAAACAACTCAGTCACACCAAATCCAAGCAATGCTTGAACTTCTGCATAGGCACTGGCTTCGTCATCATGTTGACTTGATTGTTTTTGCTAGCTATTTTAGCAACATAAACTTTACCACTAGATATATGATCATCGATGAAATGGTACCATATGTCAATATACTTGGTTCTCTCATGGAACATCTAATTATGTGTAAGATGAATAACACTCCAACTATCACAATATATAGAAGGAACCTCCACCTCAAGTCACAAACTACAAACAAAACCTTTCAACCATAGAGCTTCTTTTACTGCTTCAGTGACTACTATATACTCTGCTTTTGTAGTTGACAAGGCAATTGTATGCTAAAGAGTAGCCTTCCAACTAATGGCACCACTAAACAAAGTAAAAGTATCCAGTAAGCAAACACCTTCTATCCAAATTACTAGCAAAAACAGAATCAACATATCCAACAACTTGACCTCTAGATGAAGTCCCACAAGTATCAAACAACAAACCTAATTTAGACTTACCTTTCAAGTATTGAAAAATCCATTTCACAGCTTGCCAATGCTCCTTATCAGGATGAGACATATAATGATTTACCACTGTAATAGCCTATGCAATATTAGGCCTAGTGCATAAAATAGCATGCATCATGCTCCTAACTACACTAGAATATGGAACACAAGCCATGTGTTCCTCATCCTTTCTTGATTGAGGTGACAATGAAGTTGATAGTCTAAAATATAGTGCAAACAGAGTACTAACAGGCTTGAATCCTGCATCACAAATCTCTCAAGAACTTTCTCAATATATTGTTCCTAAGATAGAAACAACTTTCTTGCACAACGATGACAATGTATTTCCATTCCTAAAATTTACACCAACTAAATCTTTCATCTCAAATTCGCTGCTTAATTGAGCTTTAAGCTTGTTTATATCAAAAATTTATCTCATACCAATAAGTATATCATCCACATAAAGGAATAAATAGATGATAAAATTATTAGACAATCTCCAATAGTGGACACAAGTATCAAAATCACTCTTAGTAAACCTAATAGTGATCATAAAATAATCAAAATGCGTTCACTACTATCTGGGAGATTATTTCAAACCATAAAGGGAGTTTTTCAATAAGCAAATGATCTTCCCTACTTTCTACACCAAATCCTTCCGGTTGATCCATGAATGTGGTTTCCCCAAACACACTCATGTAGGAAAATAGTCTTGACATCCAACTATTCAAGTTCAAGATCATACTAGGTAACCACAAACAATAAGTAGCGTATGGAACTATGTTTCACAACTAGAGAGGAAACTTGATTAGACTCAACCTCATACTTCTATGTGTAATCCTTGGCAACTAACCTTAGATTTTATCTCTCATCATCAACACCAGGTGTTTCTTGCTTTTTCTTAAACACCTATATGCATCTAACAAACCTCTTATTTTTTGGAGGCTTCACTAAAACTTAAGTCTTATTTTTGTGTATAGACTTAATTTTCTATACCATAACTGTAATCTACTATGCTGACATTGTATAAGAAGTAGCATTTGAAAATGAAATCAACTCATCAAAAACTGTTTCTTTAGCAACAATCAAAGCATATGTAACTAAATCTACATCTATATATCTAAGAAATGGCTTAATCTACATCTCAACCTGTCTCTAGCAATGGATTGTGGCTCAATAAGTGTAGTAGATACCCCACATGGAACTAAATTGTCAGAGGTGGAAACTTGTTGAATAAGAGGTGGAATGTGGACCTCAGACTCCATCTGCTGGGGTGATCCATGAGCACTTGTATCAAACTCAACTACACTTATTTCTTTAAAACTAATCATAGCAAATTCATCAAAAATAATGTCTCTATTGGTAATCACCTTACATGTTTTAGGACATCAAACCCTAAATCCCCTTAATTCCTAAAGTATAATCAAGAAAAATAAATTTTTAGATCTAGGTTCTAGTTTTTCTTCATTGACATCTATATAAGTGGGAGAACTAAATATTCTATTATTAGAATAATTAGGTGTATTCCCAAATCATATCTCTCAAGAGTTCCCAAATCAATCATTGTATATGGAGAGCGATTCACCAGGTAACAAATAGTAGGAATTATCTCTACTTGAAATCTATAGATAATCCAACATTAAAGAGCATACAATAGGCTCTTTCTATTAGAGTTCAGTTCATTTGCTTGGCAACACTATTTTGTTGTGGTGTCCCAACAACTATATGATGTCTCATAATACTAGCTTTTTTACAATAATTTTCAAATTCTCTGGAATAAAACTCCAAGCTATTATTAGTGCATAGATTCTTTATCTATTATCCTATTTGTTTCTCAATCATTATCCCTCACTACATAAACATAGCAAAACATCACTTTTCTACTTCAAAAAGAATGCTTGGACTTTCTTAGAGTAATTATTGATGAAACTCAGCATAAATCTAGTACTATCCCCAAATGCATGTGCTACAATGTGGTAATTTGAGAGTTAGACAACATGGAAGGTGAACTACAGCTAAAGTTGTAAACGGATATTAAACAGTATGAATACATTGTATACGTATCCATGGTCATATCTTTTTAAGTTTTATAATATCTGTATCCATATTCGATGGATATATTTTAATAACATTTGAATTCATATCTGCCGAATATTATCCGAATTCAAATAAATTTATATTAAATTATAATTATTCAATTATCCATTTACAAATATCCAAATATCCGTTTACACATATCTGAATATTCAAATCTGTTAACTTCTAATAAAATGCATATTTTTTCTAATAAATTTTATTAGGAAAAAAAATCAAATAAAAAACATAAAAAATCTAGAAAAAACAACAAACAAACAATAAAATTAGCATACTCTAAAGATCAAATAAGCATACAAATCTCCTCAAGAATCAAACAAAAATAACAATATTTAATACATAATACAACACTCCAAGAGAAATAAAATACAAAATTCATTTCAATACAAGAAAAATCTTCATATAGTCCAACAAAACAAACATGCTTGAACTTCTCATCCGTTTTACACTGCAAAACATAATAACAAAATATTAGTGGTAAAGTTGAGAGATAATCTATTAAGGAAAAAAGAAATCTATAAGAACCAATAATATACTTTACAAATAATCTCAAAGAATGAAAAAAGTAAAGAGAAAGTACACCAAAAGCAACCACTGAAGCATAATTCATATAATTGTAACTTATATTGACTACATAATTCAAAAGCAAATTCATATAATTATAACTTTAACACTAAAATAATTTACCTTTTGCAATGCCTAAAAATGCAAACTTTCAAACCTACATAATTATACAAAACATATGTAACACCCCCGAAATTTAGTATTTTGGAAATAATGGAAAACAGGATTTAATTGCAAGAAATTGGAAAGTTTTGGGGTTGGATTGCAACTTGGGAAGACTTCACACACATTTTAAGAAGTTTTTAGGGTTTGCACGTAAGTGTTTTGGTTAGTGGGGTCAAATCATAAATTTAAGAAAGTTGCAAAGACCTAATTGAAGAAGGAGGTAAGTTTTGGACTAAATTGCAAAATTGGAAAGTTCAATTTAAAAACAAATTTGGTAGAAGCTTTTTTCTTTATTTTTTTATCCATTCTTCTTTCTTTCCTCCTTTCTTTCTCTACCACATTCAACTTCTTCCTCCATCTTTGGCAATCATTTGCACCGCCCAAACTAACCAACTTTCTCCCTACATCTCCAGCTAAATGGTAGCACCACCTGGCATGGCTAAAACATCTATCGAAGAACTACCGAGAGATAGATTGAGAGTGACATCTGGCAGAGTTGATGGGTTTCTTGTTTTCTAGTGGCCAAACTTGGATTTGAGGCTATAGTTTGGTAGAGCTGAATGAGGGAAGCATAGTGGCAAGCCTGCATGGGCAATCGGTGCACAAAAAATAAAATAAATCATGCGATGGTGAAAGATGGTGGCAGTGCCTTTAGAGTATATTTTAAGGGCCTTCTAGTATCAAAACGTGAAATGGAGCAGATATTCAGAATTAGGAGATTTAGAGAAATATCTTGGTGGTGGTGGCAAGATTTTTTTACGGCGGCTGGTGGTAGCACTCCGGCAACTTCTAAATAAGTTCTTCTCTTTTTTTTGACAATCATAGTGCTGCTCTTGGTTTGTGATTCTAAGACCTCGTTAAGCATTTTTAGGTAATAGAGGGTGATGAATTAAGCTTTAATTGGTTGGACCTTGATGTATATATATATATATGTGTGGTATCTTCTTATTTGAAGTATGTTTTATGCTATGTGAATAATGGCGATGGACTATGATTGAGATTCCTATGCAAAGAGTATATATAAGTTATTGGACCCGGTTATTGTTATGTTATGTAATAATTAGAAATAATTAAGTTTATTAAAGGATTCGAACTCTAATTTGTAGATTTATGGATCTAGAACCAAGTGATGATAGTTTTGACTACTATTTTGAATTTGGGATGGTATGATGAGAATGGTTATGTAATTAGGAATTAATTATTGATTCAATAATTGATTTGATATGAAATCAAGATTAATTTGCAAATAATACATCTTGTTGGTTGCTATTGGATCGATAATGCCATTTAATCTTTAAACTATCATGTTAACATGGTTAATTAGTAAATTTGGGGTTAATGTTAAGTATGACAATGATGCATTGAGAGTCAAACATGGATATTGACTATAATTATGCTATTTTGGTTAGGTGAAGTGGAAGTGGGTGCCAAGGAACAATAGATGGCAGATTGTGATAGCTTTCTCTAAGACTAAAAGAGTTGAGGGTCTACCATCCTGGCTTTGTTATATCTATTTTTTCTTATGGAAAAATCTCAGTGTGGATTTAATTTTCTTGATTGTATTTTCTCATAATTGCTTGAAATCTATACTTGATTGTGTACTCATTTTAGATATGTTATTTGACTTACAAACCTCTATGCGAGTTAGTACTTATTTTTGCTTTGTCATGAGTGGTACTTGTTCATTCTAGCAACCAAAACTCTTATTTGTCTTGTCTTGTACTTGTTCCTAATTGATACTTGTTCTTGTACTATCTTGTCATTGTATGCCTTACCGGCAAACTTGTCTATTTCTATATAGTCATGCTAGCTTAATTATACTTACGTGTTCGAGTTCTAGCCATGTGCTGAGGAATGCCCCATAGGCATCTATGTCAATTGTACTTGGTTCTTGTACTTGGTTCTAAGTAAGATACATCTAGGGCTATTCCTTGAGTATTTTATTCTATGTACGCTAGGGGTTATTCCTTGGGTATATATTATGTAAGTCTGATGTGCTAGGGGTTATTCCTTAGGTATATGTTCTATAAGTGTGATATGCTAGGGGCTATTCCCTAGGGACATGCTCTATAAGTCTGATACACTGGGGGCTATTCCCTAGTTACATGCTCTGTAAGTTTGGTATGCTATAGGCTATTTCTTGGGTATATATTCTGTAAGTCTGGTACACTAGGGACTATTCCCTGGGTATTCATTTTGTAAATCTATGTACGTTAGGTGCTATTTCCTAGGTATTCAGTTTGTCAGCCATATGCTAGGGCTATTCCTAGGTTTGGGAATATGTCAAGGCTATTCTTGAGCATCAACGATGTGCTAGGACTTATTCCTAGGAATTTTCCATTCATTTATTTGCCAACCATATGTTATAGCTATTCCAAGGTATGGGCGATGTGTCAAGGCTATTCCTAAGCATCAATGATGTGCTAAGGTTATTCCTGGGCATTCATCTTCCATTTGTCAATGATGTGCTCAGGTTATTCATGAGCATCTGTCGCTTGTCTATCTATGATATGCTAGGGCTACTCCTAGGTATCTTCTATCTATTTGTGATGTGCTAGGGCTATTGCTAGGCATCTAATGTGTATCAAGTTGTCACGCTTGAAAATGATCGATTGATTTGTATAAGATTTGTTCTGATAAGCTTGTCTCATCTGGATCTAATGAAATATTTGTTATATGATTACTTGATCATATTTGTATCCCAAAAGATAAAGATGTGTTCTTACTTGACTTGTACTTGCACTTGTATTGTTATTAAATTTTAAACTATTGAGATGCTTATTCCTCGACAGGTTCTATAATTATTTTTATAATATCCCTCACTAAGTCCTTCAAACTTCCCCCCATTCTTTATCTCTTAAACAAGGTTAAATGAAAGAAGTAAAGTTCAATCTAGGAGTGAAGAATTTCTTCAAGTAATTGGGTTCACATGAATGATGTAACTAGTTTTAGGGACATTCTATGTTAGGATTGATGTGATGTTTTGGAGTATATATGTATCTTGCTAAGTGTTAAGAAGCTAAACTATCAATTGTATTTAATGTTTTGAGGAGATGATAAGCATGAATTTTGCTGCATTATATATGTTTGATAGGTGTGGAAATGTTTTGATAGGCTTATTGATCTTTTGAAAAAATTTTATGGGCTTATTGCTTATAAGACAGGTTCACAGTTAAGTTTGAATTGTTTTGACATCTCAATTTAGGGTTACCTTGAGTGGGGTGTCATAGGTGGTATTAGAGCCTAGGTTTTGATGACCTAGGTTTATATAGGAATGAATGATTGCGACTAGAATTGGTGAATTTATTAAAGTCTCAGTTCGTTGATGACTTAGGCATTTGAACATCATTGGGATTTGTGGTCAATATTTTCTTAGGATTAGTTTGAGTATGAATTCTAGATGTATTTTACCTTAAGAAAATCCTGTGTGATTTAAGGAATGAAGATGAATTGATCAGTTGGTATTTGGAGATGTGTTCAGTACTATAGGGTGTCTATGGGATCTTATAGTATATCATAGGATGATTAGACTTGTGCACCTATGAGTCTAATTTGATTTCATCCAATCGTTCTTTTTTTTATTTTATTTTAGAGGTCGAAAAGAGTTAATAAAATTGATGGCATCTCAAGGAAGATTTGATAGACCTATTCCTCCTAGGGTTGGTCGACGAGAAAAACCTCATGATCAAAGGGGAATACCTCTTAAACGATGGGTTAGGGATCAACAAGTTCCAAGACAAAGGGCACATGCTTACCCATAAGTGATGCAAGAAGAAGAGGTATCATAAAACCTTTTGGAGAGCCAACCAACTACTCTGCGCATTAGGAAAAATTGGGAATTTTATCATAAAATTATAAATCAACCCTAAAACTTTCAATTTTTTTGCAATCAAGTCCTTTTCAATATATTTTTATTTTTAAAATAATTAAAATAATTCCAAATCATAAATAAATAGTTGAAATTGCTTAAATAAACTAACATTAAGAAATTAACTTTAAAATATGAAATATTAGGGGTGTTACAGGCCTCCCTCTATAAAAGAATTTGGTCCCTAAATTCTCACTTGAAGATTGAAGCAGCTTGAGATATTGTTGGCACATGAGATTTTCTTGCTCCCAGGTTCCCTCTTCGATATTATGATTATGCTATAGTACTTTTACTTGCAGAATCCTTCGATTCATAAGTTCTCGATACTTTCAATATAAGATATGAATTGGTTGTTCCTCGTATGTCAAGTTGCCTTTTAATTCCATGAGTTCATGAGATATGATGTGGGATAGATTAGGGTAGTATTTCCATAGCTGTGACACATGAAAGACATCACGTATCCTTGCTAGATTCTGGGGTAGCACCAAGCGATGGGCTACTAGTCATATTCTTTTGTATATCTTATATAGCTCAACATACCTTGGACTCAGCTTTCCTTATTTCCCTATTCTTCTACCTTCTTTTCGCAGCGATACCTTAAGAAACACTTGGCCGCCAACCTTAAACTCCAAATCCTTTCTTTGTCTATTAACATAACTTTTTTGCCCATCCTGTGCAACCTTCATCCACTGATTAATAATATGTACCTTTTCTATAGTATCTTAGATTAATTCAAACCTTACAGTTTCTAAAGACTTATCAATGGTACTTTTATGCTCTGCCAGATCCTAATATAGTGGAGACTGACACTTTTGGTTGTACAGTACTTCATACGGTGCCATTTGAATAACAAATTGACAACTATTATTGTAGATAAATTCAATCAGAGGTAGATGTCGAGTCCAACTTCCACTAAAATCCAAAACACAAGCTCGCAGCATATCTTCTAAAGTTCAAATAACCCATTCTGACTTTCCATCAGTTTGAGGATAAACAGCCAAGCTAAACTGCAACTTTGTTCCCAATTATTTTTGTAAATCTTTTGAAAGTCTTGACATAAACTTTAGATCTCGATCAGAGACAATACTGATTGGGATTCTATGTAACATAATGATCTCTTTAATGTATAGTTCTGCCAGTTTCACAACCTTGTAGTCAGTTCCAAATGGTAGAAAATGAGAAGACTTCATTAAACGGTCCACTATTACCCACATACTTTCATAACCACCCCTAACCTTTAGTAGACCAATTATAAATCCAAGGTCACTTGTTCCTATTTCCAATCGAGGATGGGAAGTGGTTGTAGCAACCCTGATGATCATTGGTGTTTTACCTTAACCAACTGGCAGGTTAAGTATTTTTGCATAAAATCTACTACATCTTTCTTCATCATATTCCACTAGAACTATTTCTTCAAGTCCTGATACATTTTTGTTCATTTGGGATGTACCATATATCTTGCTCAGTGTGCTTCTTCCAACAACCTCATTTTCAATTTTTCTAGTACATAGATTCACTTGTGAAAGAGCAATGTTTGCTAGCTTTCAGTGTTTAACTCAGACTCTTCGAAACTTCCAATCATTTCTCTTTATCTCAACATCTATTCATCTTTGGCTAGGGCTTGTCGGATTTCCTCATATAATTTAGGTTACACTCTAACCTTTACAATCTAGACTTGTTCTTTTATCCTTATCACAACAGTCACTTTCAATCTTTTCAATACTTCTGCTCCTTGCAAATGAGCTATTCCTACCTTACAGCTCAGAGCATGGGCTACTACATTCACTTTTCCAAAGGTGATAAGTTATGGTAAAGTCATAGTCTTTTAGAAATTCCATCCATCTAAGTTGTCTCATTTTCAAATCATTTTGCGAATATAGGTACTTGAGGCTTTTGTGATCTATATAAACTTCAAATATAGCCCTATAAAGATAGTATCCCCATTTTCACATTGCAAAAATGACCATGGCAAGCTCCAGATCATGTGTGGGATAGTTTTCCTTATGAAGTTTTAACTTCCCAGATGCGTAGGCAATAACTCACCATTTT
The DNA here is from genome assembly GCA_014898725.1 of Jacaranda copaia. Classification (NCBI taxonomy): domain Eukaryota; kingdom Viridiplantae; phylum Streptophyta; class Magnoliopsida; order Lamiales; family Bignoniaceae; genus Jacaranda; species Jacaranda copaia. The sequence goes on from JACGDI010005800.1 coordinate 1,929,481, forward strand.
TTGCAATAATATGCATCCTAATCCCTTATAAGAGGTGTCCGTGTGCATCACAAAACCTTTTAACCCATCGGGGAGAGATAAAACTGGAGCCACAGTCAAGTGGTTCTTTAGTTCTTGAAAACTTCTTTCACATTCCTTGTCCTATATTAACAACTTATCTTTTTGGGTTAGCTTGGTTAATAGGCTAGCCAACTTAGAGAAGTCTTGAAAAAATCTTCATAGTAACCAACTAGTCCAAAAACGCTTTAAACCTTAGTAACACTTTGTTAGAATAGTACCCCACAAACTAATTGGATTAGCCTTGTAAACTATTTCTTTGTAAGATAATCTTGATTGGATGATATTCATCATATAGCTACCTTCATCTTATTTTCTTTATTTATTTCACTTACATTTGGATGAAACCTATAGATCACACAAGACTATGGGACTTGGTCACACACTAGGTGGTGATCATGGAATAAATCTTACATAGTCGTGATATTAAATTTTCTAAGTCATAGGATCTTATAAGACAGGATATCTAAGATCCGAATAGACTTTCACTAACAATACATGAATCCAAGGGTTGGAAATTGCTTTGTTTCATGAGCAACTATATGAGATACAGGTGTATGTTAGTGGTTGTTTATTATAGAACAAGGCACGAAGACCCACCAGAGGATCCACTAGATAGCCATAGTGGCAAGTCGGTAATGGCTATTTCTTTTGCTTATACTAGTGCATATTATTAGTCCCCTGACCTGAGGGTCCATGGTAACTTTGTGTTCGATCCTCATATTTTAACTATTCATTGATCACCTAATGGGTTTTCGTGTTAAGATTGGATATGAGCTACTTGACATAGAGGTTTGTAAGATCCAAAATGGAATCTAACTCTTTGTCTTTGTGAAAAGTGAGTGTATCTCCTATGTATTCTATAATGATCGATTTCCAAAAAATTTTGCACAAGATGATGTGACAATTTAGGAAAATATTTTCAAAGATGAGGTCACAAATAAAATTGAATATTAAGAATATAAGCATAGTATCAAGGCATTAGGAAGCCGACAAATATCTTGTCCAAGGCCTCTTTCGGGAGATAGGAGATATATGTACCGTATTTGTATTGTACATGTAATGCTAGAATAGTTCTTCAAGAGCATTCATTTTGGTCAATTAGTTGGGCTTCATGGGCTTGAGGTTGGACATCGACTATGGGATTGGATACTCTTCAATTAACGAGATTAATTGAATTGAGTCGCTTAGTTTAAAGGAGTTTAAACTAAAGCAAATATTTGAAATTCCAAAAGTAACAAGGAGTTGTGAGCCCATGTCTATTGAATGGTATAAGCTAATGGATCACACAAAAAATCTAATAACATGGTCTATTGAAGGAATGAGAATTTTCTAAGAGTTATAGAAAATTCATAACCGATTTTTGGAGGAGGCAAAATTATAGTCATTTTTACTTAATTTAAATGTTAAATTGGTTAAATTAATTTAAGAGGTAAATTAAGATCAATTAATTAAAGGTTAACTAATTGATGTCACATGACTATCAATTGATCAAAATTAATTTAAGAGTTAAATTAATTTTGACTAGCTTAAATAGTTAAGCACTTTGACTTAAGAGTTAAGTCAAATTATTATTAATTAAATTAAAGTGTTTAATTTAATTAAGTTGGAGAGTTAATTTTTGGAGAGAATAATTGAATGAATGGTTCATTTAATGTGAATTGGAATTTAATTGCAAGACATTTCACGAGATGAAATCTCATGAAATGTGTGCTTCATTAATATTCTTATTCACTAATCACACATTAATGGCCACCTTGGCAAGGACACTTGGCATCACCTCCTTAAGGATGGTGTTTGAGCACTCCTATGTATAGATATAGGAAAGTGGCTGGCCATAGTGAATAACGCGTGCTTGCTTAGTATGATTTTCTCCCAACAATATTGTGCAATGGGAATCTAATTTTATTAGCCTCCCAATATTCTCTCCAACTCCCTCCACCCTCCACCTCCATATTCCTCACCTTTCATCCCTCATTCTCTGTAGATATTCCATCCATTCTGTAGATAATAGGCCATAGATTTGGTGTGTGGACTTTTACATTGCAGGCAATCTATTTTAGTTGCTTTTGCACTTGATTGGAGTAGTTTCTAGCAACTGGTTTTTGCTTCTTTTGGGAGCACTTCTGCAGTTCTGATTGAGCTGAATTTTTTAATTTTGAATCCTTAAAGGGTTGATACTTTCCAATAAAAATTTCATCCAATGGTGAATTAGTTGTGCCAGTGAGAAGCATCTTCAACGGTTGAAGAGAGTTTTTTCTTGCTCTTCGAATTTTCTACTCTCACCTAGGTATTTCCCTCTTCTAAATCTGAGTCCTATGCATGTCTAGATCCTTGTGATGTTATGTGGGCTAGTTTATTCAGTTTGTTTGAAAATATTTTGTTTTTAGAGCTGCACATACATTCAAGTGGTATCAAAGCCACATTCATGCATGGATTTGGATTTTGCTTGGATTGAGTGATTTATTCTTGTGAAGTATTGATCAAAAATCACCATGTACTTGAGCCATCTGATGGATTGGAGTGTATTGATGATCTTACTTGTGGCTCTTTTGTTGATGGATTAAATTATGCTATATGAGTTTTAATTGTTAAGTCATGTGATGGGTATGTTTTGATTCACTTTTGCTATTGATAAATTTTGATTTGGCATTGGTAGAGGTTATATTGTGATATAGCATGTTGTGAATGGTCTTTAGTTGTTCTGGTTACTTTTGGGTCCAATAAGATTGGATATAATTAGAGATTTTTGAAGAATATGATTCTTGCTTAAACTTGTTTTTCAACCACCTTTGGGCACTTTATATTTCAGTATTAAAAGGTATTTTATTCTGAAATTTTCACCTATGTTGGTGTTTTGATGTTTAGAAGTTGTTCTAAAATTCTTGGTGCACAAAACTTGAGCCAAAAATGGCTTGACTCGGCCCCAAATTAGGGGAGCTGCTGGCTCTTGGTAGCCCATCGTAGGGCAGTAGCTTTTGGCTACTGCCCAGCAATGTGCAAGCCTAGGCCAGCAGCCCCTAGTTGGGTTTAGGATAGATTTTGAGCTTTTTCTTTGATTTCTTTAGCGACAAAACTTGATTTGAAACATGCACATTGGTTGCACAAATATTGTGAGTCCTCAAAATTGTGTTGGACACTTTTTGGTTTCTTTTAAAACTTTTTGAAGTTGATTTCCAATTGTAGCAAAAATATGATGCATAAGCGTTATGCTTGTTTTTGCATGACCTATTATTTGTTAATATGATTAGCACTTAATTATTGGAATTGAATGTCAATTCTAAATTTATTTATTACTCATTTAAATGTTAAATGAATAATGAACGAATGGGGATGATCATGAGCTTTTTAATATTAATTTTATTTATTTCAAGTTGTTAAAATAGGTTGTATTAAATGAGGCATGCATGCCTCTTGTTCTATCTTGTAAAAATTATGAGAGTAGAATCACTAAGAGTGAACTTTTCTTTCCCTTGTAAAAGTTGCAAGGAGTAAAGAGGATCCATGGAAGCTTGAAGACCCATGAATGTATAGGTTGAGGCTTTAACCCTCAACCCACTTAAAATCAATCGTGTGATGCACCTGTAGCTCTAAGCACATCACTTGGTTAGGCTCATGATCATCCCACCCTAGGAGCATGCTAGGCTATTTACTTATTTATACTTTCCATATCCTATTGATGTTTGAGATACATAATTAGGATATAGAGAATCTAAACAAGAAGATAAAAATGATGAGATCTTTGCAAGCAAAAATCCTCAACTCAGAATGTCTAAGTATTTTCAAATATTAAGTCTAAATGGATACGAACTAAAAGAGTTTTAATTAATTATAGACTTCCACCAATAGTGTATGCCACGATTATGTTACCAATTTTGTGTGATGGCACTTGATCGCGGGGGTCACACTTAGGAGAAAAGCTGTGAGCATACATTTAGCATGAGATGTACCTTTGACTAAAGAACCCTCACACATTGTCACTCAATCATGGGGGATGTCATGAGGCCATCCTGAATCAAAGATTGATTGGTGGGTTGGACTTAGCACTTAGTTATATAGATGGCACACGATCATGTGGGTCTATATGAAAAGTGAGGCAAAATACATCAAAAGTTTCATGAGATACAATTAGCAAAAGTTGCTTACCTTTCGATTGCTTGTGGATGGCACTCAATCGCAAAGGTCCATTGGCATGTCATTGGGGTCTTGATTCTCACTAGGAAATTTGATTTCCTGAATTCTTCTTGGAGGTGAAGAATTTGATAAAATAGAGAGAGAGAAAAAACATGCTTGAAAGTCCATGAACATGTTTTCAATATCAATATTCAATCACATGCTTATATTTTCTTTGTCACCTTTGAGGATTTGTCAAATCTCAAGAATGGCTAATAATTTCACTCTATATTATTTTGGAAACCAATAAACCAATCGAGCCAAACTTTCATGATTGACTTAACCTCAAAGATTATTCTAGATTCGTAGAAGTTGATATAAGTCTTATATCATGGTACTCCTAATCCCTTTTAGATTTATGTAGATCTGGAGATACATGAAAAGTTCACAAATTAGGCTTAGGATTGTCCTATCCCTAGTCTCCTGATAGCATCTACAAACTTTCAAAGTTTTAAGGACACATGAATGGTAACTTGGTGGACTGTGATCTCCATGAGAATTTGATCCTCATATCCTTATCAAGTTTTATTAATTAAAGTGTTGATCCAGAAAGAGACTACCATAACAAGGGCAAAGTTTTGATACTTATTTTCTCCTCCAAGTCTATAGACCCCATGGGTGCTAGAAAATGGGGTAAAAGAAAGAAATGTTCTTTCTCTATGGGAAAACAACTATTAAAGGCCTTAAGAGGAGTCAAAAAGATCATAGAGAATATGGTCAATATTTTTTATTTCTACTTTGGTAAGATAGGCCATTGGAAGCACTATTGTAAGGAATACCTTGCAACCCTTAAGAAGGACAAGTACTTTATTGAAGTGCATTAGGAAAAATTCTTCCTCATGGATGCATGATATCACATGTTGTTTTTTTCTTTGTAAGTTGTTGTAAAGAATAGAAAAAAGAATAATACTAAATGATGAGGACATGATTGACCGCCTTGACTAAGGATCAAGAGTTGTGACCAAAGCCACAGGCATACATCAAGTTAGACTTAGGGAATTCCATACTTGTATTAGACCTTAGTTATAATGTACCATATATTGTTGAGAACATTATTTTAATTCCCATTTTGGATAGCAAAGGATTTGATCCTTCTATATCGAATGAGAGATTAAAGGTATTAAAGAATAAGTTTTTTAATTGCTCACGGTACACTGAACAAAGGATTGTACATATTGGATTCTTAACCATCACTTGTGCACTTTCAACTAAGTAAGAAAATTAGATATCCAAGAAGATGCCATGTTATGACATGCAAGACTTGGGCATATCTTTAAAAATAAGATGACAAAGATGAAATCTCTCAAAGCACTAAAAATAATGGCATAGAGAACTTTCCTACTTGTAAATCTTATTTGAAGGGAAAAATGACCAAAGCTCCTTCTATGAGACAAATAGAGTGCTCCATAAATCCTTTGGATTTGATCCATATGGATGTTTTTGACCATTAAGAATTAGTGGGAGAGGAGGCTATTTTTACTTCATCACCTTCACTAATGATTATAGTCGGTACGAACATGTGTATCTTATGATGTACAAGTCTGAGGGCTTTGAAAAGTTCAAAATATATAGGAATGAAGTAGAAAACAAAAGGATTTAGTATTAAAGATCTTTGATTGGATCAAGGGGGTGAATACTTAGGTACCAAATTCTTGGATTATCTAAAGAAAAATGGGATTCTCTCTCAATGGACTCTACCCAGCACTCCCCAACATAATATAGTAGCTGAGAGAAGAAATTGTACCCTATGGACATGGTATGTTCCATGATGAACTTTTCTAATGTACTTATATCTATTTAGGGATACACCTTAGAAACAACAATGAGGTTACTAAACATAGTACCTTTAAAGTTGATGCCAAAGACACCATATGAGATATGGCATGGCAAAGCACCCTCTTACTAATATCTCAAGGTTTGGGGGATCTCCCACATACATGAGATCGGTAGTTGGAGATAAGTTGGATAATAGATCCATCTTGTGTAAGTTTGTGAGATATCCAAGAGTCTTTAGGTTTTTGTTTTGAGGAGCGCCACTTTTTTGGAAAAAAAAAATTCTATAAGATAGAGAAAGCATTATTGTTAAACTTGGTGAAGTTCAATATGATTGTCAAATCCCACAAGCGGTAGAAATAAATAAATATCAAAGAGCCTCACACACAACCTTTAAGAAGGTCAGACTAGATCAAGAAGTAACCTAAAAGGTTTAGATTTCTTCATGAGACAAGACAATCGAATGATGATTCGAAGACCTATGAAGAAGTTATGTCAAACATAGATTTGGGATGTTGCCTTAAAGCTATGAGATCCAAAATGAACTCCATGTACTCAAACAAAGTATAGACTTTGGGAGATCTACAAAAAGGAATAGTTTCTATTGGTAGCAAGTAGATCTATAAGCGAAAGCTTGGGATAGACGGGAAAGTGGTGACTTTTAGGGCACGACTAGTGGTAAAAGGTTACACTCAAAGACCCAATATCAATTTCAAGAAAACCTTTTCACTGACACTATGCCTGAGTCCATTCGGATTTTACTTACCATAGCTACATATTATGACTATGAGGCATGGCAAATGAATGTGAAAACTGCTTTTCTCAATGGAGACATTGAAGAAAGGATTTATATGTAGCAACCAGAAGATTTTACATCTAAGGAGAGTCAGCAAAAGGTTTGCAGACTCCAGAGGTCTATTTATGGACTCAAATAGGCATCTCAAAGTTAGAACATACGTTTTGATTAGAAAGTCAAACTATTTGGCTTTGTCAAAAATGTGTATGAACCATGTGTACAAAGGGCTAATAGAAATAGTATACTATTTATTATACTTTATTTTGATGATATTTTTCTCATTAAGAATGAGAGAGAAATGTTAAGAGTATACTAAAAGCATGATTATCTACACAATTCTCCATAAAAAATTTGGGAGAAGCATCTTCTGTATCGGGAATACATATCTATAGAGATAGATCTAGAAAGATGCTGGGGTTTTCCCAAACCCTGTACATTGATTAGATATAAGATAGTTTAGTATGAAAGAATCCAAGAGGGGATTCTTCCTTTTGGGACATGATTTTCATCTTTCTAAGTTTATGTCCTCTTAGACTGATAGCAAGAGATATAGAATATCCCACATACCTTATGCATCCACTATAGAAAGCATATTGTATGTTGTTCAATGTACAAGACCAAATGTGGCACACTCACTAGGCGTTACGAGTAGGTTCCAATCTAACCTTAGTGAGAGTCACAGGATAGCTGTAAAAATAATACTTTAGTAATTAAGAAGGACTGAGTACTTGTTTTTGCTATATGATAATGGAGAATAGAAACTCGAGGGGTTTTCAGATTCAAGTTTACAATCCAATGTAGATGACCTAAATTCCACTTCTAGATTTGCATTTTGCCTTAATGGTAGCATGATGAGTTGGAAAAGTTCTAACAAGATACTATGGCTGAGATAACCACTAAGGTGAAATAATTTGGGGTTTTAGAAATTGCAAAAAAATGTGTTTGGATGAAGAACTTCATCTAAGAGTTGGATGTAGTGCCTAGCGTGCTTAAGCTTACGATTGTCTTTTGAAGATAATTTAGGAATTGAGCTAAGATCTCATCAGTGATCCGAACACATTAATGCATTATTATTTGATATATGATATCAAATGATAGAGATGACAATAAGTGGATAATGTTACCTTAGAAGAGAATATAGCAGAACCATTGTCTAAAGTCCTAAATGCTAATGGTGTTTGAAGAACATCTTGAGAAAATGGGTCTCACAGCCGAGGGGCATTGGCTTTGGGGTAAGTGGGAGATTGTTGGAATAGTACCCCATAAGCCAATTAGATTAGCCTTGTAAACTATTTCTTTGTAACACAATCTTGATTAGATTATATTCATTATATGGCCATCTTTATCTTATGTTCTTTATTTACTTCACTTGCATTTGGATGAAGCCTATAGATCATACAAGACTATGAGATTTGATCACGCACTGGGTGGTGATCTTGAAATAAGTCTTACATAGTCGTGATCTAAAATCTTTTAACTCATAGGATCTTATGAGACAGGACATCTAAGATCTGGATAGACTTGCACTAACGATACATAAATCCAAAGGTTGGAGATTGGTTTGTTCCATGAGCAACTGTATGAGATACGGCTGCATGTTAATAGGTATTTGTTAGAGAACAAGACAGTGAAGACCTATTAGAGAATCCATTAAATAGTCATAGTGGCTAGGTTTCCTACTTACACTAACGCATATTATTAGTCCTCTAGCTTGAAGGTCCATGGTAACCTTGTATCCAATCCTCATGCTTTGATTTTTCCTTGACCACCTAGTAGGTCTTTTGGGTTGAGATTGGGTATGAACTACTTGGCATAGAGGTTTGTGGGATTCAAGATAGAATTCGACTCTTTGTCTTTGTGAATGATGAGTGCATTTCTTATGTGTTTTATAATGCTCGATTCCCAGAAATTCTTATACAAGATGATGTGAAGATTTAGGAAGCTATTTTCAAAGATGAGGTCATAAAGAGAATCAAACATTAAGAATAGAAGTATAGTATTTAAGCTATGAAGAAGCTGACAAATATCTTGTCCTAGGTCTCTTTTGAAAAATAGGAGACGGAAGGACCATATTTGCATGTTACGCATAATTCTAGAATGATTCTTCAAGAGCATTCATTTTGGCCAATTACTTGGGCTCCATGGACTTGAGGTTGGACATCGATCATAGGAATTAGGTACTCTTTAATTAATGAGATTAATTGAATTGAGTCATTTAATTTAAAAGATTTTAAACTAAAATGAGTTTTTAATATTCCAAAAGTCACAAGGAGTTGTGAGCCTATGTCCAATGAATGATAAGACATAATGGGTCACACAAAAAATCAAATAATATGGTTTATTGAAGGGAGGAGAATTTTTTAAGAGTTACTCTTAAGAAATTCATGACTAGTTTTCGGAGGGGGTAAAATTATAGTTATTTTGACTTGATCAATTTAAATATTAAATTGGTATAATTAATTTAAGAATTAAATTAAGATCAATTAATTAATGGTTAATTAATTGATGTCAGATGACTATCAATTGGTCAAAATTAATTTAAGAGTTAAATTAATTTTGACTAGTTTAAATAGTTAAGCACTTTGACTTAAGAGTTAAGTCAAATTATTATTAATTAAATTAAAGTGTTTAATTTAATTAAGTTAGAGAGTTAATTTTTGGAGAGAATAACTAAATGAATGGTTGATTTAATGTGAATTGGAATTTAATTGCAAGACATTTCATGGGATGAAATGTGTGCTTCAATTAATTTTTTTATTCACTAATCACAAGCTAGTGGCCACCTTGGCAAGGGCACTTGGCATCACCTCCTTGAGGATGGCATGTAACCACTCCTATATATAGATATAGGAAAGTGGCAAGCCATAGTGAATAACGTGTGCATGCTTAGTGTGATTTTCTCCCATCAATATTGTGTAATAGGAATCTAATTTTGTTAACTTCCCAAAATTCTCCCCAACTCCCTCCACCTCCATATTCCTAGCTTTTCTTCCCTCATTTTCTGTAGATAGTCCAACCATTCTGTAGATAATACGCCATATATTGGGTGTGTGGACTTTTACATTAGAGGCAATCTATTTTGGTTGCTCTTGTTCTTGATTAGAGTAGTTTTTGGCAGTTAGTTTTTGCTTCTTCTGGGAGTACCTATAGAGTTTTGATTGGGCTTAATTTTGGAATGGATAATCGTCAAAGGGTTGAGCATTTGAGTAAAAATTTCATCCTGAAAGGAAGAGTCTAACTTGGGGAAAACGGATGGTGGATCTACTGCACTAGTGAGAAGCTTCTTCAACGGTTGAAGGGAGTTTTTCTTGCTCTTTGAATTTTTTGCTTTCGCCCAAGTATTTACCTCTTCTAAATATGAATCCTATACATGTCTATATCCTTGTGGTGTTGTGTAGGCTATTTTATTCAATTGTTTTTGAAAATATTTGGATCCTAGCGTGGCGCATACCTTCACACTTTTGGGCTTTTTTCAATTAGCAATCACTTTTACCTTGGGCAGATCAATTTGTATTCCTTTTCGAGTGATTATATGACCTAGAAAAATTACTTTCTCTATTAGTAACTTGCACTTACTAAACTTGGCATACATCTGATGCTCTTTGAGAGTTCCTAGAACTATTTGTAAGTGTTTTCTATTCTTCTCTTTGGTCTTAGAGAAAATCAAGATATCATCAATGAAGATGACCACAAATTGGTCTAGGTAGGGTTTGAATATCTAGTTCATCAAATCTATGAATGCCAGCAAGGCATTAATTAAACCGAAGGACATCACTGCAAATTTATAATGGCTATATTGAGAATTGAAAGTAGTTTTTGGAATATCTTCTTCTCTAATTTTCAGTTGGTAATACCCTTGCCTCAAATCCAACTTCAAGAAAATTCCTAACACCTTAGGAGGTCAAATAGCTTTTCCACATAGGGTAGTGGATATTTGTTCTTGATAGTGACCTTATTCATTTCTTGATAATCGATACACATTCTTAAAAACCCATCTTTCTTCTTGACAAATAGCACGGGAGCTCCCCAATGAGACATGCTAGGCTTGATAACCTTTATTTCCAATAGCACTTGCAGTTAACTTTTTAGCTCCTTAAGCTAAGTAGGTGCTATCTAATATGGAGTCTTGGAGAATAGTGTAGCCTTCGGTAGAGTGTGTATAATGAACTTTATCTAGCTATCGGGGGGTAGTGAGTTTAACTCTTCGGGAAATACCTCTGGGTATTCCGCTGTCACTTTTACTTCTTCAACCCTGACTGTATCCTAGGGTTTGTTAATAAGGCAAGCTAGGAATCCTTGCCCACCCTCATTCAGAATTTGTCTAGCTTATATTGTTGATATGATCGGTATTGGGGATGTTTGCCTACAGAAGGGTATGACGATGTCAATGCCCCTTTCTTGAGCATAATAAACTTAGTGAAACAATTCATTTTTGCTTGATGGTTATACAGCTAATCCATCCCAAGGATTACATCATACCCTTGGTTGGGCATCTGTATTAGATTAGCTAGATACACTCGACTTTCAATCTTAACCTAGCAGTCCTGATACATGGTATCCATACCTAAACCTACCCCTACGGGTGTTCTTACTTCTACTTAATAAGCTATGGTTTTGGGTTTCATATTTCGTTTTTCAAAGAAATCAATAGATATAAACGAATAGGAAGCACAAAGATTATATAATACTTTACCAAGAGTTTCAGAGATAGTGCATACAAAAGTCCTTCATGTTTCTTAAAGAGTCCAAGGAAAATCTTGATGTGTTTTTACATCTACTAATAAATGAGTTGAAAATACTATGGATAGCAAGTGTTGAAACTCATGATGTGTGCAAGAAATAAAATTTCAATATGAGAGCCATGCTTTTGTGGATGATTAGTAATTTCCCTGCAAATGGGATGTTATCTAGAAAGAGCACTCATGGTTGGTTAGCCTGTTCCTATTATATGGAGAATACAAAATCTTTCAAATTTTGTTGTGGAGGAAAAGCTTCTTAGTTTGTTTGTCCTCATTAGTTTCTGCCTTCTAATCATTTATATAGAAGATAGGCTTACAAGTTTTGCAAGGGAAGAATTGAAAATGACCTACCACCTATTCGCTTAAATGGTAAAGACATGCATCATAGAGTGGACAAGCTCTCTAATATAACTTTTGGAAAACCACAGGGTAGCACACATCCAATTCACGGATTTGGCAAAACACATAATTAGGTAAAAAAGAGCATCGTTTAGGAGTACCATATTGGCATACAAATCTTATTCAACATAATTTAGATGTGATGCATATTGAGAAAATTGAATTTGATAATATATTTAATACTATCATGCATGTTAAGGATAAAACCCAAGATGATGCCAAAGCTCGAAAAAACTTAGAGTCATATTGTAGTTGTGCTGAGATGCAATTATTTAAGGTTGCAAATGGGAAAATGTAAAAGCCTAGAGCGTCTTACACTTTAAGTATGGCATAGAAAAAAGAAGTGTGTTCTTAGGCAAAATCATTGAGGTTCCCTGATGGATACTCCTCGAACATAGCTTGCTTTATAAATGAGGATGAGTGTAAGTTCTATGGGATGAAAACTCATGATTGTCATGTATTCATGCAAAGGCTACACCCAATTGCATTTTGTGATCTATTTCCAAAATCAATTTGTGAAGCACTAACAGAGTTGAGTAGTTTTTTTAGGGACATATGTGCTACTGTGTTGCATATAGAACATATGCAACACCTTAAGAAAAATATTATTAAGATATTGTGCAAACTTGAGAAGATCTTTCGTCCAGGATTCTTTGATTCTATGGAGCATTTGCCAATTCACCTTGTATACGAAGCAAAAGTTGGTGGGACTATACAATATCAATGGATGTATCCATTCAATAGGTATTCTCCTATTTAACCCATTCCTTTTATACTACAAAACATTTAATTATTTCTAATTATTGATTAAAATTTTAGCAAAATTTTGGTTTTTGTATCACTTGAAGAAAAAAGTTGGAAATCGAGCCCGAGTAGAGGCTTCAATTGTTGAGGCTTATATGATTGAAAAGGTTTCAACATTTTGCTCCTCATATTTTAAGCCACATGTACCATCTCAATTAAATAAGGTCCCACAAAATGAAGATAAATAAGTGGTAGATCCTTGTAGGAGTTTATCTATTTCTATACATCTTGGATAACCACTTGGTTCTCGAGTTGCAAGTAGGTATCTTGATGATGACGATGAGATGAAAGTTGCACATAGATATGTCTAAATGAATTAAGATAAGATCAATCCATTTTTAGAGTGAGCTTTTTAACTCATATATTATCATCTTACATATTTAAATAGACTTGTAGGAATTATGTGTGATAATCTCAAGTTTTGTAGGAAATTTTATGAAGAAAGGAAAAAGCAACTTCCAAGGACAACTAAAATGAAACTTGATATATTGCATGATAGAGGCATTTCTCAATAGCTATTTGTTCATGTAAGTAATAGGTATTAATAATTACTTAAATATAATTCATTGAACGCTATGAGTTTTAACAAACAATGCTTTTTTCTCAATAGATTCAAGATATTCAGACTGAAGTTGATAATATCATGAGGAAGTTAGCTCATGGGCCAAGTCAACAAGTTTCTTGCTATAAGGGATATTTTGTAAATGGATTAAGTTACACACTTTGGAACATGGGTGTTCTAAAGCAATAACAAACTATGGTGTATGCGTGTTAGGGAATACCTAGAACGAGTATGAAGTGGACTACTATGGGTTGCTAGAAGAAATTATAAAGTTGGAATATTATGGAATAAGGGGTCGAATTGTACTGTTTAAATGCCATTGGTATGATAATTCTGATAAGGGACTTTAGAGTTCACACATCTGGCCTCGTGGAAATCAACCATAAATTAAAGTTGAACACAAATGACCCATTTATATTGGCGTCACAAGCTTAATAGGTATATTTTTCAACTTTCTTGAGCTTGAAAATGAAGAGGTGTGATTGGTGGGCAATACTTATCCATGAATTCCCTAGTGAAATTATCACATGCCCTATGAGTTCCTCAAGCTATCCATGGACGATCAATCTTTCTTGCAAATCCTACTAAAAGGAATGTGGCGAACCACATTTTTTTTCGTCAAGGTAGCATAAAGTGTCAAATATGACTTCAAGATCTTCTAATTAGAGCATCTCCCTTGCGATCTTCAAATGTTTTAGCTTTACCGGCTGATGATCATCTACTATGATTTAGTTAACTGAGGATCACGTTCATGTTATGGATGTTCTAGTGGTGTCACTTCCCATCATATCACAGTTTCGAGCTTTGTTAAACAAGCTTGGGATCGACTAACCCACAACGCTCATTTTAGATATTAATAAAATCAGAATAGCTACTAAATAGTTCCAAAGAATATGTAAGCTACCAACTAACCTAGTTGACACCCTCAAATGCAGTATTACCTGCAATAACTTTGTTCCTATATCTCCACATAACCAAATTTTCCTTTCGTAAGTACATAGCAAGAATTAAAACTTATGTTCAAAGATTCACCATTTGCAAACCATATAGTGTAACCACATATGAACCCATTCTTTACGATGTGCAAATGCACATCTTTTCAGCTCAAGAATTTTCTATTGATGCACTTAGAGCATGGACATTTTATTTGTCCTTAATAAAAAAAATTTCGATCATTAAAGGCAATTTCTCAGAACTCCTCAACCCTTTGCACAAATTCATCTAAAAGAAAACCATTGTTGTCTAAGCACCGTCACATCCAACTACGGTCGATATTCATTGTTTCTATTTAAATACGTCTATAATAGATAATGTTAAGAAAATTAAAGAATCGCTAAAAATTAAAGTGAAAAATTCCTAAAGCGAAAAGACAAAGTCCTATTGCAAATAAATAGCATATAGAAGAAAACCCACAAGAAGTCAAGAAAATTAAAGAATTGCTGCAAATTAAAGTAAAAAATTCTTAAAGCAAAAAAACCAAGTCCTATTGCAAATAAATAGCATATGGAAAAAAATCCACAACAAATCAACAACTTCAAAGAAAAACAGGAGAAAAACTTAACTAAAAATTACTTCGACACTACTCTTAAAGGAAAACATAAAATAAATAACCAGAACAAGAAAACTTAGAGCAAAAAGAAGAAATATATATATATATATATATCTAATTTTAAAATCCTATTTAGTAAAATATTCTACACTAATTTATTTTCTTAATTCTTTTACTTATTTTTTTAAATTTTATCATTTTATAAATTTTTGTATAATTTATAAACTCAGAGTGAAATATTCTTGATATTCTTAATTTATTTGCTTTTTTTTTTTTTTTTGCTTAATTTCTACACTTTATGCACATAGCACTATACAAGTTATCAAGAGAAGGCCCTTTAAAGTTCCAAAAAATATGTACATACATACGTATGTATGTGTACACATATATTCATGTGTATACATTAGCATTTAGAAAAGAAAGGACGTGAGATGATAGTCAAGAGAGATTTTCTTCAAAGTAGGTTCAATGATTATTAACTAAAAAAATTTTGAGAGTAGGCAGGAATAAAATTTTTGGCAGTAGGCAGGGTTCAATGACATATACGTGGCTACTGAAACGGTGTGCATCCAAAATTAATTGAACCATAGACAACAAACTAGCGTTTGAAAAGCAAATTATGCGAAGAAAGTTTAACTGAGATGTTTAAGTAGACTAACCTTTTAAAAGAACAGAGAATACAAATTGCACTTATTGGGTCAACTTTACCTGCATTCATTACCTAATGCTTTTCAACTTGAAGTTTGAAATAATCTGCCATATCTGTTTTTGCAGAATGAAACTCATGAAATAATACCATGCAGTCTTGGACATCAACTATTTTAGGTGATATAATTGCGATTTATTGGTTCTTTATCACATTTTGAGTCCAACAATGATGTGAATCTCTTGCTTTTTACCGACTTCTTTCCAAAGGGCAAATA
Organism: Jacaranda copaia; assembly: GCA_014898725.1. NCBI lineage: Eukaryota > Viridiplantae > Streptophyta > Magnoliopsida > Lamiales > Bignoniaceae > Jacaranda > Jacaranda copaia. The sequence continues at coordinate 1,945,256 of JACGDI010005800.1, forward strand.
TTTTGATGCTTCTACTGTTTGATGGCATTTCCATTAAGGTGTACTCATTTAGAGTTTGTGCCTTATTATGCGGCTGTCCTACACTATTTCGAAATGTAAAAATATGATAGATGGTGGCAAATGTTTGGAGAAGATATCCATTTGAATTGGCAATCACAAAGAGAGCTAAAACAATATCACTATCTTTTACAATTGCTTCATTTTGCTATGTTATTATCAGACAAAGCCATCTAGGTAATTGTAATTAATCATTTATGTTGCAGATGAACTGCTTGCTTGTGCAAGATGAAGCCATTGTTATAATATGAGATGCCATTTCAATGAAAATGCTTGCTTGTGCAAGATGAAGCCATTCTTGTAATATGAGATGCTATTTCAATGAGAATGTTTCTTTCTACTGTTGGATTAGGAAGTTGATCTCTTGCTTCCTACATCCACAAATGGATCAGAAAAGAAACATGAATAATAGCTTATATTGAAAACTAATCCACACAATTTTTGGACACATGTACCAAATGATTTGAAGGGCATACATACCGGCTAGTGAGATTGAAGATTGAACAAATGAATTAATGGATTCTACATAAGAGTAGGTAGTCATGGTTAAGTGGCGACCATTAAACAAATGGAATAGTATCAGAACTACTAAAGAGGTTAGATTAAAGTAGCCCCCATCTGTCTACTAAAGGAAGGGGGAGAAGGGGATGCCTTGGGAATGTGATTACCATGAAGGAAGGCAGAATGATATACAATAGCCATTGTAAAACAAAACCATGAAGGAAGGTAGAATGATATACAAGAAAATAAGGACATTTCCAACTTTAAACCAAGTTATGAGGAAAAGACAGAATAAGTGCAAGAAAATCAGAGACTTGAGGTGGCTTAACTAATGCAATCAAACAACCAACACAAACCAAAAAAAGAAAATCTAAAAACGTATGATATCAATGAACATCCAAATGCAACCTATGTCTCGCGATACAATGTAAGATTTAAAATAATGGACTACAACTCCCTAGTGCATATTAGCATCACAAAAATTCAACATTTTTACATGTGAATTTGAACATATATTATTTTGTCCAATGGGAAGAAAAGGCATGACAAATACTGCAGTCAATATGAAGAGATAGAAATAAAGGTGCAAGTATAGGAAAACTCCTAAGCATAATCTACTGAATTTGTGAAAACTATCAAAAATTTCAGATTCTTGTAGTAAGACAAAATAGCAAAACCTAAGCAAATACAAAAATATTTAATCTAAGAAAGAACTATTTTCAAATAGCAAAGCTAGTGGAAATACCTTGGCAGCTTTGTCCTTATCAGCAGTCAATTCAGTTGTGGTAGACAAGGGCGCTTTATAAGTGATTTACCCTTAGGATTCAATATATCCACGAAATTTTTAAGTTTGGAAACACTCATATGCCAAAATTTTCAGCAACCTACAGTAGACAATTGTAATTCGAACTTCAAAAACATAACCCAAAAAAGGAACAAAAAGGTGAAAAAAAAAAATCTCAAATCGAGTATAGGCGACAACTGCAGTACAACTTCCTTTGTCTCAATTAGGTTGGAACTCAATATCTACAAAGCATTAAACCAAAAAAAAATCAAAAGGTTAGTGCAATTACATATGTGTGTGTGTGATTAAGACCACAAGTGAATAACTGAAGGATTTTTACAAGGTCCAGGAGTAGTGATTTGGTGCCATCTTTGGTGGATCTAAATAATGGCTTATGAGTTTCTTCTCTCTTTACAAAGGTGGTAGAGGCAGACACTAAATGGTGGCAATCAATTCTGGTGGCCGACGGTAGGCAATAGGTTACTAGAGATTGGCAATTGGAGATAGTGATTCACGATAGGTGGTTTCTAGGGCAATTTTAGGGTAGAAAGAAATCTTTCATTTTTTTAATTTTTTATGGTTAAATAAATATATCTGCATATTATGTTTAAAGTCATATTTAAAAATTTATCTTAAATTTGTCTATACTATTTTTATAGATTTTTTAAAATTTATAAAATTAGAGATGGAAGGAAAGGCATATTTGAAAATATATTTTTAAATTATAATTGTCTATATCCCATCTCTAAATTCATTTGTGATTTTTTATTCTACAAAATTAGAGATGGAAAGAAAGACGAATTTCAAAATATATTTTTAAATTATAATTGTCTCCATTCCATAGATAAATCTATCTTTGATTTTTTATTCTGATATGGATTATTTTTGTCTCAGGTGGTGTAAAATTTTTATTTAATAATATCTATTGATTAGAGATGGAAAATATTTTCATCTTTGAATCCGTCTCTATTTATTAAATTTGCATGACCTTCAATCTGTGGGTGAACCCATTTCTACTTTCTAATTATTTTATTAAATTCAGGCAAAACTTGATTCGGTCTCTGAATTCATTGTTATTTGATGAAAATTAGAGACGGAATTAAATACATCTCTAAATTTCCGCCTCTGAAACACTGTTCTCTTGTAGTGTTAATGTCCTTTTAGCTAGTTAATAATTTTAGTATTTTACTATTTTATTTTAGAATTAAAAAGTTAGTAATTCTTGATTTAGTTAACTTTTTTCTAATTATTGATTCACTTTATGATTAATTAATATTACTAAAATTACACGAATAAACATTAATTATAAGGTAAAGCAACAATAATTTTATATTGATTAATTTTATCATTCATATATTGATTTTTTAATTTTTTATTTAATATTATTTAATTATCATCATTACCGTCTATCAATTCTTCATAATCCTTATCTACTAATTTTTTTATTAATTCTTTAATTATTAATTTATGTGTATATTCATTTATATATATAGGTTATGAAATCTCATATTGAAAAAATAAAAATAATTTATTATGTATAATAATATATTATATATGATATTTTTTTAAATATTATTTATATATTAAAATACATAAAAATAGAATATATTATATATAATAATTTTTTAAATATTATTTATCAGATACGGATAACTAATTTAATTAAACTACATATAATTGAATATATAAATGGTTATATCCAATGGATATGTATTTGGAGCAAATATTAAACGAATCAGCTAGGTATTTACTATATTCATATTCATTTCTAATTGAATATCTAGTAGTCAAATATAGATAATATCCCCTTTAAACAAATATAGATAATAGCCTTATAAATGAATTCAAATGCAAATGGTAAACAGATTTTCTAATATCCATTTACAGCCTTGGCTGCAGCTTTGCTTGAAATAATTAAACTTTGCAAAATGTACAAATCACCACTAGCTTTCTCGCCTTTCATGGCACCAAAGGCTTATTTGAAAACTTCCAACTCACCATGTAAGTCAGTGTATTTATATCTATAGGTAATCTAGAGTACCCATAGATATAAAATTCTTATTTAGATTCAAAACATGCTTCGCTTCTTTTAAAGTCCTGATAATACCATCATACATTTTAATTTTAATTATCCCTTTCCTAGCAACTCTATAAGTAGCATCATTACCCATAAAAACTACTCCACTGAGATGTTCATATGTTGAAAACAAGTCTCTATTAGGACACATATGGAAGGAACAAGCGGTATCCATAGTCCGTACATCATTTGATTTCAAACCATCAAAACTACTCTAGAGTACACCTTCACTATCAATCTCAATGACACTGGCTTCACTGGTTTTATTATTCTCATTCTCTAATTTTCTTGTCAATTTCTAATAGTCTACCTTAACATGTCATTTCTCCTTTCAGTAGTTACATCTAATTAACTAGCTTACTTGACTGCAATTTACCTCTCTGTTTGTTGTTTTGGGAGTTTTTCTTCTTTGTTCTATCCCTAACAACAAGTCCATCACCCTAATTTTCAAATACACTTGCTAAAATTTTGCCATGACTTAAGAATTTGCTCCACAAAGCTTCCTGAATATCCTTAAATGTAATAGTATCCCTACCATAAAAGAGTGTATCTCGAAAATTGGAATAAACAGAAGGTAACAAACACAACAATAATAATGCTAAGTCCCCATCAACGTATTTCACACCAAGATTCTCCAAATTAGTAACAATAGTTTTGAAATTATTGATTTGAGTATAAACAGAAATACCTTCAACCATTTTGCTGGAATAAAGTTGCTTCTTTAATCACAATTTGTTGGCCAAATTCTTCTTCATGAAAATCTATGAAAATCTCCCCCTAACTTATTCCATAATCCAATTGAATCCTCTTTTTTTGAACGTCTTGTAAAATCTCATTGGAAATATGCAATTGTATCTATGTTGTAGCCTTCCTAATAACTTTGTCTTTCTTCTCATCAATCCAATCCATAGGCATCTTTGCCTTCCCTAATAGAGCATCCTCCAAATCTATGTGTAAGAATTGCCACCTGCTTTGCTTTCCACAAAGGAAACCTACTCTTATGATTAAGTTTCTCTATTTCATACTTTAGGAAGCCATCCTAAGATTAATAACACTCTAATTCCACTTTGTTACAAATAAAGCACAAAATTGAAACTCATAAAAGAAAATTTTAAGACACAAATTTTTACAATTCACCCAATTGAACTACATCTAAGGGTGAGAAGAGAGAAATTTCACAAATTGTTAGAGGTACCAGAAGGCTAACTAATGGATCTTGCAAAGCCAAAGAAGAAGAACAAAAGTGCTCTCTAAAAAATTCTATTATTGAAAACCTTCACAAAAAATAAACATAAAGAAGTTCTTGAAACAAAACCCCCATCGAGCTTGGGCTCAAAAAAATTTAATTTAAGGCTTAAACTTGAGCTCAAGCTCTACTATTTTTGAGCTAAAGCACTAAATATTCAATCTAATTTTGTCAATCCTACAGGGTTATACATTGGAGCCTAAAAAAACTTTGAGCTAGAGCTTAAAACACTCAGTTTAAAGAACTTTTAAGCCATAATTACAACACATTTGATTTGCTGCTTATAAATTTCTCACACATTTAGTACAATTTTTTGCACATTAGTCCTTCAGGCTAAAAATTTTTCAAACAAGCCTGCACAATACCTAGTTAGCTTCAATTAAAATTTAGGGGTTTTTCGTTGTTTGTTATGTTAGCTATGTCACTTGCATAATTGAGGATTGATGAGGTCACTCCACCAAGAAACCTACAACTTAGCATAGGAAAAAAGTGAGAAAAGAGTTCTCAACGAATTTGCTTAACGATAAAAAGAGTATAAAACTATGAAGTGATATAGGAACCCATCTCAACATGATAGTATGAAACTTCATGAGATATATGCGCAAATTGAGGTAAATTGACTCAAATGTAATTTTCAATTGCTAATCATCTCAAGTAATAAAGGTTCCAAAGGAATTGTAAAGCCACTACTAAAATAAGTATTGAAGAATATAAAATATCCCATCAGCCGAGATGACATACAACCACCCTAATAAAAAAGCCTAAATGCATACTCGTTGGACAAAGCAATCTTTCTACAAAATAATTGAAGCTTTGTGAATTAGTGAAGGGCTTATCTTGCTATCATCTGTTGCGTTCCCCTTAGAATGTAACTCTGTTTAACACTCATTACCAAAGACCTCCACACTACTCCTAGATGGTTGCTCATGGACACCTCACTCTTTGCAGATTTAGACTCAAATTCAAACTCTAATGATTGAAACTCCAACAAGAACTTTGATGAATCAATTCATACATAGACTTTGATGACCCTAAACCGGCAACATGACATTTACTAGGAAATAACTAACAAATTCTCTTGTTATCCATACTCACATCATTACATATAGGCCCAAAATCAACTTTTTTTTACTACTGCATAGTGAGTGAGTGACCAATGCATCAAATTAAAAAGTGCCGACACTGAATGCAGGACCCTTTTTTTTTATTTTAGGGTAAAGAAAGAAAAGAAACAAAACTTAGATAATCCTAAGCTTAAATGTCAATCTCAATATTCATAGAATGGAGCAAATAGAAAACTGTCACCCCTCTAGTGTTCAAGTAAAACACAAGTTATGACTGAAATTTTAACTTCTACCAAGTGGAAAATAGTCTCGGAGATCAAATACATAACAGACACAGATAGAGACTCTTCAGGAAGAACATAAGTGTAGTTATTTTGGGTAAGGAGAGGGGGGACCAAAAAAAAACAAACAAGAAAAATAAAACGACAAATCTGTGCACATGGAGCTTGTCCAAAAAGATCAGAGAAATCTGAGGCAAAAAATGTCCCAAGAGAACTAGCAACATTAGTATTAGTCTGGAGGAAGAAATGCGTGCATAAGATTATATCAATAAGAAGAAATAAGGGAGTGGATTGAAAAAACAGCATAAAGAAGAACAGTAAGAATACACCCTATAATAATGTCAATCTCAATGAACTATCAAACTGATCTCTTCTCCAAAAATACTGAGACATCATATTTTCTAGCACAATCAAAGAATTAAATGTCATACAATATGAGCAGAAAGAGAAGTACAGGTTTGAGATAGAACATAACTAGCACAAAGCTCTAATTAGTTATGAAGCACAAGCTTGAAGGAGAAAAACTAGTACAAATACAATTCAAACCTTAAACAGATAGATACAACCAAAAATTGATTGCCTTACTTTTGATGGCGCTCCTAATGGAAAGATTTTAATATGAAAGGAAATCTTTTGTTACCGTGCCCAAGAGGGTGCAATACAACTAATAAATGCCCAGCCTCATTTAACCAGATGATCAATCCTCAGATTTGATTTCATGGAGAAATAAGAATAATAAACACAAATCAATTTCACCTAAGGTATTTCTATTTCCAAATGTGACCCGAGTCTCTGTCATCCCTGTTCAGACTTGGTTTTCAAGGAATATGGGTGCAGTTCCCAAATGCATCCCAGGCTGATGCTATCTTTTATTGAGCCATGCACGTTAGGATTGGATCTACTTGTGTTAAGAGTCCATAACTGATATATGACACGTAAAACAAATCTACAAAATGCCCTAGGCCCTTAACAAGGTTTTATGAACAAGCATAAAGATCCCAGGTTATTAGCTTACAAAGGTAAGAAATAGAGGCAAATCAAAAATACAACATTCAAGCTTGGTTAGATTCTCTCTTTCCAAGCTTGCAACAATCTTTGATCTTGGTTTGGTTATTAACTAAATTGAGCTTTAATCAAAGCTGAGTGCTAGAAAAGCTCAATTAGCTTGATTGCTTTTATATGCTTTATCATTTCCTAATTGACCATGAGCCAAAGTTGTAAATTTTTGTCGAACCAAAAATCTGTTCAAGCTTGGTCTGATATGCATGATGAACCTAGCCCAAACAACCTTTTAGTAATCAAGCTAAAATTGAATCTCAAATAGCTAGTTCATTTATCATCCTAGGAGCAAGTTTCAAAATTCAAAAGCTATATCTTAGCCTAGATATAAATACAACAGCTGATTACTGATGGTTCAAATCCCATACATCCACGAAGCAACTAATCCCAAATTATAAAAAGATAACTATACAAAACTACACTCCAGAATTAGAGCATTTCATAATATTTTAGATTCCCAAAACTAAAATAGACAAACCGCATAGAGAACACAAATAATAGCTCAAACGAATCTTCCATAATTAAAAACAAAATTTAGAAATTCCACAAATATCCAAAACCTGATATCACGTCTTTAGTGAATTCAGAAAAAATTTTGTTACCGAGACAAAGAACTTAACACCATAACCTGTAAAAGGTGAGATAACCTAGCATTTTGTGCGAAATCAAATATGAAAAGGGGTTTACATAAAAGAAAATTAAAGTAAAAATCAAATACCTATGATCAAATATTTGAGCAAAAAATTGTGCCCTAGTAATTGTTGGTACGTGTTTGTTGCTGGTGTGAGATACAGAGCACGATTGTGCACGGTGGTGCGTGTTTGTTGGTGGTGTATGCGACAGAGAGAGAAAGAAGTTGCAAGCGTGGCTGTGTATGTTTGCTGGTGGTTTTCATCAAAGTTGCGGACACAATGGAAGTGAAATAAGAAATGGGGGAACTATGGCGAGGAGATGAAAAAAATAAATAACCAAAACTAAAATAAGGATCTTTTTTTTAGCAAAACACTAGGAAAAATAGTTAATGTGTTGGGAAATAATATATATATTAGGAGAAATAAGAAAACACAGTGCTGGAATAGTGCCCCGCAAGCCAATTGGATTGGCCTTATAAGTTATTTTTTTGTAACACAATCTTGATTAGATGATATTCATTATATGGCCATCTTAATCTTATGCTCTTTATTTACTTCACATACATTTGAATGAAGCCCATAGATCATACAAGACTGTGGGCCTTGGTCATGCACTAGGTGGTGATCATGAAACAAGTCTTATACGGTCATGATTTTAAATCTTTCAAGTTATATGATCTTATAAGGCAAGGCATCTAAGATCCGGATAGATTTGCACTAATGATACATAAAATGTCATACATAAATCCTTGCACAAGGTGATGTGTTAGTTTGAAAAGACGTTTAAGGGAATTGAACATTAAGGATAGAAACATATTATCAAGGTTATTAGGGAGCCGATTAATATCTTGCCCTAGGCCCTTTTTGAGAGATAAGAGACAGAATGATTATATTTGCATAGTATGCATAATGCTAAAATGGTTCTTTAAGAGCATTCATTTCAGCCAATTAGTTTGATTCCATGGGCTTAAGGTTGGACATCGACCATGGAGATTGGATACTCTTCAATTAATAAGATTAATTGAATTAAGTTGCTTAGTTTAAAGGAATTTAAACTAAAGTGAATATTTGATATTCTAAAAGTCACAATGAGTTATGAGCTCATGTCCAATGAATGGTAAAACCTAATGGTTCACACATAAAAGCCAATGACATAGTCTATTGAAGAAAGGAGAATTTTCTAAGAGTTAGAAAATTCATGACCGATTTTTGGAGGCAAAATTGTAGTCATTTTGGCTTGATCAATTTAACCAAAGTAATTTAAGAGTTAAGTTAAGATCAATTAATTGAAGATTAATTAATTGATGTCACATGAATATCAATCGATCAAATTAATTTAAGAGTTGAGTTAATTTTAACTAGCTTAAATTGTTAAGCACTTTGACTTATGAGTAAAGTTAAATGATTATTAATTAAATTAAAGTGTTTAATTTAATTAATTTGGAGAGATAATTTTTGGAAAAATTATTAAATGAAGATTTTATTTAATAAGAATTAGAATTTAATTGCAAGTCATTCATTAGACGAAATTTATGCTTCAATTAAATTCACTAATCACAAAGTTAGTGGCAACCTAAGCAAGGGACACTTGACATCTCCTCCTTGTGGGAGGTGTGTGACTAATCCTACATATAGATATGGTAGAGTGGCTAGACAGATGCATGTAAGCTGTGCACATTTTGTGTGATTTTCTCCTAATAATATTGTACAGTGAAAATCTAAGTTGTTAGCCACTCATTACTATCTCCTTCTCCCTCCTCCTTCCACCTCAGTATTACCAGCCTTCCTCCCCTCATTCTTTATAGATTTTCTAGCCTTTCTAATGGGTATGTTTTGATTCATCTTTCTGATGTTATATTTTTATTTGGCATTGGTGAATGTTATATTATAATATAGCATGTTGTGAATGGCCTTACGTTGTTTTGGTCATTTTTGAGTACAATAAGATTGGATATAATTGGAGATTTTTGAAGAATATGATTCTTACTTAAACTTATTTTTCAAGCATCTTTGGACACTTGATATTTCAGTATTAAAAGGTGTTTTAATCTGAAATTTTCACCCATGTTATGTGTTTTGATGTTTAGAAGTTGTTCTAAAATTATTAGTGTACAAAAATTGAGCTAAAAATGGCTTGACTCGACCATGAACCCCAAAACAGGGGTGCTGCCAACTCTTGGTAGCCCACAACAAGGTAGTGGCTGAGAGCTACCACCCAGCAGCTCTTAGTTGGGTTTCAGATGGGCTTTTAGCTTTTTTTTTTGTTCCTCTAGTGACTAAACTTGTTGTGACATACACATGTTGGTTGCACAAATGTTCTGCAAGGCCTCAAAATTTTGTTGAACACTTTTTGGTTGCTTTTAAAACTTGTTAAAGTTGATCGTCAATTATGGCAAAAATATGATGCATAAGTGTTATGCTTATTTTTGCATGACCGATTATTTGTCAATATGATTAGCACTTAATTGTTAGATTTGAATGTCAATTCTTGGTTATTTATTATTCATTTAAATATTGAATAGATGATGAATGAATATGGATGATCATGAGCCTTTTAATATTGATTTTATTTATTTCAAGTTGTTGAAATAGGTTGTATTAATTGGTGCTTGCGTGCCTCTTATTCTATCTTGTAAAAGTTATGAGACTAGAATCACTAGAAGTAAGGTTTTCTTTCTCTTGTAAAAGTTGCAAGGAGCAAAGAAGATCTAAGGAGGATTAAAGACCCATGAATGTACAAGATACACTCATGTAATAGCTTAGTTTAATCAACCTACTTAAAATCAATTGAGTGATGCACCTATAGCTCTAAGTGTATCACTTGGTTAGGGCCATGGTCATCCCACCCTAGAAGCATGCTAGGTTATTTATGTTTTTCATATCGTATTGATGTATGAGATGAATAATTAGAATATAAAGAACCTAAATAAAAAAATAAAAATGATGAGATCTTTGCAAGCAAAAACCCTCCACTTAGAATGTCTAAATGTTTTCAAATGAATACAAATTAAAAGAGATTTAATTAATCCAAACCTTTCACCAGTAGTGTATTCCATAACATTGCTACCGATATTGTATGATGGCACTCAATCATGGGGGTCACACTTAGGAGGAAAGCTGTGAGCATACACTTAACATAAGATGCGCCTTTGACTTAAGAAACCTCATGCATTAGCACTCAGTCTCGAGAGATGTCATGAGGCCATCTTGAATTGAAGATTGATTAATTGGTTGGACTCAATGCTTTGTAATATAGATGGCACACAATCGCGTGAGTCTATATGAAAAGTGAAGCAAAATATATCAAAAGTTGCATGAGATACAATTCGCAAAAATTGCTTACCCTGTGATTGCTCATGGATGACACTCAGTCACGGGGGTCCATTAGCAAGCCATTAGAGTCTTGATTCTCACTAGAAAATTTAATTTTTTGAATTCTTCTTGGGGGTGAAAATTTTGATAAAATAGTGGGAGAAAAACATGCTTGAAAGACCATAAACATGTTTTCAATATCAATATTCAATCACATGCTTATATTCTCTTTTTCACCTTTGAGGATTTGTGAAATCACAAGAATAGCTAGTAATTCCACTCAATGTTATTTTGAAAACCAATAAACCCACCGGACCAAACTTCCATGATTGACTTAATCTCAAAAATCATTTTAGATTCCTAGAAACGGATATATGTCCTATACCATGGTACTCCTAATCCCTTGGAATTTATGTAGATCTAAAGACACATGAAAGGTTCATGAATTAGGCTTAGGATTGTCCTGTACTCGAGACTCATATAGCATCTACAAACTTAAAAGTCTTAAAGACATATGAATGGTGCCTTGGTTAAGGTTTAAAAGAGTTTTAAAGCAAATGAGGTATGAGAAGTTCATGTTGTCAAAGGAGATTTTTCAAGTTAGGATGAATGTAACATCATGTGTCATCGACTATAGTCTAAAGATGAATAAGCTTGGCGAAGCTTTTTTCTACTTAGACGTAGTGATAGATAATAATCTCAATAAGGATTTGATCCTCACATCTTCACCTAGTTTTATTGATCAAAGTGTTCATCTAGAAGGAGATTACCATGATAAGGGCAAACCTTTGACACTTGTTTCCTCCTCCACGTCTATGGGCCCAAGGGGTGTTAGAAAGGATGGTAAAATGAAGAAAGGTTCTTCCTTTAAGGGAAAACAACCATTAAAGGCATCTAGAGGAGTCAAGAAGATTACAAAAAAAATAGTCGATATTATTTGTTTCTACTTTAGCAAGATAAGCCATTGGAAGCTATTTGCAAGGGTTACCTTGCAACCCTTAAGAAGGGCATGTACTTTATTGAAGTACATTTAGGATGAATTCTTCCTCATGGATATATAATTTACATGTGGTCCTTTCTTTGTAAGCTGTTACAAAAAAATAGAAAAAAGAATAATCCTAAGTGATGAGGATATGATCCACCGCCTTGGTTAAGGAGCAAAACTTGTGACCAAAGTCAAAGGAGTATAATAAGTTAGACTTAGAGAATTCCATACTTATATTGGACCTTTATTATAATGTACCATATATTGTTGAGAACATTATTTAAATTCCCATTTTAGATAGTAAAGGATTTGATCCTTCTATATCAAATGGGAGATTGAAGGCATTAAAGAATGGGTTTTTTAATTGCTCATGGTACACTTAACAAAGGATTGTACATATTGAATTCTTAAACATCACTAATGCACTTTCAACTAAATAAGAAAATTGGATAACCAAGAAGATGCCATTCTTTAGTATGAAAGACTTAAGCATATCTCCAAAAATAGAATGAACAAGATGGAAGCTCTCAAAAGACTAAATATTAGTGGCATTGAGGATCTTCCTACTTCTGAATCTTGTTTGAAAGGAAAAATGACCAAAGCTCCTTTTGTTAGACAAACAGAGCACTTCACAAACCCTTTAGATTTGATCTATATGGATATGTGTGGCCCACAAAAAGTTAGTGGGAGAGGAAGCCATTCTTACTTCATCACCTTCATCAATGATCATAGTCAGTACGAACATGTATATCTTATAAAGTACAAGTCCGAGGCCTTTTGAAAAGTTTAAAGTGTATCAGAATGAAGTAGAGAAGCAAAAAAAGACTTAGTATTAAAGCTATTCGATATGATCGAGTGAGTGAATACATAAATACCAGATTCTTGGATTAGTTAAAAAAGAATATGATTCTTTCTCAATGAACTCTACCTAGCACACCCAAAATGGAGTAGCTGAGAGAAGAAACTGTACCTTGTTGGACATGGCACATTCTATGATGAGCTTCTTTGGTGTTCCTATATCTTTTTAGGGATACGCCGTAGAAATAACGGCTAGGTTACTAAATATAGTACCTTCAAAGTCGGTGCCAAAGACACCATATGAGGTATGATATAGCAAAGTACCCTTTTACCAATATCTCAAAGTTTAGGGATCTCCTACGTACATGAAATAAATAGTAGGAAATAAGTTGAATAGTAGATCCATCTTGTGCAAGTTTGTGGGATACCCAAGAGAGTTTATAGGTTATCACTTCTATGATCCCTTGGAACAAAAGGTGTTTGTTTCAAGGAATATCACCTTTTTGAAAAAGAAATTTCTATAATATAGGAAAGGCTATATTGTTCAACTTAGTGAAGTTTAAGATGATCATCAAATCCCACAAATGGTAGAAATAAATAAATATTAAAGAGTTTCATGCATAACCTTTGAGAAGATTGGATCAGATTAAGAAGCAACCCAAAAGGTTTGATTTTCTTCATGAGATGGGCCCAATCAAATAGCAATCCAAAAACTATGAGAAAGCTATGTTGGACATAGGCTCAGGACATTAGCTTGAAGCTATAAGATCCGAAATGGACTCTATGTACTCAAATAAAGTAGGGACTTTAGTAGATCTACGAAAGAGAATAGTTCCATTAGTTGTAAGTGGATCTAGAAGCAAAAGCTTGGGGCAGATGGAAAAGTGGTAACTTGTAAGGTGCAACTAGTGGCAAAAGATTAAACTCAAAGACTAGGTATTGATTTTGAGGAAACCTTTTCATCGGTCGCTATGCCTAAGTCCATTCGCATTTTACTTGTCATAGTCACATATTTTGATTATTAGGTATGGTAAATGGATATGAAGACAGATTTCCTTAATGGAGACATTGAAGAAAGGATTCATATGGAGCAATCACAAGATTTTACATCCAAAGGGAGTGAATGAAAGGTTTGTAGACTTTGGAGGTCTATTTATAAACTCAAACATGCATCCTGAACTTGGAACATACATTTTGATTAGAAAGTCAAATAGTTTAGCTTTGTCAAAAATGTGTATGAACCATATGTGTGCAAAAGGCTAGTGGGAGTAGTATATAGTTTATTGTACTTTACATCGATGATATCCTTCTCATTAGGATTGAGGTAGGAATATTAGAGTGCACTAAAGTATGATTATCTACTCAACTCTCCATGAAGAAGTTGGGAGAAGCATCTTATGTACTAGTAACTCATATCTATAGTGATAGATCAAAGAGGATGCTAGGACTTTCCCAACCCCGTACATTGACAAAATACTAAAGAGGTTTGGTATTAAAGAATCCAAGAGAAGATTCCTTCTCATGGGACATGGCATTTCTCTCTTGAAGTCTATGGCTCCCAAGACTAAGGAAGAGATACAAAGAATGTCTTAAGAATTAAATTAAGATCAATTAATTAAAGATGTCACATGATTATCAATTGATCAAAATTAATTTAAGGGTTGAGTTAATTTTGACTAGCTTAAATTGTTAAGCACTTTAACTTAATAGTTAAGTCAAATGATTATTAATTAAATTAAAGTATTTAATTTAATTAAGTTGGATAGATAATTTTGGGAGAATTATTAAATAAAAAGTTCATTTAATAAAAATTAGAATTTAATTGCAAGACATTTCATTAGATGAAATTTGTGCTTCAATTAAATTTACTAATCATAAAGTTAGTGTCTACCTAAGCAAGGCACACTTGGCATCACCTCCTTATGGGAGATGTGTGACCAATCCTATATATAGATATGGTAGAGTGGCTGGCCAGATGTATGTAAGGTGTGCACATTTTGTGTGATTTTCTCCCAACAATATTGTATAGTGGGAATCTAAGTTGTTAGCCTCCCATCACTTTCTCCTTCTCCCTCCTCCTTCCACCTCAATTTTCCCAACCTTCCTCCCCTCATTCTCTATAGATTTTCCAGCCTTTTTGTAGAGAATAAGTCATAGATTTGGTATGTGGATGTTTGCATTAGAGACAATCTATTTTGGTTGTTTTTGCTTTTGACTAGAGTAGTTTCTCATAGCCAATTTTTGCTTCTTCTAGGAGTACCTCTGGTGTTCTGATCGGCCTGAAATTTGGACTAAAGAATCTTCAAAGGGTTGAGGAGTTCCAATAAAAATTTAATCTAAAATGGAGGAGTCTATCTTGGGAAAAATTAGTGGTGACTATGCAATGCTGGTAAAGAGCCTATTTGATGGTTGCAAAGAATTTTTTTGCTCTTCGAATTTTCTGCTTTCACCCAGGTATTTTATTTTGATAAATCTAAATCCTATGCATGTCTAGGTCCTTGTAATATTGTGTGGGCTAGTTTATTCTGTTTTCTTTTGAAAATGCTTGGATCTTAGTGCCACACAAATCTTCAAATAGAAAAAAAATCATTCAATTAGTTATGATTGCAAAAGCATAGATAATAATGGAGTATTGGCTACATTTTAACTATTAAGCATCAGCAATTCAAAATTTTATTTGTTACGATAACAAATACACTTCAATAGTATATAATATAAATATGTAACTTGTTGTACATGTGTAAGAAACATAATAAATAAAATATTGACTACATAATTACCTTTTTACAATGCCCCAAAATGTAAAATTTTAAACATGCACAATTAAATAAAAAATAAAAAATTCAAAAAAAAAAAAGAATTGTGGGGTGGCCAGCTGGTCCCTCCGTCACTAGCCATGGAGAGGTCAGCTGCCAATTACTACTAGCCTCTCCAAACCCAGCGGTAGCTAGACTATGTTTTGCGACTAGGAAGGCTTGCAGCTGTTTGCTCCTTTCTAGCGCCAATACCAAAACTCAGCAATTTGTCTGGCCTCGCGAGTTTCAAGGCCAGCTACTGTTGGCTCTCGATTTGGCTAGCCTCCACGACAAGCATCTCACTAGCACTTACGCTAGCAAGAACATGTAAGAAGAAAATTTAAAAAAGAAAAAGAAAGAAAAGAGGTACCTTGTACATAGACGACTGGTAACATGTAAAAGGAAATTGAAATTGAAATGTAAAGGGGTGTTAAGGTTTAGTCGTTTGATCACTTTTGCCTTTTACATCTTTTATTGTTTTCCATTTTATGTTGATATTTTTTGTTTAATTATAGCAATTAATTTTTCTAATTTGTAAATTTAAAAATTTAATTTGTCACTAGTTTGTTATGACTTTGATTCATATCTAGATACTTAACATTTTTACATATTATATTTTAATGTAGTTTTAAAAAATTATAGTGGTTCGACAAGCCTACAACCACTACTTAAGTTCTTCATTAGGATTTTAATCTACAAATTTCACTTATAATTCCAAAGAGAATTAGTACAAATAAGTTCAATAAAATAAACAAGCATGCTAAATCAATTGTAATTACACTCAACAAACCAATATAGTAGAGGAAGAATATTCCAGAATCCCTAATACACAGGAATGCATGGTTGATGTTAGTTCCAACTAAAAAGAAATAGAATACTACTTTCTTTCTCCAACAACGGCACCTCAAGAAAGCTAAGAATGAAAGCTGAATATTTTTGTGAGCAAAGGCTTGTTCTTCTGAATGCATCTATCCGGGATTAAATAGTGAGTCTTGTTCTTGTGGGGAGTTCCAATGGTAGCTTGTCATAAATAGACTATAACAGTAATGTACCATGTTGAGATGTTATTCTTCTATGGAAGGAAATTTTCCATCTTCATTAGTGGCTCCAAAATTTATTTATCATATGAGAAAATACAACAATATTTTGTTAGAGTAATATGGTAGATTTAGCATGGAAACAAATCATGATTTTCTTTAGATAAGGAAACAAATATTTCACACTAGTTGCTATGGTACTCTTGAACTCATATAAATTGTTGCTATGGTACTCTTGCTTTTCTTGTCATAAACTTTGCATTTACAGTTAGCAAAAAACATTGAGTTCCCTTTGCATAGCAGTTGTCAAATATTAAGGAGATTGCTAGTTAAATAAGGTGCATGAAGGACATCACCAATGAGTTTTTCAATACCTCCTTGAGTTTGGACTACAATAGTTCCCTTTCCTTCAATCGGTGCAACTTTCCATTATCAAGCTTTATTCAAGAGGTAAGAGTTTCGTCAAGCTACATGAAAATACTTTTATTTCTCATCATATGTCTACTACACTCATTATCTACGAAAATACTTTTATTTCTCATCATATATCTACCACAATCACTATCTAAGTTCCATAAATTTGATGGTTGTAATTGAACAATCATACAAGAAAAAAGCTTATCGTAATCTTTGGTAAAATTGCTTCTTGTTTTTGAGTTATATTTCAATAATAACAATCCCACCAAGAGTGATTGGGATTTTTGCATTTCTTGCATTTGCTTCGACAATCCTTTATATCAAAATTTACTTTTTTGCAAATTTTACAATAATGCATGAATCTACTACTTGTTGATTTTGATTGTTTCTTTATTAGCTACATTGTCCTCTTTCTCTTCCCTAGAATGAACCTCCTCTTTTTTGAAATGATTCCCTTCTTCCTTATTATAATTTAATCCTTTTATTACTGGAGTCACTCATTTTAGACTGAAAGGCTTGTTTTATAGAATGATTTAAGGATCTATTCATTCTTTCTTCATGTACATGAAGTGAATTCATCAATTCATGAAAGTGAATACAAATCTTTTGATTCATCTATGACTATAATAATATAGTCATCCTTGGGAGAAGGACTTTGTAAGACTTTTGAAACAAATTTTTTTGTCTTAAATGCTATCTCCAAAACTCCTAATTTGATTCACAATTTTGGCAATTGAACTTAGAAAGATTTGCATACCTTCATTGTCCTTTTTTTGTAAAATTTTCAAATTCCCTCCAAAGTGATTGCAACTTGATTTAAGTTGCTTTATCATTGCCTTGAAATCTCTTCTTCAAAATGTCCCAAGATTGTTTGGCCTTTTCTATGCCATCTATTCTCTAATAAATAGTTTTGCTTAAACCCTATTGAATGAACCTTAGAGTACTTGCATCTTTCTTCAAGTTCTTTTTTTGTTTGGTACTCCTTCTATTGTTCATCTGTCCAAGTCATTCTTATTTGTTGGCAGTTCGAGATAGTTATCTTCAATCACCTCCAAAGATCTTGATAAATAAATAATGTTTCCATTTGACTATTCCATGAATCAAAATTTTATCCTTAAAAAATTGACACTTGATTAGAACTATAAGAGAAAATGATGGGAAATTGGGTGGCCATTGTGGGGACAATGTAGGATCTAGCTTTGATGCCACAGTTTGTTAGGGGAATTAATGGCGATAAGAAAATAATAATGAATTAATTACTCAAATAGGTAAGCAAGAAATACAAAACTTTTGTTCAAAAATATTGTATCTATAGTGAAGCTACACATCATAGAGAAATTACGTTTAGGATTTTTTCTTTCTTTATATTTTTTTGTTTCTATGTACATCAAACTAGTGTACCCAAATATATAATGGAGGAAACATAAAGAGGAGAAGGAAGAATTTTAAAATTTCTAACTAGAGCATAGGAAGCTAAACAATTTAATTATGTTAAATTTTTCCCATAATGATCATTTCATGCTTCATGCTTAGATTTGGTATAAAGCCATACCTTTGCCAAGCATTCCTTATGTAGAAAATGTTGGCTTGGATAATCACACTCCTTGGGCTCTTCTAGTATTTCACTCCACATGGATCAACTCTTGATCACCAACACACCAATTTCCAAAGGAAATCACCAATATTTTGGCAATTGGAGAGGCACCACACCAATTAGAAGAACAAGTGCTCTTTCTCCAAAGGTAATCCACGCTCCAAATGTTCTTCTCAACCTCAAATGTAGTAGCTAGAGAAGATTTTCAAAGTGTGGTAGGAGAAGAAAGCTAAGAGATTATAGGAGGAAGAAGAAGAGCAGATGAGAGAATATTTTGGAGCTAATGTTTTTTGCCAACACATGGCCAAAGTGACAAAGAGAGTCGACAACCACTTAGGGAGTATTTATAGATGATTTTGGCTCCAAAAAATGTGACTCATTTATACATTCACCTATATGTATAGTGATCACATTTTTCGTCCTGATAGAATATCATATGTATGGAATCTAAGTGTCTAAGTGGGGTGGTGTAGTGTCCACCTACCAAACTAGATACCATTAAGTGTGTCATAGTATCCACGCCATGGAATCTTATATATACAATATATATATATAAGAGATCCATATCTTCTATAATATGGAATAAATATACAATATATATATATGGATCATACTTTCCATCCTATGGAAGTGATCTTATTACTCCACCTAGGCACAGTATAGTGTGTCCTATCACATTCGTTCACATTCTTGCAATCTTGATTGTCCACATATTGATCCTAATTAAAATTTATTTTAATGCCAACTTATGGTCCATCAATTTATCTTTAAAATTTTTTATCTTACTTAAATAATCATATTATTTAATTAAATTAATTCAACACTTGAAATAATTGTAATTGACTTCAATTAAATGATTAAATTATTTAATTGAATCAATTTAATTGTTTAAATTAATCAAGCCAATTAATTCTTTTTTCTCCATCCAACTCCTTGAATGATACTATCTAAAACTTAGATAATATTCAATGTGAAGACACCATGGATATTGTCTGTGCTCAATTGGGTTCATCATTTAATTAGACATAGGCCCACAACTCTTTACTATTAAATTGTGAACAACAAAATATTATTATAATCAATTAAACTTATTTAATTGACCACTCTTGAATTGATCTTCATTAATTCAATAATACTCAATCTCCATGGTAATGCTTAGCTAAAAGCTCATGAAGCCTAATCAATGAGTGAAATCAATTTGTGTGGACCCTCCTATTTACGACTACTATGCAAATACAGTCATTTCATTAACAATTAATTGCTTTGTGACATCATCTTTGGAAACTCATTTCCAAAATGTCGCAATGCCTTGCACAAGGGCTTCTTGAATCAAGTATCATAGAGAACATATAGATTAACTCTTTCAACAAAATGAGCTCAATAGGTCCTTTATCTCACAAACCTTTATGTATAAGTAGCTCATATACAAAACACACACCTTATGACCCATTAAGTGGTCAGTGCATGAATCAAAGCATGAGAATCGGTATACAAGATTACCATGAAACCTCAAGTCAAAGAACTAATGATATTACATATCGTAAGCGTAGATGACAATAATCTTTGACTCACCACTTTGGCTACCTTAAAGATTTCTCTATGAAGAGTCCTTGGTAAAATTATTTTCTAACAAGTACCCACCAATGTGTAATGGTGTCCTCTACATCAAATGCCTATGAAACAGGAAGTCTTACAACTTTTTAGGTGTACATCGCTAATACAACTCTATCTAAATGTATGATGTGTTCATCTCATAGAATCTATGACTTGGAGTAATTTCAAGATCATA
This sequence comes from Jacaranda copaia, assembly GCA_014898725.1. NCBI lineage: Eukaryota > Viridiplantae > Streptophyta > Magnoliopsida > Lamiales > Bignoniaceae > Jacaranda > Jacaranda copaia. The sequence continues at coordinate 1,965,684 of JACGDI010005800.1, forward strand.
GTCATAGAAACATGTTCCATGTTGTAGCCAACTGTTGACCTACCTCATGTCCTATAGCCATATGTGACCTTGTATGCTTCAACCAAATGCATAATGAAGAAGCATAAGATGAAGATGGCCAGCAAAATGATTATATTGATCAAATAAGAATGTATTGCAAAAGAAGTTACTGCATACACTACAACAAATTGCACTTTACATAATAAAAACTTTTGTAACAAAGGTAAAATTCATCACAAATGTTAGATATATAGTAACAAAATTGATTTTTTTGTTACAAATAAAATTTTCTTGAGTAACTAAATAAAAGTCTTGTTACCTTTAACTCAAATTTCTTACCTTGAATTTTTTACATTCGTAACTAAATAATAATTCGTTATGAAAAATGTTATTTTCTTACATATAACATTTTCTGTCATATAAGAAGATATATTTGTAACAAAATTTGGTACATTTTGCAACAACAAAATATTTGTTACAAATAAAATATATTGTCACAAAATTTGTAGTTACTAAACTTCAATTAACTTCCCTCCAAATATCAATTGTACACATTTGGTAACAATTATTTTTCTTAGTAATTACAAATGGATATTAAATTAATTTTCTACAAATACTTTTGGGTGGGGCTTTTGTTCAAGAAATGGGCTTCCCTATAATGTAAAGAATTGGGCTTAACCAATTTTTCAATGAATTATTTTTGGATTAGGTTTTATTTTAAGGATTGATCTTGAAGAAATTTGAAGTGAATGATCCATTAGTTGAGCCAATTTTCTTTAAAACATTGGGTTTATAAATTTTTTGTGAATTATTCACTGAATTGGGAGTTCTCATTTATGAAATAGGTTTGATCAAATTTATAGTAAATTAAGCAGTGAATTAGATTTCATTGTAAATTAAACAAATTTGAAGTAAGATAAATGGTGAATTAAACTTTTTTAAGGGACTAAGCTTATTTTTTATTAATTGGACTTCACATTATTTTAAATAATTGATTACTTTGGGTTGACAAGCTTTTTTTTTTTTTTTCACTAATTGGCTTAACTAATATTTTGGTGAATTGGTAAACTAGATTTCATACTAATTTGAAATTTTCAATAATTGGACTTTACCAACTTATTTTTTATTAATTGGGCTTCAATAATTATCTTTGTAAATTAGTGAATTGGGATTTTTATATGAATTGGATTTGACATTACCACAAAGAATTCACTAATTGGGATTTTGCGGCATTTCTTTTTATTAATATGAGTTCACCAATTTTAGTAAACTAATGCTATTTGGTAAAGAATTGGGTTTTACATTAAATTACAAAGTTGAATAATTGGGCTTTAGGAACTCCTTTTTTATTATTTGGGCTTCACTAATTTTATAATGAGTTAGTGTCATTTTGTAAGAACTGGAATTGACATTAATTTAAAAAATTAGTTAATTGTACTTCTCTAATTTATTCTTAAGAACTGAGTTTCATAAAATGTTTTAGAAAATTAGGTAGTAGGCTTTGTTTAAGAATTGAAATTCACCAATTATAAATTGGCGAGTAAATTGATGAATTGAGATTTACATTAATTTAAAGATTGGTTAATTGAGCTTCTCTAGCTAATTAAAATTTGTATTTCACCAATTTTTTTAGTAAATTGATGAATTAGACTTCATTTAAGATTTGGGTTGCAAATATTTTAATGAATTCATGATTGAGCTTTGTTTAAGAATTTGTGTTTCTTAATTAAAAAATTAGTTAAGTTAACTTCACCAACCTCTTTTTTCAAATTGAGCTTGATAAATTTTTAAATGAATTCAAATTCATATTAATCTATAAAATTCATCAATTAGACTTTACTGACTTCTTTTTTTTTTCTTAATGGGCTTGACCAATTTTTCAGTAACTTAATAAATTAGGCTTATTTGTGAGCTTTAACTAATCTCTTTCTAAGAATAATGGTTCACCAATAATGGTAAAAAATTATGTTGAGTTTAACTTTAATTTAAAAGATTAGTTAATTGTGATTCTCTAATTTATTTTTCAAGAACTGAATTTCACAAAAAGTTATAGAAAATCTTTTATTACGCTTTGTTTAAGAATTGGAATTCACCAATTACAACATGATGAGAAAATTGGTGAATTGAAATTTACATTAATCTAAAGATTGATTAATTTAACTTCTCCAATTAATTAAAAATTGTATTTCACCAAATTTTTTAGTGAATTGATGAATTAGACTTCATTTAAGAATTGGGTTACAAATATTTTAGTGAATTTGGGATTGAACTTTGTTTAAAAATTTGTGTCTTTCTTAATTAAAGAATTAGTTAACTTAACTTCACCAACAACATTTTTAAAATTGGGCTTGAAAGTTTTTTAAATGATTTGGGCTTCATATTAATTAATGAAATTCATCAATTGGACTTACCAACTTATTCTTTTTCTTAATGGGCTTGACCAATTTTCCAATGAATTACTAATTGGCCATTCTTAAGGAATTAAGTTTCATATTGATTTACAAATTTCATTAATTGGACTTCACCAAGATCCTTTTTATTAATTAGGCTTGACCAATTTTTTAGTAAATTAATTCTAAATTACACAATAATATTAAAATCATAAATATACGTAAAATAGTTCAATTCAAAATAAAAATATTTTATTTATTAATTCAAGTATCATAAATAAAAATTATTGATAAAAATTTCAGTTTATCTTCTTAACTATATATGTTTTATTTTTATTTTTTTTCATGTTTTTGTTGATGTGGCATGTTGAATTGCCACATCATTGCCACATGAGAAAGAAGGAAGACAAATTTGATGATATGACACCACATGGTGCAAAATGAGGCACCACGTAGGATCAAGCTACTAACGGATGAGTTTTGGACCCAATTTGTCCTCAAATTGCCAAATTTCAGGATATATTGTACCAATCTTATAGCTCGAAAAGATAAAATCAAATTTTACTAGTGGGGTATAAGTACATGATCAATTTTGCAATTTTGGCTAATTTAGTTTCCCTCCATCTTTGTATTCCCACCAGACAAATTAAAAGCTTACAATTATTTTTGTTATTAATTCCACATAATAATTTAATTTAATTTAATTTCTTCCAAAAAATTGATTCCCTCCTAAATAAATTCCATTAATTTTTTTGAATCCCCCCAATTTTAGCTCCTTCTTTTATTTTTTTGTATAAATAATTTATACCAAACTTAATTTCTTTTATATTAGATTGCAAAATGAATGAACACATTTAATTAATAAAAAAGTAAAAGTATATAATCACTTGAGTCCCTCAAGTTCTACTGTAGAATTACTTTAGTCCCCAACTAACAAAAGTTCATCTTTTAGTCGCTAACATTAATATATCATTTCATTTTAATCCTCAAAGCCACTTTACGATGGTATTTGATAGGAAAATTGATCAATTTTGACTTTTTTAAGGGCAATATTCTCAATTTAAGGTTTAATGTTGCAAAACCCTGAAATTTTATGATTGATAGAATTTAAAATTTTATCATTTTAACATTTATGAAAGTTTAATTTCTCTTTATATTATTATTGTTATTATTATTTTTTAAATTTCTTGGGGCCAATTTATAAACAAAGAGGACTTGATTTCCCAGATTTCTAGAGTTGGGGGTCAATTCACAATTAAGTAGGATTTAATTGAACTAGAATTGAAAACTTTGGGGTTTGCATGGGAAGCTTAATGCCAACCAGGTCAAGACCATAAATCTTATTCAATTAGAGGATTCAATTGAATAACTTAATAAAAAATTGAGGGTCAAATTGTAAATTTAAAAAATTAGATTTTATAAAACACTTGCTTTCTTCATTCTTTCATTTTATTTTTCCTCTCTTCTGTTTTCTTCTCTTTCACCCACATCACTATCTTCATCGTCTCCACCAGCCTCACTGTCAGTCAACACCGGCAACCATCTCCACTATCCAACACCCCTAACTACCTCTCCTCACCCTCAGCAACACCCTGCCCACACATGCATATTCATCACTAGTGAGAAAACCCTAGTTTTAAAACCTAAAAACTTAACCATGGCAGGAAAGTGGTGATCCACAATAGGGCAGCATCGGAGGGGTGTTCTGAGCAATATTTCTAAAAACCCTTAGCTTAATGAGCAAGGTGATGACCTTGCATGAAGGAGTTGCGCAGGCAACAACGGCAGAAAAAAGGAGTTATAGGCATGACGGCAAAAATTTAGTGTTGAAGTTTCTGGTCACGATTCATGACCATCTTGGCCTCAAAGTTGAAAACTAATTCTACTATTGGACTCAAGAGGATGAAACGTAATGAACAGTAGTTGTTTTGCATTTTTTTGGTGGTGGTGATAGCATGGCAGTGCTCATAGGACAAAAACTTGCTCTCATCGCAATGGTGCATTTGGTTCATGGTTTTGGGGTCATGATTGTGCATTTTTAGGTAAAGATCAGTACTGGGTTTAAGGTTTATGTACCATTTTAATCCATTAATAACTCTTATATCTTGAATGAACAATCATAAGCTACATTTAGCAGCAAGCATGTTACATGCATAGATGATGATTAGATTCTTGAACCTAGAATTGTATCAAATTATGATTTTGGCAATTTATTAAGTTCTTTGTTTAAGAAAACCCTAAATTTAGAAATTGAGAACTAAGCCAAAATAACCAAGACAATTTAGTTATTTGGACAATTTCTTAATTTAAGATGATGAGATAAGGTTAAAAATGTAATTAAGGATTAGTTATTTTTCATTATTGGACTTGATATTAAAATCAAGATTATTTTCGTAATAGCGGCTTTATTAGCCATTTATGGCCAATAGCATCGTTTAAGATTAAAATGGACATATTAATTGGTTAATTAGTAATTTTAGACTATTAATGGCTTAATTAAAACTATTGGGGTTGAATGTGAATTTTGACTGTAAATATACTTATTTGGTTAGGTGACGAAGAAGTAGGTCTGACAAACCAGTAAGCTGCTGACTGTACCAACCTTCTAAAGCCTTAGAGATGATGGTCTACCATTCTGGCACCTTTTCTAATGATCCATTTTTCATGATAAGCCCCCACGTGGGTTTTCTAATTATATACCGTACTCTATTTATTTGAAATCTAAAATGTGTTTAAAAATTTAATTTGTTATATGTTATCTAATTTGAACACCCCTTGTGAGAGTTATCTTTTGCTATCGATTTTGTTTGTTGTTTGTTCTGGTGCCTAGACCCTTTTTTAGATTATTAGATTTATGTCCCTTATACCCTAGCCTTGCTAGCTCACCCTATGATCTTGATATCTATGAAAGTAATATTTGAAATGGTCTAGTAGACCTAATTATGTCAAAAGTCCTCCTAATTTGTTTATGTACCTTATTTATTGGAATAGGTTTTGCCAGCCAATATTGAATAATGTTCATGTTATTGCATTAAAGTTAAATTATTATCCATTGGCAATATATCATTCTACCTATGGGGATGCCCTTGGGAAGTTCCACCCAAAGCGACACCCCAAAAAGTTAGGCTTGGGGCTAGGCTTAGTAAGACGGTAGGGCGAAACAGATTGATGGTGACAGGTCTTCCGACTAGTACCCATTTATGATCCTAACTTATAGGTAGTTGAAGATAGTGAATTGTGAGTGCTAGTATCTGGCATGCAGTCGACCATTCCATAAAAGTAAGTTGTTACACACTGAGCTGTGTGCTTGAGCAATTAGTGAGATAAGGAAAAGTTTTTTCATATTCAAGTTAAATGCAATTTAATGTTATCCTGTACTGATCGATAAGCAATAAGAAAAGATGCCAACAGGCCTGCTAAATGTTTATATATTTCATGTTCTTATGAGTTTAACTCTGATTTTCGTTAATCATGAACTGATAATCTGATTTGTTATCATTGATCTTATTTATTATCGTTGAAATTCAATATTTTCCTTTCTATTTCCTATTATGTATTTGCCTCACCAAGTCCATAAGACTCACTCTCCTTGTTATCCTTTATTTTTCCCTGATAGGTCTAAGTGACAAGCAGAGGCTCACATTTTGGATTGAAAATTATTTTGTAATAGATTAAGTGTTATGATTGTACATATTGTCTACACCTAATCAAGACTGTTATCTAAGAGAGGTTATGTAAATATTTTATGAACCTAAGATACTTGGGTTGTATATATTATGCCAATGGAGTGATCTTTTATGTTAATATCAGTTTTTTTACCTTTAAGATGGTTAAATTCTAGTTTCCTCATTATCATTTGATTTAGATTTCAAGCTTGAATTGACGGCTTCTCCACTTAGGGAGATACCTTGAGTGAGGATGCCACAGAGATGGTATCAAAGTCTAGGTTTGATGTTGACCTAGGTAAATGGGTATTAGAAAGATGCATGGCGAGTCTGTAGGAAGTAAAAGCCTATATCTAGGGTAGCCGACTTGTTGTAGACTTCACTTCCAAAAATAAACCTTGAACTTAGATTGAGGAGAAAACCTTGGTTATTTATATGAGATAGGTTAAGCAATAATTGTGAATAAAGTTAGGGTCATAATGGAAGTTGCTAGCTCACCTACATTGAATCGATTGTTATTGCCTGAACTTGGTCTAATTTGCTAAATACTTTATTACTATGTTTGTAAAATTAAAATTTTAAATCTAACTTTAGATATCATTGTGTGATCTTAGCAGCAGTAAATGGGAAGGAGTTAAGGATGATCTAGGGAAAATAATGGCATCTCATGAAATTTCTATACACTTGAACCCCCTCCCCCGAAGCAGGTTGGCGGGGGTGAAAGAGACCACCCAATCCACGAGCTACCACACAGTGTATTCCTAGGTAGAGAGCACCAGTTGAGTAACCAATCCTACTAAAGGAAGAGGTTTCATAGACCTCTCAAGTCAATCAGCTAGGTGTAGACCAGCTCGCGAGCCTATGTTTTAGATGTGGCAACAATTTATGTAGTTTTGTCAGCAGTAGAGATAGAGTAAATGAGAAGGAAAAGCTAAAGAACCTATAGAGGATCGAGCTTTGGATCAGTTTCTCTAGTTGTAACCCCCAAAATTCCTAGGGAAACTTGATGACAAAAAGGTAGAGATATGGTTTAAAAGCTTAGAACAGATATTTAGAACTCTATGTTACCTAGATTAGCAAAAGATCCAATATGCTATCTTTCTATTGGACAATCCTACACATAATTGGTGGCAAATGATCGATAGTAGGTTGACTGTAGAAAAAACTCAGTAGACTTAGGAAAATTTCACCTAGGAGTTTATGGAAAAATATATACTAAAGGTGACCAAGTATGCCAGGAAAAGAGAATTCATGGTATTGATCCAACATCATTAGTCAACCAGGATGAAGCCACATTTAGCCGACTAATTCAGTATAGACCTTACTTATAGATAAGAGATGGCATGTTTGCAAGTTTGTAGAGGGGTTATGACTGGAACTTAGAAAGGCTTTTCTTTTATGTGATCTTCTGAGCTACAATCATGCGGTGAGTAAAGTACTAGAGGTAGAATCAAATCTGCATGTGATTAAAAAGATTGAAGAAAAAGGGAAAAAAGAGAGGTTTCCTAGATACAACCAAAGTTATAGATTAGGGATGCTTATCAACAAGTTTATCATACCAGTGGAGCCATGAATCCAGCACCAAAGATGCATGGATTTTATGGAAAATTGGGTAATGATAAATTAGAATGCTAGATAAAACATAGCAAGTGCATAAATTGCAATAGCGATCAACACCTTATTAAGGACTACCCTAATCTGAGGAGGCTAGCCTCTACAGAAAAGGGAAAATGATTACAAGGTGTAGTGGAAATCTAAAGGTTTGAGCTTAAGCATATGCTCTAACTAGAGAAAAAGTTCCCAATCCCTCTGATGTGGTTAAAGGCACGATTTCTATTTTTACAATTATTGAAAATGCTTTGTATGATCCTAAAGCTTTGTATTCTTTCATATCCGTAAATATATTTGAAAAATTAAATATGCATCCTGAAATTTTAGCCTATCATATAGAAGTTCAAACACCCTTAGGAATAGGGTTAATGATAGATGTAATCTATCAAGATTGCCCAATTTTGATTGTAGATAGTGTATATTTAGTTGATCTTATTCAAATGCTTGTAAAAGGACATGATCTGATCATTGGAATAAATTGGCCATATAAACATTAGGCACGGGTGAATTGTTACACCAAGTGCGTCACTCTTAGGGATAAGACATTAGTACATACACACCATTCCATAAATGATACTTCATCAATACCTATTATATCTATGCTAGAGGCTAGGAAGATTATAGAAAAGGGGGACAAGGACTTTTGGCATATCTTATCAATAAGCCCCGAGATACAGTTAAGATTAAGGGGGTGGAAGTGGCAGCTGAGTACCTAAAAGAATTTTCAAAAGAATTAAACTCATTACCCCTAAATAGTGAGATAGAATTTATAATTCAAACTCTCCCTAGGACCACACATTTTTCTAAGACTCCTTACTGAATGGCACCTGCTAAGATTAAAGAGCTGAAGAACCAACTTTGGGAGTTATTGGAAAAAAGGTTCATTAGATCGAGCACATTCCCTTATGAAGCCTTAATACTATTTATCAAAAAGAAGAATAGGTCTCCAAGAATGTGTATTGACTACAGAGAATTAAACAAGGCTACTATTAAGAATAAGTACCCCTTACCACATATAAAAGAGTAGTTTTGATCTACTATAAGGGTCAAGAATCGTTTTGAAGCTAGATTTAAGATAGGGGTACTACCAACTAAAAATCAGAGAAGATGGTATCCCAAACACTATCTTCAATTCTTAGAATGATCATTTTGAATTTGTGGTGATGCTTTTCAAATTGACTAATGCGCTAACAACATTTATGGACCTAATGTAGTGGATTTTCAATTGTATATAGACCAGTTTGTATTCATCTTCATCAATGACATTCTGGTGTTTTCCAAATCCAAAGAAGAGCATACAAAGCACTTGCACTTAGTTCTTGAAACTCTGAAGAAGCATTGATTGTATGCCAAATTTAGTAAGTGCGAGTTATGGATAGAAAAAGTGGCATTTTTGGGACATGCCATATCTCAAGACAGGATAGCGATTGATTTCTTTAAGATAGAGGCAATAGTCAACTGGAAAAAACCTGAAACTATAACAAAAGTTCATAGTTTCTTGGGACTTGCTAGCTATTATGAAAGATTTGTACAAGACTTTTCTAAAATAGCTAGCCCATTGACTAAATTAACCTAGAAGGATCAACCATTTGACTAGAATGATAATTGCGAACAAAGTTTCCAAGAATTGAAGAACAGATTGACAACAGCTCCAATTTTAGCTCTTCCAAAATGATTGGAAGGATTTGTCATGTATACCGATTCTTCTAAAAAATATCTTGGATGTGTGTTGATGTTGAAAGGACAAGTCATCGCCTATGCATCTAGAAACTAAAACCATACAATGAGAACTACTTAACTCATGATTTGGAGCTAGCTGCAATAATTTTTTCCCTAATAAAATAGAGGCATTACCTTTATGGAGCTATATTTGAAGTATACACTGATCATAAGAGCCTTAAATATTTTCACTTCCAAAATGACTTGCATATGCAACAGCGAAGGTGGATGGAGTTTTTAGAGAACTACAACTTCTCTATTATCTACCATCCAGGAAAGGCAAATGTGGTGGTAGATGCATTGAGCCGAAAGGCCAAAATAGTTCACATGTTGAAAAAGGAAACACTAAAATGTCCAATAGTAGATGTGGTGATCTGAATGAAACAACGAGGCTGGATCACAAGAGTAAAGGTATAGCCAAAGTTATATGAAAAGATTCAACAAGCTCAAGCCAATGATAGTTGGATACAGAAATAGAAAAAAATATATAGGAGTCTTGCAAAGCTTGAATTCAATATAGATGGTTAAAATACTCTCTATTCTACTAAAGAACATGTGTGCTTGAAGAGATAAAGGGAAAACTATTGGATGAGGCACACAAAACTAGATATGCCATACATCCAAGAGGAATAAAGATGTATCAAGACTTAAAAAGACAGTTCTAGTGGAATAAGATGAAGAAAGATGTAGCAGAGAATGTGTAAAAATGCTTGACCTGTTAGTTACTGAAAGTAGAACACCAGTGGCCATCAAGATTGTTACAGCCAGTTCCTACCCTTGACTGAAAATGAGAATAAGTAACAATGGTTTTTGTAACTAGTCTACGACGTCTAGAGAAGGATATGACAGTATCTGGGTGATAGTAGACCATTTAACGAAGTCTGCATATTTTCTACCAATCAGAACATACTACAAAATAGAGAAACTGACAAAATTATATATTAGGGAAATTGTCAAATTACATAAAATTTTGATCATTATTGTGTTCAATCAAGATCTAAAGTTCACCTTGAAACTTTGGAAGAGTTTGCAGAGGCACCTAAGAACGAAGTTACAATTTAGCTCTACCACCCATCCTCAAATTGATGGCCAGTTAGAAAGAGTCATTCAAATATTGAAAGATATGCTACAAGCTTGCATCTTAGATTTTCGAGAGAGCATGGACAGGCATCTTTCTTTGATTGAATTTGCCTACAATAACAGTTATCAATCTACCATTCAAATGGCATTGTACAAAGCCTTGTATGGTAGAAAATGCCGATCACCAATACATTAGGAATTAGAAGAATATTGAGCCAATACTCATAAGTCACCAAATATTGTAATACCTAAGCTAATTCAAGAAACTATCGAAAAAGTGCAAGTGATTAAGTAAAGGATGATAGCAACTAAGGACCAACAAAAAAGTTATGTGGATATTCGAAGGAAGGATTTCGAGTTTAAAGTTGGTGACCAAGTGTTCCTTAAGGTATTCCCAAGAAAAGGAGATATGATGTGCCATATGAAATATGTGAGAAAATTGAACCAGTAGCGTACTGTTTCTTGCTACTCCATGATTTGATGAGAATACATGACATTTTCTATATGTCACAACTTTAGAAGTACTACTCTGACTCATCTCACATCATATCACTAGAGGACATGCAATTGAAAGGTGGTTTTTCATGTCAAGAACATTCGATATATATCCTAGATTGGCAATTTCAAGAAATTAGGAATCAAAAGATTCCCTAAGTGAAGGTATTATGGCATAACCACAATGTGGAAGAAGCAACATAGAAGCAAGAAGATCTCATGCACCAACAGTACCCTGAACTTTTTTAGTATTTAGGTAAGAATTTGGGGACTAGTTTCTCTTAAAAGGGTGAGGTCTGTAATACCCCAAAATTTTATGATTAATAGAATTTAAAATTTTATCATTTTAGCATTTATGAAAGTTTAATTTTTCTTTATATTATTATTGTTATATTATTTTCTAAATTTCTTGGGGCCAATTTATAAATAAAAAGGACTTGATTTCCTAAAATTCTACAGTTTGGTTGTTAATTCACAATTAAGTATGATTTAATTAAACTAGAATTGAAAATGTTAGGGTTTGCATGGGAAGCTTAATGTTAACCAGGTCAAGACCATAAATTTTAATCAAATAGAGGATTGAATTGAATAACTTAATACAAAACTGAGGGTCAAATTGTAAATTCAAACACCAGCTTTCTTCATTCATTCATTTCATTTTTCCTCTCTTTCCTTTTCTTCTCCTTCACCCACATCACCATCTTCACCGTCTCCACCACCATCATTGGTAGCCAACATCAGCAACCATCTCTACCATCTAACACCCCTAACTACCTTTCCTCACCCTTAGCAACACCCTGTCCACACATTCACATCTCATCACTAGTGAGAAAACCAATTTTAAAACCCAAAAACTTAGCCACGATAGGAAAGTGATGATCTACAATAGAACTATGTCGAAGGGCATTCTAAGCAGTATTTTTGGAAGCCCTCAATTCAAGGAGCAAACTGGTGACCTTGCATGGAGAAGTAGCACAGCAACGACAATAGAAAAAGAAGTTATAAGCACGATAGTGAAAAGATGGTGTTGAAGTTTCTAGCCATGGTTGATGACCATTTTGGCCTTGAAATTGAAGACTAATTAGATCATTGGACTTAGGAGGATGAAATGTAGTGGTTTTACATTTTTCCAGTAGCAGCGGCCATAGGATAGAAACTTGCTCACATCACGGTGGTCGTAGTGGTGCATTCGGTTTGTGGTTTTAGGGTCTTGATTGTGCATTTAGGGTAAAGATCAGCATTGAGTTTAAGGTTTGTGTACCATTTTAATCCATTAACAACTCTTGTATCTTGAATGAACAATCCTAAGCTATACCTAAGAGCAAGCATGTTACATGCATAGATGATGATTGTATTCTTAGACTTGGAATTGTATCAAATTATGATTTTGGGAATTTATGAAGTTATTTGAGTAAGAAAACTTTAAATTTAGAAATTGAGACCTAAGTGGAAATAACCAAGACAATTTAGCTATCTGGATAGTTTCTTAATTTAAGATGATGAGATAAGGTTAAAAATGTAGTTGAGGATTAGTTATTTTTCGTTATTGGAATTAATATGGAAATCAAGATTATTTTTGTAATAACAACTTTATTAGCCATTTTTGGCCAAGAGTATCGTTTAAGCTTAAAACTATCATATTAATCAGTTAATTAGTAATTTTAGACTATTAATGGCTTAATTGAGACTATTGGGGTTGAATGTAAATTTTAACTATAAATATACTCATTTGGTTAGGTGACGAAGAAGTAGGTCTAGCAGACCAATAAGCTATTGACTGTAGCTACCTTTTGAGGCTTTGAAGGTGTAGGTCTACCAATATGGCACTTTTCCTAAGTATTTGTTATATGTTATAAGCCCCCGCATGGGTTTTCTGATTCTATACCATACTTTGTTTGTTTGAAATTTGAAATGTGTTTGGAAATCTGATTTGTTATTTGTTATTTGTTATTTGATTTGAACACCCCCTGTGAGGATTATCTTTTGTTATTAATTCTATTTTTTGTTTGTTCTAGTGCCTAGAACTTTCTTTACATTGTTGGATTCTATCTCTTATATCCCAACTTTGTCAACTCACCCCATGATCTTGATATTTGTGAAAGTGATATTTAAAATGGTCTGACGGACCTAATTGTGTCAAAAGTCCTCCTAATTTGTTCATGCACCTTGTTTATTAGAATAGCCTTGCCAGCCATAATTGAATAATGTTTATGTTATTGCTTTAAAGTTGAGTTGTTATCTGTTAGGATTATATCATTGCAACCATAGGGATGCCCTTGGAAAGTTCCACCTAGATCTTTTGGGTTAATGTGAGTTGTTTTACCTTTGAGATGGTTAAATTTCAGGAATTCTCATTATTTGATTTAGATTTCAAGCTTGAATTGGTGACTCCTCTACTTAAGGTGTAGCTTAAGTGGCGGTGCCACCTATGTTTTGATTTAGGCATTAATTCAAAATTTTCTTTTTTTAAAGGTAAATTTACATTTTTACCCCCTATAAAAATGAAAAAGGGGAAAAAACCCTTTATGAAAAAAAAAAGGCAAAAAAGCTTCCCGTGCTTTAAAATTATTGTTGCTTAACTTTATAATTAATTTATATTGATGACTTTTTATTAATATTAATTAATCATAAAGTCAATCAATAATTTGAAAGAATGAACTAAATTAAAATAATTAACTTTTTAATTTTAAAATAAAATAGTAAAAATACTAAAATTATTAACTAGCTAAAACCTAAAGGGATATTAAGAAGGTGTTTGGCTAAACTTATTTAAAATTTCTTATAAGCTCCTGCATTTTATAAAATATTTTTGGAGTTTCTGCATCTTATAAGATATTTTTTCAATTTATGAGATACAACATTTAAAAAAAAATAATTTCTCAAAGTGTTTAGATAATAAAATCTTAGAGCTTATAAAGTATTAGTAATGACCATTTTATAATTAATATGATAAAAATATTTTATAAAATATTATAATTAACAAAACACTTTTTGACAATTTTAGAATTAACGAAATACTTTTTAGCATCTTATAAGCTATCAAATATCTTATAAAATAATTTGAGAAGTTTACAAACCCTCTCAAACGACTTCTAAATGCGTTAAAATATCTAACAATACTCTATAATTATATATAAGATGAATATATCATTTGATATTTTTATTTTGTAGGCTTGTTCTATTGTTATATAAACTTATTAATATAGTTATAAGTTTAATAAAAAAAATTATCCCCATATATTTAATTACAGCTTTGAAGAATTGTTAACATCCTTGACAAATTTGTAGACGCCGGTTGAAAATTTATATTAAAATTCAAAAATATCCTTCAAAAGCTATTTTGATTATTTTTCAAACAAAAATACACCTCGACTTATTTGCTAAAATATTTTGACAAAATGCTCCCATTCATAAACAAATCAACCCTAATTTAAACTAATTTCATTAAATTTAGTAATTAATAAAAAAAAATAAGTCAAATTGTGTGAGATTTAGAGTTTTAATCAAAATGAAAAATTTAAATAAAAATAAAATCTAAAATTTTATTCTAAAAATATAACTTTAATAATTTTAAATAAAAAGATAAGTAAAAAAATTAATTTAGGCTAATTTGATTAAAATTTATTAATTAATAATAAATAAATAAGTAAAAATATATATACATACATATATATATATTTTCTTTTTGCTCCTTCTCCCCCCCTCCCCCACCTACCCACCCTTGCCTCTTCCAACCAAGCCCCACTCCCCCAACCCCAAGGCCGCCTGCAGGCCAGCGACTATATTTGGCCATTGGCCATGGCAGGCCGCCACACGCCAATAACCAGATCTGGCCTCTAGTCATGGCATGTCGTTGGTCACTAGCCATTTTTTCATGCCAGCCGTTGGCCATGGTTGGTGATGAGGGGTTAGGGGAGGGGAAGGGGTGGGTTATAAATATTTGTGTATATATTTATATGATATTTATTTTATATATATTTATATTGATATATAAAATTTTTGATTTTTTATGAGGATTTTGTTATATATTTTTAAATTTTTTATTATTTTTTTAAAATTTTTTAATGAAGGTTGATTGGGCATTTCAAATTTTGTGGAATTTTTATAAATGAATTAAATTTTTGGAGTTGTTGGGTAATTAATTTATTTTAATTTAACAGTTTTGCCCAAACACTGATGGAAGTTGAGGTGCTATCCCAAATGTGTTAAAAAATTTAGAGTTTTGATCTTATAAGTGTCAACCTAAGTACTAAAAGGGCATATCCCCCTATCCAATAGGGCTAAAAATATAATTTTTCAATATAATGACACACTATGCAAGCAAAAAGAAAAGAAAAGAAAAGTAAGGGCTCCATTGAAATAGTAATAATTTTATTGGGCTAGTTGCAAATTACCTCCTTGTGATTTATGAAATAAGCATTAAACCCTTCTACAAATATATATATATATACAAAATAACTTCCATATGTTTTATAAACTCATGCACACCGCCTCCCCCTCCACATTTGTTGTCCATTTAACATAATTTTAATTCAAAAATACCAATTTACCCTTAATCATTTCACATATATACAATTCAATTTAAATAAGTGTTCAATATCATATTTTTTTCTTTTTTTTTCGTTCTTTTCTTTTCTTTGTATTCTCATTTCTCTCTTTTTCTATTATTTCATATATTTCTCATTTTATACATATGTATAAATTTATCATTAATTTTCATTTCTCATTATTTCATATATTTTCATTTTATACATATTTATATACATTTATCTATAAAGTTTTGAATAATTTTTATTTTTATCTTTTTTTCTTTCTAATTATTCATACATGTATACTTATTTTTTCTATATATACTTATTCACATATATATAAATTTATAAATTAAATTAAATTACTTTTATTTTTATCTATTTTTTGTATGTATTCTTGCCGAATTAAATAATATTTAATATTTATAAATATATATAATATAATTTTTTATTCATACTTATATACATATACAATGATATATATATATACAACACAAGAAAATAGGTTAATTGAGGCATATATTTTGCTTCAGTTTGTCTCAACTACTGCAAAATATTAATTTGATGGTGGTTAAGTGGCGATTTATCCAAACCACTGCTGAACTAGCCATTTAGCAACGATTTTGAAAAATTGTTTGCAGAATTCATAATAAATGGTGGCAGTTAGTGCAACCGTCACTAAATGAATAACTTTGCACTGGTTTTTCTATATCATCATAATTAATAATATTGTTTCTTTTGCTTATTAAAATGCCCTTTATTTTTTTTACTTTATAAGGTTTTGTCCATAATTTTTTAATATATATATATATATATTAAAAACTTAGCCAAACACCCACTTAGTCTATATTTCAACTTGTCTATTAATATTATATATTTTGATTAATGAAATGAATTATTATAGTATTTTCTTTACCCAAAACTCACAATGCAAAAATATTACTCCTTTACCTAACAATTTATGTATACATATATGTAATAAAATTTCTTTGCTTCATGCAGCTATATTATATAATTATCCCACACTTTCTGTTTATTTCTTTTAGTTCACTATTTGAAACTCTTAATATTATTTTAAAATATTCTGATAAACTAATTATGTCATGTCATTAATTTTCAAAACTTATTTTTAATACTGTAAAAAATTCACACCCTTTACTCTTTTGACTAATATTTTTATTATTTTATTTTATTTACATTAAGAACTAGGGTATAAATGAAATGAGATAATTTGTGAATTGTTTGAGCTTGTCAATTAAACAAGCCAAGCCAAGCCAAGCCAAGCTTAATAAGTGTCTATGCACATATCTATATTAACAAATATTAACTATAGCCAAGTTGGTAAGTGTCTTGTTGCAGTTGCCGGTTCGAGTCCTTCTTGTAGCAAATTTTAAGTTTCCATTTCCAACAGATGTAGGGGGGCCGTGGGCAAGTGCATTAGTCCTTCTAGTCCAAAAACTATTGGGTCTAGTGTTCACCAACCCATCTGCCAATGGCCCATTGTGCCATTGCACAACACAACTAGGTCCACCGTGCCTTAACCTATTCAAACGACCCTAGTTGCATAGCCCAACCTTCAATCCAATGCCTAGTCCATTAGTCAAACCCTGAGATTGGGCTTCGACTTATTAGAGTGGCCCATGGGAAAGAAAGCCCAATTAATGTTGGGCCCATTCAGGTAGCCCCAGCTCCATGTCCATCAAATCAAGCCCAGAGATTGGACTTTAGCTAGTTGGAGCGGCCTATGGGGACGATGGCCTAATTAATGTTGGGCCCACCCGCCAAAAACCCAATGTTAGAGATATTATGTCCAAAAAATTAATGTATTCCATATGCTAAATGCAACAAAACTTTTAAACTCTTTCATAACAAAACTCTTAGTTATCTATTCCATTAGTGACCAAATGCTTATTTTTGAATTAAAATACTATTTAACTATTTGTAACCAAATATTTTGTTACATAAACAATTAGGAACTATACTTAATGAAATAAATAATATTATTATAATATGCATTAGTAACGAAAAATAAAATGCGATAAAATTGCCAATATTTTGGTAATTAAGTATTTTGTTACACTATAGAAATCTATTATAACTAACATTGTTTTGTCACTAATATGAAACTTTTTGTGATGATATATTCTATCACCATAAGGTTATCATTTGTAATGAACCATAAATTTCATTACTGAAACTTTTGTGACGGGCTTTAGGGCACGAAACTTCAGTAATGAAAAATTCATTACAAATATTTTGGGTAATGAATTGATACTATTTGTAGTATACAACATATGCCATCTAAAAATAGCATCCACCCACATATGAATAATTCATAATTAATTTTTTCATGAAAGAAATACTACTCATAATTAATTTTTAATGCAACTAGATATTATAATATGGATTAAAATAATAAGTATATAATTTAATAAATCATTTCATTATATTGTCAAATTGTATACTAAATAAAGTGTAGAAAGTATATTAATATTGCTGTGGTTTTCTGAATTCATTTTTGGGAATAAGTAAATTATTACTATTATTATTTTTTGTTTTCTATTGGAACCATTTTAAACCCAACCTAACCCACAACTCAACCCATTTTGAACCCGAACTACTTTCAACACACCTATCTCAACCCATATAAAACTTAACTCATTTTTAACCTAACCTACATAAGCTAAAACCAAACCCAACCCAACCTACCCATATGCCACCCATAATTATCATTTCTTGGATTCCTCCATACTAAACTGCTTTGGTATCTTGCCTATGTACAATGCTTGGAAAAAAGTCCAACATCATCTTAGATCTATCTTTATAAATTCGTATTCCTAATACGAAAGATGCTTCTCCCAAATATTTCATAGAGAATTGAATAGATAACCATGCTTTAAGTACACTCTAACATCCCTTTATCATTTTCAATGAGGAGGATATCATCGATATAAAGCACCAAGAATTAGATTGAACTCCCACAAGCTTTCTTATACGTACATGGTTCATATATGTTTTTGATAAAGATAAACCCCTTAACTGTCACATCAAAACATAAATTCCCACTTCTAGATGCTTGCTTAAGTCTATAAATGTACCTTTGGATTTTGTAAATCCTTAGCTCACTCCCTTTAGATATGAAACTTTTCGGTTGCTCCATATAGATTTCTTTATCAATGTCTCCATTGAGAAAGGCAGTTTTTACAACCATTTGTCATATCTCATAGTCATAATATGATGATATGGCAAATAAAATCCCAACGGATTTAGGCATCAACATTGATGAAAAGGTTTCCTTAAAGTCAATCTTTGGCTTTTTAGTGTAACCCTATATCACTAGTCTAGCCTTATAAGTCATTAATTCTCCATTTACTCCAAGATTTCACTTACAAATCCATTTGCAACCTATAGGTACTGTACCTTTTGGTGGATCTATCAAAGTATACCTTATTTTAAGTACATAAAAGTCCATTTCAGATTTTATAGCCTCTTACTATTTTCATAAATCCATGTCCAATATGGCTTCTTTAAAAGTCCTTGGATTACAATCCTATAGATCGGTGTAACACCCCTGAAAACTGAAAATTTTGAAAAATAAGGATTTACAATTTAAGCTATTGATTGGTTGGACTTAGGACCCAAAAATAATCAAAAGGACTTAACAGCAGAATTTTGAAATCTTTAGGGTCAATTTACAATTTTTAGAAACCCAATGTGAAACCAAGGTTAACCATGACAAAGGTTGGTAGATGATGGCGTAGTAGCGCTAAACTCAATTTTTGAGTGCTATTTCTAGTGGTGTTCTGCCGGGGGAAGTTGTTGGTTACCTTGCTTGGAAGTGAGACGCAACAGCGATGATGAAAATTTGGTGAACAAAAGTGGTGGCGTGAGGTGGCACAGCCTCTTTGGAGCTTTGATTAAGGGTTTTCCCAGTGTCAAAACTTGAATTCAGTTAGATATTTAGGCTACTAGAGCTGAAAGAATTCTGTAGGTGGTGGTTCTTAAATTTTCTTATAGTAGTGGGACATTAGTGTTAAGGTAGATTTTTCTCCTCGATGCAATGATCTTAGTAGTAGTTTTAGTTTTTCATTTTGGCACCTCAATAGTCGACCTTAGGTAATGGAAGAAGAGAAAAATTCAAGTTTATAGTTTTTGTACTACTTTAAATTCTTCCAAGTATTATATTATATCACGAAATAAGTTTAGTATATGAAATGTATATATTATGAGATCATACATGTATGGAATAATGTATTTAGTGGACCTAAAAATGATACTACATTTAGTGTATTTGGTTAGTTGAGGCCAATAAGCAAGAAACCCTAATTTCTATGGATTTTGGACTTAAGTGGAAGAATTGAATTAATTAAGTTCTTTAGACTAATATTATTATTGATATGGGACATCGTTATGAGTTTAATTATGTAATTAGTAAATTGATTATATCTTTTATTTGCACCAATATGAACCCTGTAGTTATTTCTATAATATAAGCTTAATTAGCATGTTCTGTATTGATAGTACTAATCGAATCTTAAAACTACTGTATTTACCAAATAGCTATCAATTTTAGACTATTAATAACAAGATTGTAATTATTGAAGGTTATTAAAGTTGAATAAGGATTTTGATTGTGAATATATTCTTTTAGTTAGGTAATGAAGGAGTAGACCCCATGGACTCATAAATTGCTTATTGTGATTGCCCTTGTGTAAGACAAAGGTAATGAGGGTCTACCACTTTGGCCTTGATTATTCTATCTATTCTTATGGAATGACAGAGGTTCAATGTGCTTGTTCTGTACTTGCTCATGCTATTGAAATTCGTAATTGATTATGTTGTTGTTTGTTACTTGTTATTTGACTCGTATACACTTGTGAGGATTAATTCTTGATGAGGCTCTATTATGAGTTTTTTTTTTGTTCTACAACCAAAACTTCCTAATTGCCATGTCTCATACTTGTTTTTGATTGATACTTGCTATTGTCTTATCGTGTACTTATTCTCGATCGTTACTAGCTATTCTCTTGTATTTGTTCCCATTTTGTAATGTTATTGAATACCTTTTTGGCATACTTACTTGTTCATATCTTGTTATCTGGCCCTGTTGGCTTGACTATACTAGTTAGTCGTTCATGTATTACCTCATCGACAAATCCAATTGATTGATTGATACTTGTTATAATTGTACAGAGAAGTACATAGGCCGAGTGCCAATCCCATGCAGAATTCTAGGATACTTAGGGCACGTGTTGCAGTTTGCTTGGGTGTCTATGATACATTGAGCAGTCCGCTTAGATATCCACAATGCGCCATACAATCCGTATGGGCAACCTACTGTATACTAAGCTATCACGGTATCGTAAAGTACTTGTTTTACTGCTATAAGGAGATTTTGATGTGCATGTTTAATTTAATTTGTTGGACTACATATTATGTTCAGGTTTATTTTATTTTGATTGTACTCCAATTGTTTCTATTTTGTGTTGGAATAGTGTCATGCAAGCTAATGAGATTGGCCTTGTAAACTATTTCACTTGTGGTACAATCTTGATTGAATGATATTCTTTATCTGACCATCTTCATCTTATGCTTTGTTTCACTTCACTAGCATTTGGATAAAGCCCTTAGATCACCTATGACTGCGGGACTTAGTTTGGTGACCATAGAAAAAGCCTCACACAATCATGATCTTAAAACATCCAAGTCATAGGATCTTATAAGACAGGGTATCTAAGATCTAGATAGGCTTGCACTAACGATGAATAAATTCAAAGGTTGGAGAATGCTTTGTTCAATGAGCAACTATATGAGATACGAACGCATGTTAGTGGGTGCTTGTTAGAAAAAAAAGCACTGAATACCCATTAGAGAATCTACTAGATAGCCAAAGTGGTAAGTCAGTAGTGGCTAGTTCTCCCACTATGCTAGTACATATTATTAGTCCTCTCACCTAAGGATCCATGGTAACCTTGTGTTCGGTCCTCATGCTTTGACTCATCCTTGACCATGTGGTGGATCTTTTGAGTTGAGATTAGGCATGAGCTACTTAGCATGGAGGTTTGTGAGATCCAAGATGGAATCTGACTCTTCACTGTTGTGAAGAGCGAGTACATCTTCTATGTGTTTTATGATGACCGATTCCCAAAAATCCTTGCGCAAGATGGTGCAACAATTTGGAAAAGGAGTTTTCCAAAAGTGATGTCATATAAAAGGGATTGAACATTGAGAATAAAGACATAGTATCGAGGCTATTAAGGAGTTGACAAATATTTTGCCCTAGGCCTTTTTTAGGAGATAGGAGATAGAAGGATCATATTTGAATGGCATGCATAGAGCGATGATGGTTCTCCAAAACATTCATTTTGGCTAATTAGTTGAGCTCTTTGGGCTTTAGGTTTGACATCGACCATGGAGATTGGGTACTCTTCAATTAGTGAGATTAATTGAATTGAGTTGACTAGTTTAAAAGGAGTTTTAAACTAGAATAAATATAAGCTATTCAAAAATCAGGAGGAGTTGTGAGCCTATGTCCAAAGAATGGTAGAACCTATTGGGTCACATAAAAAATCCAATTAGCTTTCTAATTAAGTTAAAGAGTTAAATCAAAGGAAAATTAATTAAATAAAGAGTTTAATTTGATTAATTAAGGAATAATGAATTTTAGAGGGAAGACTCAAATGAGATTTGAGATGGCATCTTAATTTATTTGAAATGAGATTCTAAATGCAATTAAGATGCAAATGAAATTCAAATGAGATTTAGATTCACATTTTGCCACCTAAGCAACCCCACTTGGCCACCCCCCTCATACATTGTGTGATGCCAACTTGGCATCACAAATTTTCAGCCTCTATATATAGATATAGAGAGAGGAGGTCGTGTATATGACCAATGGTGTGAAGAATTAGATTCTTCATTTCCCTCCAAAATATTTGCAAGCTAGCATTTCATATGTTGAAGGCTAAGCTTCTTTCTTCATCTTCCTACCCAAAATTTAGCCTCCACCATCAATTCTATGGTTCTATTCCATCTCATAAACTAGATAATTAGGAAGTCTCATTGGTGTGTGGACTATTTCAATAGAGGAAAGACGTGTGCCTTGCTTTGTTTCTGGAGAGCTCACTACACAAGGTCCAACTTTGGGATTTTCTCCATGACGATCCAGATGTCCAATTGATCTAAATTTTTTACTTAATATTCTCCAAGTTATTTTATATCTCCATTAATATTTCTAGAAATTTTGGAGGTAATTTGGTTAGGTGATCGTCACAATCCTTTTGTTGTACTGCAAGTAGACAGATTTTGGAATCAATGAAGTGTTCACTAGTTTCTTCTTGGATTTGCTTATCAATGTAATTCTCTATCTAAATATGAATCAAAGGCATTATTAGATCCTTATGTTTCTTGTAGGAACTAATTATTTTATGTTTTGAAATCTTGATTTTAGATACTAGTGCCTATCTTACTTTCAAGTGGTGTTGAAGCCTAAATCATGCTTATATTTGGATTTTGCTTGATTGATTGATTCATGTGATGGATTGATCTTCATCACCATATTCTCAATTCAATTGAATGATTGGAGAATTTGGTTGATATATATGTGGCTCCTTGATTGATGAATTAAAAGCATGCTATTATGTGATTTAAGTGTTAATTCATGTAGTTAGTATGTTTTACTTCATAGTGATTAACATTGAATGTTGATTTGGAATTAATTGATGTTATATGTTGATATATAAGGCTGCTATATGGATGAAATATTTTTGGTGATTTTTGGATCCAATATGATTGGAATTATGTTGGAGATTATTTGAAAATTTTGATTCTTACTTTGTCTAATTTTTGAAAGCATGTTTGAAAACTTGTATTTCCAATTTTAAAAGGTGCTTTGAATCTAGAAATTGATCTAAAATGTGTGTTATGATGTTGAGAACATGTGCTGAAATTTTTGGTGCATGAAATTTGAGTGGTGAACACACTTGGCAAGCCTTAAACCTCAAAAGCTAAGGTTGCTGGCATAGCCAAGCTACTGGCTGGGTAGCATACACACACCATGCACACAGGCTGCCCAACCATGTGAAAAGGGCTGCCAGACAGCCCAGTTTTAAGGGTGTTTGGTGAGCTTCTAGTTGTTTTCTCAACTCCTTTAATGCTCAACAAGTTTTTGCACCACACACATTAGTTGCACAAGTATTATGTTGTGCCTCAAAATTATGTTTGACATATTTGAATGCTTTCGAAGATTGATTAAAGTTAATCTCCTATTATTGGCATAAATGTTATGCTTGGTTCAATTATTTGTTTACAAGATGAGCATTTAATTGCTAGAATTAATTGTTAATTCAAGATATATTTATTGTTCATTTAATTGTTGAATGAATGATGAATGAATGATGATAATCATGAGCCTTTTAAATTTATTTTATTTATTTCAAAGTTATTGAAATGGGTTGTATTAAATGGGGTTTGCATGCCTCTTGTTCTATCTTATAAAAGTTATGAGGATAGAACCCACTAGGCGTGAGAATTTCCATTTAATGTAAATGTTGCATGGAGTAAGGAGTCCAATAAAGGCATGGAGGCCAATTGAAGACCTATGAATGTATGGGATGCACTCATATAACAATTTAGTTTAATTCAACCCACTTAAAATCAACCGAAGTGTGCACCCATTACTCTAAGTGCATCACTGGTTAGGCTCATGGTCATCCCACCCTAAGAGCATGCTAAGCCATTTACTTATTTATGCTTCCCATATTCTATTAATGTATGAGATGCATGATTAGGATATAGAGAACCTAAATAAAAAGATAAAATGATGAAATATTTGCAAGCAAAAATCCTCCACTTAAAAAGTCTTAGTATTTTCAAATATTAAGTCAAAATAGATACAAATTAAAAAAATTTTAATTAATCCAAGCCTTTCGCTAATAGTGTATGCCATGAAGATGCTACCAATTTTGCGTGATGGCACTCGATCACGGGGGTCACACTTAGGAGGAAAGCTATGAGCATACACTTAAATAAGATACACTTTTGACTTAGGAACCCTTACACATTGGCACTTGGTCATTGGGGATGTCGTGAGGCCAACTTGAGATAAAGTTTGATTGGTGGGTTTGATGTAATGATTAGTAGTATAGATGGCACATAGTCACGTGAGTCTATATAAAAAGTGAGGTAAAATATATCAAAAGTTGCATGAGATGCAATTAGCAAAAGTTGCTTACCCTTCGATTGCTTGTGGATGGCACTCGATCGCAGGGGTCCATTGGCAAGTCATTAGGGTTTTAATTCTCACTAGGAAACATGATTTCTCAAATTCTTCTTAGGGGTGAAGGATTTGATAAAATAGTGAGAGAAAAATATGCTTGAAAGACCATGAACATATTTTAATATCAAATTTAATCACATGCTCATATTCTCTTTTTTGCCTTTGAGGATTTGTGAAATCTCAAAAATGGTTAAAATTTCACTCAATGTTATTTTGAAAACCAATAAATCAACCGAGCCAAACATCCATGATTGACTTAACCTTAAAAATCATTCTAAATTCCTACAAGTGGATATAGGTCTTATATCTTGGTACTCCTAATCTCTCTAGAATTAATGTAGATCTAGAAACACATGAAAAGTTCATGAATTAAGCTTAAGATGGTCCCATCTCTTAGTCTCATGATTGCATCTGCAAACTTTAAAAGTTTCAAGGACACATAAATTGTACCTTGGTTAAAGTTTATAAAGAGTTGTAAAGCAAACGAGGTATGAGAAGTTCATGTTTTCAAAGGAGACTTTCAAGCTAGGATAAATAAGAAGTCATGTCATCCACTACGTCTAAAGATAGATGTAGTGATGAACAATCCATGAGAATTTAGTCATCATATCCTCACCAAGTTTTATTGATCAAAGTGTTAATCTAGAAGGAGACTAACATGATAAGAGCAAACCTTTAACACTTGTTTCCTCCTTCAAGTTTATCGGCCCTAGGGGTGCCAGAAAGAGAGGTAACAAGGAAGAAATGTTCTTTCTCTATGGGAAAACAACTATCAAAGGCATCCAAAGGAGCCAAGAAGATCGTAGAGGAAATAATGGATATTATTTGTTTCTACTTATGCAAAATAGGCCATTGGAAGCACTATTGCAAGGAATACCTTGCAACCCTTAAGAAGGGCATGTACTTTATTGAGGTACATTTAGGATGAATTCTTCCTCATAGATATATGATATCACATGTGGTTCTTTTCTTTATAAGTTGTTAAAAAAGAATAGAAAGAAGAATAGAATAAAGTGATATAGATATGATCCACCACCTTGGCTAAGGAACAAGATTTGTGCCCAAAGCTAAAGGGGTACAATAAGTTAGACATAGAGAACTCCATACTTGTATTGGACCTTTGTCATATAGTACCATATATTGTTAAGAACATTATTTCAATTCTCATTTTTGAATAGCAAAGGATTTGATCCTTCTACATCAATGGGAGATTAAAGGCATTAAAGAATGAGTTCTTTTGTTGCTTGTGGTACAATTAACAAAGGATCGTACATATTGGATTCTCAACCATCACTAATGCACTCTCAACTAAGTAAAATTAGATATCTAAGATAATACCATGATGTGGCATATAAGTCCAAGCCATATCTCCAAAAACTAGGACAAACAAGTTAAAAGCTCTCTAATTACTAAATGTTAGTGATATTGAGAGCCTTTCTATTTGTAAAGCTTGTTTCAAAGAATAAATGACCAAAGCTCTTTTTGTAGGAGCAATGAAATCCTCCAAAAATCCTTTGGATTTGTGGACCACTAAGAGTTAGTGAAAGAGGAGGCTATTCTTACTTCATTGCTTTCATCGATGGCAATAGTTGATTCAAACATATGTATCCTATGAAGTACAAGTTTGAGACCTGTAAAAGGTTCAAATAGTATAGAAATGAAGTAGAAAAGCAAAAGGGACTTAGTATTAAAGCTTTTTGATTGGATTGAGAGGAAAAATACTTAAGTACTATATTCTTGGATTATTAAAGAGAGAATGGGATTCTCTCTTAATGGACTCCACTTAGCACACACTAATACAATAGAGTAGCTGAGAGGAGACACTGTACCTTGTAGGACATGGTACATTCCATAATGAGCTTCTTTGATGTGCCTATATCTTTTTGAGGATACGCCTTAATAACGATAGCAAAATTATAAAAAGTAGTACCTTCAAAGTCAGTGCCAAAAAACACCATATGAGATATGGCATGGCAAAGCACCCTCATACCATTATCTAAGGGTTTGGGGATCTCTTATCTATGTGTGATAGTCAGTGAGAGATAAGTTGGATAGCAGATTCATTTTGTGCAAATTTGTGGGATAACCTAGAGAGTTTATGGGTTATTAGTTTTATGATCCCTTGAAACAAAATGTGTTTATTTTTAGGAATGCCACCTTTTTGGAAAAGGAATTTCTATTACATATAAAAGGAGTTATAATTGAACTTGGTGAAGTTTAAGATGATCAATCAATTCCACAAGCAGTAGAAATAAATAAACATCAAAGAGCTTCTCACACAACCTCTAAGAAGGTTGGACTAGATCAAGAAGTAAACCAAAGAGTTTGGATTTCTTCATGAGATGGGTCAATTGGATAGAGATTTGAAGACCTATGAGGAAGCCATATTGGATATAGTCTCAGGATATTAGCCTGAAGCCATGAGATTCGAAATGGACTCCATCTACTCAAATAAAGTATAGACTTTGATAGATCCACCAAAAGTAATAGTTCCCATTGGTTGTAAATGGATCTATAAGCAAAAGCTTGGGGTAGATGGAGAAATGGTGACTTTTAAGGCGCGACTAGTAGAAAGGGTTACACTCAAAAACTCGGTATCAATTTTGAGGAAACTTTTTCACCGGTTGCTATGCCTAAGTCCATTCAAATCCTACTTGCTATAGCTGCATATTATGATTGTGAGATATGGCAAATGTATGTGAAAACTGCTTCTCTCAATGGTGACATTGAAAAAAAAATTTATATAGAGCAACCACAAAGTTTTATATCCAAACAGAGTGAGCAAAAGGTTTGTAAACTCCAGCAATCCATTTATAGACTCTATTTGGCATCTCAAACTTGGAACATACATTTTTTATAAGACAGTCAAATTGTTTGGCTTTGTCAAAAAGGTATATGAACCTTATGTGTATAAGTGGGCTAGTAGGAGTAGTATACAATTTATTGTACTTTATGTCGATGATAACCTTCTCATTGGGAATGAGATAAGAATTTTAGAATATACTAAAGCATGATTATCTACACAATTTTCCATGATTGACTTGGGAAATGCATCATGCGTATTGGGAATACATATTTATAGAGATAGATCAGGGAAGATGCTAGGGCTTTCCCAAATCTCGTACATTGAACTAAATACTAAAGAGGTTTAGTATGAAAGAATCTAAGAGGGGATTCCTCCTTTTTGGGACGTGATTATAGTCTCTCCAAGTCCATGGCTCCTTAAACTATCAATGAGAGACAAAATGTCCCACATACCTTATGCATCCACTACATGGAGCATAATTATATGTTGTTCAATGTACAAGACTGGATGTGGCACACTCACTAAGCGTTACAAGTAGGTTCCAATCAAATCCTAGTAAGAGCCACCAGTTAGCTGTAAAAATAATCCTAAAGTACTTGAGAAGAAGTAAAGACTTATTTTTGGTATATGGCAATGGAGAATTGAAACTCACAGAGTTTTTGGATATTACTTTCCAATCCAATGTAGATGACCTAATGTCCACTTTTGGATACATATTTTGTCTTAATGGCGGCATGGTGTATTGGAAGAGTTCCAACTAGATACCATGGCCTAGATAACCACTAAGATGAAATACTTTGTAGTTTGGAAACCATAAAGAAAGGTGTTTCGATAAAAACTTTATCCAAGGGACGGATGTAGTGCCTAGCGTACATAAGCCTACGATTGTCTTTGGAAGATAATTTAGAACTTAAGCCAAGATTTCATTAGTAGTCCAAACACATTAAATACGTAATCATTTGATATATGATATCAATTGATAGAAGTGACAACTGACTAGATAAAAGTTCCCTCATAAGAGAATATAGCAGAATCACTATATTAACCACTAAATGTTAAAGGTCTTTAGAGGACATCTTATGAAGATGGGTCTTAAGGCCACAAAGCATTGGCTTTAGGGCAAGTGAAAAATTGTTGGAATAATGCCTTACAAGGCCAATGAGATTGGCATTGTAAATTATTTCACTCGTGGTACAATCTTGATTGAATGATATTCTTTATATGGCCATTTTCATCTCATGCTTTGTTTCACTTCACTAGCATTTGGATGAAGCCTTTCGATCACCTATGACTACAGGACTTAGTTTGGTGATCATGAAATAAGTCTCACATAGTCGTGATCTTAAAACTTTCAAGTTATAGGATCTTATGAGATGAGGCATCTAAGATTTGAATGGGCCTACACTAACAATGCATAAATCTAAGGGTTGGAGATTACTCCACTCCATGAGCAATTGTATGAAATATGGGTGTATGTTAGTAGCTACATGTTAGAGAATAAGGCACTGAAACCTACTGAAAAATCCACTAGATAGCCGAAGTGGCAAGTCGGTAGTAGCTAGTTTTCCTACTTACGCTAATATATATTATTAGTCTTCTGACCTGAGGATCTATGGTAACCTTGTGTCCAGTCCATATACCTTGACTCGTCTTTAACCACCTAGTGGATCATTCGAGTTGATATTGGGCATGAGCTACTTGGTATGGAGGTTTAAGAGATCTAAGATGGAATCAAACTCTTCGCTATTGTGAAAGGCAAGTGTATCTCCTATGTATTTTATAATGTCTGATTTTAAGAAATCCTTGCATAAGGGAAAATGCATTTTTCAAAAGTGATGTCCACAATAAGATTGAACATTGAGAATAGAAACATAGTATTGAGACTATTAGAGAGCTGACAAATATCTTGCCCTAGGCCTCTTTTGGGAGATAGGAGATGGAAAGACCGTATTTGCATGTCATCCGTAGAGCGATGATAGTTCTCTAGAATATTCATTTCGGCCAATTAGTTGGGCTCCATGGGCTTAAGGTTGGACATCGACCATAGAGATTGGGTACTCTTCAATTAATGAGATTAATTGAAATGAGTTGACTAGTTTAAAAAGAGTTTTAAACTAAAATGAATATAAGATATTCAGAAGTCACAAGGAGTTGTAAGCCCATGTCCAATAAGTGTTAGAACCTATTGGGTCACACACAAAATCTAATTAGCTTCCTAATTAAATTAAAGAGTTAAGTCAAAGAAAAATTAATTAAATTAAAAAGTTTAATTTGATTAATTAAGGAATAATGAATTTTGGAGGGAAGACTCAAATGACATTTGAGATGGCATCTTAATTAATTTGAAAGAAGATTCTAAATTTAATTAAGGTACAAATGAAAATCAAATGAGATTTGAATTCAAAATTTACCACCTAAGCAACCCTACTTGGCTACCCCCCTCATGCATTATGTGATGCCAACTTGGCATCACATTTTTTCAGCCTCTATATATAGATATAGAGAGAGGAGGTTGTGCATATGATTTAGTTTGATATTAAAAACATGTTCATGGTCTTTCAAGCATGTTTTTCTCCCACTATTTTGTCAAACCCTTTACCTAGAATTTGGGAAATCACATTTCCTAGTGAGAATCAAAACTCCAAGGCTTGCCAATAGACCTCCATGACCAAGCGCCATCCACAAGCAATCAAAGGGTAAGCAATTTTTGCTAATTGCACCTCATGCAACGCTTGATATATTTTACCTCACTTTCATATAAACCCATGTGACCGAGCGTCATCTATACTACTAACTGTTAAATCAAACCTACCAATCAAAATTTATCTCAAGATGGCCTCACAACATCCATCATGATCGAGTGCTAATGCATAAGGGTTCCCAAGTCAAAGGTGCATCTCATGCTAAGTATATACGCATAGCTTTCCACCTAAGTGTGACCCTCTAACTGAATGCCATCACACAAAATTGGTAGCATCATCATGGCATACACTATTGGTGGAAAGCTTGGATTAATTAAAACTCTTTTAATTTGTATCCATTTGACTTAATAATTGAAAATACTTAAATGTTCTAAATGGAGGATTTTTGCTTGCAAAGATTTTATCTTCTTATTTAGGTTCTCTATATCCTAATCATGCATCTCATATGTCAATAGAATATGAAAAGTGTAAATAAGTAAATAGCCTAGCATGCTCCTAGGGTGGAATGACCATAAGCCTAACAAGTGATGCACTTAGAGACATGGGTGCATCACTTCAGTTGATTTTAAGTAGGTTGAAAGTGTATCCCATATATTCATGGGTCTTCAATTGTCCTCCATGCCTCCATTAGACTCTTGCTCCATGCAACATATATATAAAATGAAAATCCTCACCCTTAGTGATTCTACTCTCATAATTTTTATAAGATAGAACAAGAGGCATGCAAGCCCCATTTAATACAACCCATTTCAACAAGTTTGAAACAAATAAAATCAATTTAAAAGGCTCATGATCATCTCCATTCATTCATCATTCATTCAACAATTAAATAAACAATAAATAAATCCAGAATTAATAATTAATTTCAAAAATTAAATGCTCATCTCGTAATCAAATAATTGAACCATTCATAACATTTATGGCAATAATAAGAGATCAACTTTAAACAATTTTCAAAAGCATTCAAATATGTCAAACATAATCTTGATGTATTCCACAACACTTGTGCAACTAATGTGTGTAGTGCAAAAATTTGTTAAGCATTAAGGAGTTGAGAAAACAATTCAAAGCTCACCAAACACCCTTAAAACCGGGCAGCTGAGTAGCCCTTGGCACATAGCTAGGCATCTTGTGTGCATGGTGTGTGCACACTACCCAGCTAACGCCTAGGCTATGCCGGCAGCTTTGGCGTTTAAGGTTTAAGGCTTGCCAAGTGTGTTCTACACTTAACTTTCATGCACCAACAATTTTAGCACATGTTCTCAACATCATAACACACATTTTAGATCAATTTTCAGATTCAAAACATCTTTTAAAACTAGAAATACAAGTGCTCAAACATGCTTTCAAAAATTAGAAAAAGTAATAATCAAATTCTTCAAAAAATCTCCAACAATCATATTGGATCCCAAATAGATCAAAACTCTTTCAGTTATAAATCAACATATTATATCAATATAACATCAATTAATTCCAAAACACTTTTCAACATCGATCACTATGAAATAAAACATACTAACTACATGAATTAATACTTAAATCCCATAATAGCATGCTTTTAATTCATCAATCAAGGAGCCACATAAAAATCAAAAAAATTCCCCAATCCATCAATTTAATCAAGAATATGGTGATGAAGATCAATTCATCACATAAACCAATCAACCAAGCAAAATCCAATCTAAACATGATTCAGGCTCTGATACCACTTGAAAGCAAGATAGGTACTAGGATCTATAATCAAATTTTCAAAACATAAAATAACTAGTTCCTATAAGAAAAAAAAATATCTAATCATGCCTTGGATTCAGATTTGTATATAGGATTACCTTGACAAGCAAATCCGAGAAGAAACTAGTGAACTCTTCACTGATTTCAGAATCTGCTTGCTCGTGGCACAACAAAATGATTGTGACGATCGCCCTACCAAATCACCTCCAAAACTTCTAGAAGAAATACTAGAGATAGCCAATACCTTGGAAAATATCCAAAAAAAATTTAGATTGATTGACCATCTAGATCGCCATGGAGAAAATTGCAAAGTAAGACCTCACGCAAAGAGCTCTCTAGAAATAGAGCAAGGTACACGTCTTGCCTCTATTGAAATAGTCCACACACCAATGAGACTTCCTAATTCTCTAGTTCATAAACTAGAATAGAACTAGAGAATTTATGATGGAGGAGGCCAAAAATTGGTATGAGGAAGAAAGAAGCTAAGCCTTCAACTCATGAAATGCTAGCTTGCAAAAGGGTTTATTTAGGAGAGAAATGAAGAATCTAATCCTTCACACCTTTTAGCACATCTAAATCTATCTCTGGCTAACTCCCTTACTATATCTATATATAAAAGTGAACTATGTGATGCCAAGATGGCATCACACATTCTGTGAAGGGGGGGCAGCCAAGGGGTGCTTAGGTGGCAAAAAGAATCCAAATTTTATTTACATCTTAATTACATTTGGAATCTCATTGCAAATTAATTAACATGCCACCTCAAATCTCATTTGAGTTTTTCCTCCAAAAATGCATTCCTCCAAATTAATCAAATTAAACTCTTCAGTTTAATTAATTATGCTTTGACTTAACACTTTAAGTCAAACTAGCTTAACTCTTTAAGCTCAATTGTTAACTCAATTCTTTAAGTTAACTTAACTAATTGATGGTCATGTTGGCACCAAATAATTAACTTAATTCTTTAAGTTAACTTAACTAATTGATGGTCATGTTGGCACCAAATAATTAACTCCTTAATTATTGGTCTAATTTAACTCTTTAAATTAGTTGATTAATTTAACACTTAAATCAATCAAGCCAAAATTGACCTTCAAACTTGGCCCCAAAATTCGGTTCATTAGGATAGAGGGATCCCTTTTCTAACTGCTTAGAAAATTCTCTCCATTAATTAGGAAGCTAATTGAATTTTGTATGTGACCCAATAGGTTTTACCATTCATTGGACATAGGCTCACAACTCCTTTTGACTTTTGAATATCTTATATTCATTCTAGTTTAAAAATCCTTTTAAACTAGTCAACTCAATTTAATTAATCTCATTAATTGAAGAGTATTCGATCTCCATGGTTGATGTCCAACCTCAAGCCCATAGAGCCTAACTAATTCCCCAAAATGAATATTCTAGAGAACCATCATCGCTCTATGCGTGCCATGCAAATACGGTCCTTTCGTCTTCTATCTCCTGAAAGAGGCCTAGGGCAAGATATTTGTTAGCTTCTTATTAGCCTCGATACTATGTCTCTATTCTCAATGTTTGAATCCATTTATGTGACCTCACCTTTAAAAACTTCTTTTCCAAATTATCAATCCACCTTGCGTAAAGATTTCTTGGAATTGATTGTTATAGAATACATAGGAGATGTACTCGCCCTTCACAATAGCAAAAAGTCAAATTCCATCTTAGATCTCACAAACCTCCATGCCAAGTAGCTCATATTCAATCTCAACTTGAAAGACCCACTAAGTGGTTAAGGATGAGTCAAAATATAAGGACCGGACATAAAGCTACCATGGATCCTCAAGTCAGAGGACTAATAATATGCACTAGTGTAACCAGGAGAACTAGCCACTATCGATTGGCTGCTTTGGCTATCTAGTGGACTCCTCGATGGATCTTTAGTACCTTGTTATCTAATAAGCACCCATTAACATGCACCCGTATCTCATACAATTGCTCATGGAATAGAGTAATCTCCAACCCTTAGATTTATACATCATTAGTGCAAGCCTATTTAGATCTTAGATGCCCCGTCTCATAAAATCCTATGACTTGAAAGTTTTAAGATCATGACTTTGTGAGACTTATTCCATGGTCACCAAACCAAGTCTCGCAGTCTTAGGTGATCTAAGGGCTTCATTCAAATGCAAATGAAGCATAATTGAGCAGAAGATAAAGGTAGCCATATAGAGAATATTATTCTATCAAGATTGTTTTACAAGGTAATAGTTTGTACTAGGCCAATCTCATTGGATTGTGGGGCACTATTCCAACAAATTGAAGAGTACCTGATCTCCATGGTCGATGTCCAACCTCAAGCCTATGGGGCCCAACTAGTTTGCCTAAATGAATACTTTTGAAGAACCATTCTAATATTATGTGTACTATGCAAATACAGTCTTTCTATTTTCTATCTCTTGAAAAAAGCCTAGAACAAGATATTAGTTGGCTCCCCAATAGCCTTGATACTATGCTTCTATTCTTAATGTTTGATTCCCTTTGTGACCTTATCTTTGGAAATGCCTTTTCAAATTATCAAATCACCTTGCACAAGAATTTCTTAGAATCGATCATTATAGAACATATAGAGATGCATTTGCCCTTCACAAAAATAAGGAGTCAGATTCCATCTTGGATCTCACAAACCTCTATATCCAATAATACATACCTAATCCCAACCTGAGTGGCCACCTAAGTGACCAAGGAAGAGTCAAAAAGTGAGGGCCAAACACAAAGTTACCATGGATCCCCAAGTTAAAAGACTATAATACGTACTAGTGTAAGTGGGAGAACTTGTCAATACCAACTTGCCATTATAGCTATCTATTAGATTCTCTAAGCTGGTCTTCAGTACCTTATTCTCCAACAAATATCCACTAACATGTGCCCAAATCTCATATGGGATTGTTCATGGAATAAAGCAACATCCAACCATTAATTTATGCATCGTAAGTACAAGTTTATCTAGATTTTAGATACCCTGTCTTATAAGACCCTTTGACTTGGAAGATTTAAAATCATGACTGTGTAAAGAATATTCCATGATCACCACCCAGTGTGTGACCAAGTCCCATAATCTTGTGTGATCTAAGGACTTCATTCAAATGTAAGTGAAGCAAATAATGAGCATAAGATGAAGATGGTTATATAATGAATATTATCCAATTAAGATTGTCTTACAAGAAAATAGTTTATAAGGCCAATCTAATTGGCTTGTGAGATACTATTCCAATAATCTCCTACTTGTCCTAAATCCAATATCCTATGGCCTTGAGACCCATCTTCTCAAAATGTCCTTCAAAGACCTTTTGCGAAAGGGGTTTTGTTAGTAGATCTATTATGTTCTCTTCTGTGGCAACTTCATCCACTCAATTATCACCTCTGTCGATTGATATCATATATCAAATGATAATGCATTTTGCTATGTTTGGATTACTAATGAGATCTTGGCTCAAGTTGTAAATTATCTTCCATGGACAATCATTTGCTTAAGCATGCTAAGAACTACATCCAACTCTTAGATGTAGTTTTTATCCAAACACCTTCTTTTGTGGTTTCCAAAACCACAATGTATTTCACCTCAGTAGTTATCTAAAATCGGTGTTTTATTAGAACTCTTCCAACTCACCATGACCCCATGAAGGAAAAATATGAATCCAAAAGTAGATTTTAGGTTATCTACATCGGATTGGAAACTGAAATCTAAAAACTCCTCGAGTTTCAGTTCTCCATTGCTGTATACCAAAAACAAATCTTTAGTCCTTCTCAAGTACTTAAGAATTACTTTTATGGCCATCCAGTGATTCTCACTAGGATTAGATTGGAACCTACTCATAAAGCTTAGTGAATATGCCACATCCATTCTTATATATTGAACGGCATACTATATGCTCTCTCTAGCTAAGGCACAAAGTATATGGGACATTCTTTGTCTCTTGTCTTCAGTCCTAAGGGTTTATAGACTTGGAGAAATAAATGCCATGTCCTATAGGAATAAACCCCCTTTTAGATTCTTCCATACTAAACCTCTTTGGTATTTTGCTAATGTATAAGATTTGAGAAAGCCCCAACATCCTCTAATATCTATCTATATAGATATGTATTCCAAATACGTAGGATGCTTCTCCCGAATCTTTCATGAAAAATTGAGTAGATAACCATATTCTAGTACACTCTAAAATTCTTACCTTATTCTCAATGAGACAGATGCCATTGACATAAAGTACAATAAACTGTACACTACTCCCACTAGCCTTCATATACACACATAGTTCATACATATTTTTGATAAAGCTAAATGATTTAATTATCTTGTCAAAACATATGTTCCAACTTTAGGACGCCTGTTTGAGTCCATAAATGGATCTCTGGAGTCTACAAACATTTTACTCATTCCCCTTAGATGTAAAACCTTATGGTTGCTCCATATAGATTTTTTCTTCAATATCGCTATTAAGGAAAGTGGTTTTCACATCTATTTGCCATATCTTATCGTCATAATATGCAACTATAAAAAGTAAAATCCAAATGGTCTTAGGCATTCATGATTGGTGAAAATGTTTTCTCAAAATTGATACCGAATCTTTGAGTGTAACTTTTTGCCACTAGTCTTGCCTTCAAGGTTATTACTTTCCATCAACTCCTAGCTTTCACTTATAGTTCCACTCGAAACCAAGGAAAACTATTCCTTCCAATGGATCTACCAAGGTTTGGAGCACATAGAGACCATTTTGAATTTTATAACTTCAAGCCAACGTCCCGAGTCCATGTCTAA
This sequence comes from Jacaranda copaia, assembly GCA_014898725.1. Classification (NCBI taxonomy): domain Eukaryota; kingdom Viridiplantae; phylum Streptophyta; class Magnoliopsida; order Lamiales; family Bignoniaceae; genus Jacaranda; species Jacaranda copaia. Next base: position 2,002,463 of record JACGDI010005800.1, read on the forward strand.
CATAGCTTCTTCATAAGTCTTCAGATCACTATCTGATTGGCCAGTTTCATGAAGAAATCAAAACCTTTTGGATTGCTTCTTGATTCAATCCAACCTTCTTAGAGATTGTGTATGAGGCTTTTTTTACATTTATTTATTTCTACCACTTATGGGATTTGATCATCAAATTGAACTTCATCAAATTCAATAGCAACACTATTTCTATCTAATAGAAAATCCTTTTCCAAAAAGTGACAATCCTCGAAACAAATTCCCTTTGTTTTGAGGGATCATAAAAGTAGTAACCCACAGACTCTCCAGGGTATCTCACAAACTTGCACAAGGTGAATTTACTATCTAACTTGTCTCCTATTATCAGTCTTACATAAACGAGAGACCCTCAAACTTTTAGATAATTGTAAGAGGGTGCTTTGTCATACCACATCTTATGTGGCGCCTTTAGCACCAACTTTGAAGGTACTACACTTAGTAACTTCCAAAATCATTAACATGTATCCTCAAAAAGATATAGGCACATTAAAAAAGCTCATCTGGAACATACCATGTCTAACAAGGTGTGGTTTCTCCTCTCGGCTACTCCATTATGTTGGGGTGTACTGGGTGGAGTTCATTGAAAGAGAATTCTATTATCCTTTAGATAATCTAAGAATTTGATACTTAAGTATTCACTCCCTTAATCCAATAGAAGAGCTTTAATACTAAGTTTCTCTTGCTTTCCTACTTGATTCTTATACTTATTGAACTTTTCAAAGGTCTCAGACTTATACTTCATAAGATACGCATGTCTGTACTGACTATAATCATTGATGAAGGTGATAAAGTATGAATAGCCTCCTCTCCCACTAACTCTTAGTAGACCACAAACATCTATATGGATCAACTTCAGAGGAATTATGGAGCGCTCCATTTGTTCTACAAAAAGAGTCTTAGTTATTTTTTCTTTCAAACAAGATTCATAAGTATGAAAGTCCTCCATGCCACTAACCATTAGTGCTTTGAGAGCTTCTATCTTGTTTATCATATATTTAGGGATATGTCAAAATCATGTATATCATAACATGGCATCTTCTTGGATATCTAATTTTTCTTACTTTGTTAAAAGTGCATCAGTGATGGTTGAGAACCTAAAAATGTACAATCCTTCATTAAGTGTACCATGAGCAATTAAAGAATCCATTCTTTAATACCTTCAATCTCCCATTTAATATAGAAGGATCAAATCCTTCTTTATCTAAAATGGGAATTGAAATACTGTTCTCAACAATATATGGTACATTATAACAAAGGTTGAATACAATTGTGGAGTTCTCTAAGTCTAACTTATTATATGCCTTCGACTTAGGTCACAATTCTTACTCCTTTGCCGAGGTGTTAGATCATATCCCTATCACTTAGTTTTATTCTTCTTGCTATTCTTTGTAACAACAAAGAAAAAAACCACATATGATACCATATATCCATGAGAAAAAATTTATCCTAAATGCACTTCAGCAAAGTACATGCTCTTCTTAAGAGTTGCAAGGTATTTCTTGCAATACTGCTTCTAATGGCCTATCTCTCCAAAGTAGGGAAAAATTAATATCAACTATATTCTCTATAATCTTCTTGACTTTTTTGGATGCCTTTAATGGTTGTTTTCCCTTGAAAGAAGAACTTTTCTTCCTTTTACCTCTCTTTCTAGCACCCCTAGGCCCTATAAACTTGGAGGAGGAAACAAGCAATAATGGTATGCCTTTGTCATGGTAATCTCCTTATAGATCAACTCTTTGATTATAAGAAAAAAAAAACTCAGCAAAGATGCAAGGATCAAATCCTCATGGAGATTATTATCCATTACTATGTCTAAATTAAAAAGCTTCTCTAATCTTATCATCTTTAGATCGTGGTTGCTGACACATAACTTCACATCCATCCTAACTTGAAAAAAAAGTTTTGACAACATGAACTTCTCATACCTTGTTTGCTTTACAACTATTGTAAACTTTAAATAAGATACTATTCATGTATCTTTGAGACTTTTAAAGTTTGTAGATACCATTATGAGACTAGGGGATAAAATGATCCTAAATCTAATTTGTGAACATTTCACATGTCTCTAGATATACATTAATCCCAAAAAGATTAGGAGTACTATGATATAGGACTTATATTTGCTTCAAGGAATTTAGAATGATTTTGAGGTTAAGTGAATCGCGGAAGTATGGCCCAATTGGTTTATTAGTTTTCAAATTAACATTGAGTGGAATTTTAACTGTTCTGGAGATTTCATAAATCCTCAAACGCAAAAAAGAGAATATAAGCATGTGATTCAATATTGATATTGAAAACATGTTCTAAGTTTTTCAAGCATGTTTTTCTCTTACTATTTTATCAAATCTTTCACTGCTAGAAAAATTTAGGAAATCTCATTTTCTAGTGAGAATCAAGACCCCAAGACTTGCAAATGGACCCTTGTGACCGAGTGCCATCACGAGCAGTCAAAGGGTAAGCAATCTTTGCTAATTGTATCTTATGCAACTCTTGGTATATTTTGCTTCACTTTCCATATAGACCCATGTGATCGTGCATCATCTATGCTCATAGCTTGATTCAAGACAACCTCATGACATCTCCCATGATCGAGTGCTAATGCATGAGGGTTCTTAAGTCAAATGTGCATCCTATGCTAAGTATATGCTCATAGCTTTCCTCTTAAGTGTGACCCCCATGATCGAGTGACATCATACAAATTTGGTAATATCATCATGGCATATACTATTGGTGAAAGGCTTGGATTAATTAAAACTCTTTTAATTTGTATCCATTTTGACTTAATATTTGAAAGCACATAAATATTCTAAGTGGAGGGCTTTTACTTGCAAAGATCTCATCATTTTTATCTTCTTAAGTAGGTTCTCTATATTGTAATCATGCTTCTCATACATTAATAGCATATGGAAAACATAAATAAGTAAATGCACTTAGCATACTTCTAAGGTGAGATGACCATGAACCTAACCAAATGGTGCACATAGAGCCATAAGTGCATCACTTGATTGATTTTAAGTAGGTTAATTAAACTAAGCTATTAAATGAGTGTATCCCATACATTCATGGGTCTTCAAGCCTCATTAGATCATTTTGCTCCTTGCAACTATTACAAGAAAAAGAAAACCTCACTCCTCGTAATTCTACTCTCATAACTTTTATAAGATAGAATAAAAGATATGCAAACCTAATTTAATAAAACCCATTTCAACAACTTGAAATAAATCAAATCAATGTTAAAGGTTCATGATCGTCATCCCCATTCATTCATCATTCATTCAACACATAAATGAACAATAAATAAATCTAGAATTGACATTCAATTCCTTCAATTAAATGCTAATTATATTAACAAATAATTGGTCACTCAAAAACAAGCATAACACTTATACATCATATTTTTGCCAAAATTGGAAATCAACTTCAACAAGTTTTAAAAACAATCAAAAGTGTCCAATACAATTTTGAGAACTTGCACAACACTTGTGCATCCATTGTGTGTGTTTCATAACAAGTATGGTCATTAAAAGAACCAAAAAGAAAGCTTAAAACCCATTCCAAACCTAATTGAGCACTACTGGTCAAGGCTTGCGCATGGGCTAGGCAACAACTTTTAGCCACTACTACTGTTGTGCACGGCTAAGTGCTGGTAGCCCTCTATTTTTGGGGTCATGACCAAGTCAAGCCACTTTTGGCTCAAATTTTACGCACCAAGATTTTTAGAACAACTTCTAAACATTGACACACACAACATAGAAGAAAATTTCAAATTAAAAAACCTTTTAAATGCTGAAATATCAAGTGCTCAAAATTGCTTGAAAAACAAGTTTAAAGCAAGAACCAAATTCTTTAAATAATCTCCAATAATCTCAAATCATGTTGGATCAAAAATGACCAAAACAACTTAAGGCCATTCACAACATGCTATATCACAATATAAAATCCACCAAAGCCAAATCAAAATTCAACATCAATAAAAATTAATTAAAACATACCCATCACATGATTTAATAATTAAAGCACATAATAGCATGATTGAATCCATCAACCAAGAAGTCATGAACAAAATCATCCATACACTCCAACCCATCATATGGATTGAGTAAATGGTGATGAAGACCAATTCTTCACAAGAACCAATCATCTAAGCCAAGCTAAATCCAAATCCATGCATGACTATGGCCCTGATATCACTGGAAGGTTTGTGTGGCACTAGGATCCAAATATTTTCAAAAATAAAAATTGAATAAACTAGCTCACACATCACTACAAGGTTCTAGACATGCATGGAATCAGATTTGGAGAAAGGATATACTTGGGTGAAAGTAGAAAAATCAAAGATCAAGGAAAATTCTCTTCAACCATTGAAGAGGCTTCTCATTAGCACAACAAATTCACCATCGATTTTCCCAAGTTAGACTCTTTCTTTTTAGCTGATATTTTAACTGAAATGTCTCAAACCCTTGAGTATTCTGCTATCCAAAATCAGCACAATTAGAACACTAGACGGTCTCCCAGAACTCACTGAAAAAGGTTGCCAGAAACTACTTTAGCAAGAGCAAGAGCAACCCAAACCTTTTGCTTATAATGAAATAGTACACACACCATGACTATGACCTATTCTCTACAGTATGACTAAAAATTTATGCAAATAATATGAGAAGAAAAGCTAGGAATATGGAGGTAGAAGATGGAGAAAGTTAGAGATATAATGGGAAGCTAACAAATTAGATGCCCACTGCTCAAAATTGTTAGAAAAATATTCACACCTAGCATTCACAAGATCAAGTGGCCAGTCATCCCCTCCTATATCTATATATAGGAGTGGGATGGTGTCTGGTCACACATCATCCTCAAGGAGGTGGTGCCAAGTGTCCATGCCAAGGTTGCTACTAACTATAGTGATTAGTGAATAAGAATATTAATTAAAGCATATATTTCATCTTATGAAAATGTCTTGCAATTAAATTCCAATTCCATATTAAATGAACCATTTATTTAACTATTCTCTCCAAAAATTAACTCACCAACTTAATTAAATTCAACACGTTAATTTAATTAATAATAATTTGACATAACTTTTAAGTCAAAGTGCTTAACTACTTAAGCTAGTCAAAATTAATTAAACTCATAAATAATTTGACCAATTGATAGTCATGTGACTTCAATTAATTAACCTTTAATCAATTGATCTTAATTTAACTCTTAATTAATTTGAACATTTTAACATTTAAATTGATCAAGCCGAAATAACTACAATTTTGCCTCCTCCAAAATCGGTCATGAATTTTCTAACTCTTAAAAAATTCTCCTTCCTCCAAAACGACTACAATTTTATATGTGACACATTAGGTTCTACCATTCAATGTACATAGGCTCACACCTTTTTGTAACTTATGGGATATCAAATATTCACATTACCTTAAACTCATTTAAGCTAAGTGACTCAATTCAATTATTTTCATTAATTGAAAAGTACCTAATCTCCATGGTCAATATCTAACCTCAAGCCCATAGAGCCCAATTAATTGGCTAAACTGAATGCTCTTGAAAAACCATTCTAGCATTATGCGTACCGTCCTTCCATCTCCTATCTACCAAAAGAGGCTTACGGCAAGATATTAATTGACTCCCTAATAACTTTGATACTATTCTTCTATTCTCAATATTCAATTCCCTTTATGACCTCATTTTTGGAAACACCTTTCCAAATTATCACATCACTTTGCGCAAAGATTTCTCAAAATCAATCATTATAGAACACAAAGGAGATACACTTGCCCTTTACAAAGATAAAGAGTTGGATTCCATCTTAGATCTCACAATCCTCCATATCCAATAGCTCATGCTCAATCCCTACCCAAGTGGCGAGCTAAGTGACCAAGGAAAAGTCAAAGCATAAGGGCTAAAAACAAGATCACCATGGATCCTCAGGTGAAAGGACTAATAATATACATTAGTGCAAGCAGAAGAACTTATTAATACTGACTAGCCACTACAGTTGTTTAGTGGATTTTCTAGGCTAGTTTTTAGTGCCTTGTTCTCCAACAAGCACCCACTAAAATGCTCCCATATCTTATATGGGATTGCTCATGGAATGAAACAACATCCAACCTTTGAATTTATGCATCGTTAGTGTAAGTTTATCTAGATCTTAGATACTTTATCTCATAAGATTCTATGACTTGGAAGATTTAAGATCACGACCATGTAAGACTTATTCCACAATCACCACCCAGTGCATGACCAAGTCCCATAGTCTTGTATGATCTAAAGGCTTTATTCAAATGCAAGTGAATTAAATAAAGAGCATAAGATGAAGATGGCCATATAAAAAATATCATTCAATCAAGATTGTCCTCAAAAGAAATAATTTACAAAGCTAATGCAATTAGCTTGTGGGGCACTATTCCAATAGTCCTTTCACCTGAGGCTCTAGAATATTCATTTCAACCAATTAATTGGGCCCTATAGGCTTGAGGTTTGACATCGATCATAGAGATTAGGTACTCTTCAATTAATGAGATTAATTGAATTGAGTCGATTAGTTTAAAAAGAAGTTTTAAACTAAAATGAATACATGATATTCAAAAATCACAAGGTGTTGTGATTCTATTTTCAATGAATGGTAGAACCTATTGGGTTACACAAAAAATCCAATTAGCTTCCAAGCATGATAGAACAATTTTCTAAGTGTTAGAAATTTTTCCTTGGTGTTCAATTTTCAAGGATACAATTTGACTGTCAATTTTGGCTTGATTAATTTAATGTTATATTAATCGACTAATTTAAGGAGTTAAATTAGATCAATAATTAATGAGTTAATTATTTGGCGCCAAGATGACTATCAATTGGTCAAGTTGACTTAAGAGTTAAGTTAACTAAATTAAGCTTAAAAGTTAAATCAAAGTTGAATTAATTAAATTAAAGTGTTTAATTTAATTAATGGGAATAATACTTTTTGGAGGGAAAATTTAAGTGAAGTGTTCATTTAAATTAGCATCTTAATTAATTTGGAATTAGATTCCAAGTGTAATTGAAATGCACATGAAATTCAAGTTGGACTTGAATTTGAATTTGCCACATAGGCAATGCAAGTTGGCAAGCGACTTGGGCAATTACCTTGAGGAAGGTGTGCTGCCAACTTGCATCACACCTTCCAACATATATATATTGATATAGAGGGTTTGTGGTCCAAATATATGACATAAGGTGTGAAGAATAAGATTTTTCCACAATTCCATCCAAAACTCTCTCTCTTCGTCAATTGCATCATATGTTGAAGCTTTGCATTTCTTCTTCTTCCCAACCTAAAAAATGGCCTCCTATACCTTATTTAATCCTATCTAACTCCATCTCCTAGTGAGTGGAAATTGGAAGATTGATTGGTGTGTGGATCATAACAATAGAGGCAAGGCATTTAACTTGCTAAATTTAGAGATCCACCTGCTACAGCTCCAAATTTGCAAATTTTTATGGAGTGATCCAGAAGGATTTTTTATCCTAATTTTTCATAGTTGATATCTTAGTGTATAGAGGTATTTCATATTTAATTTGGTGATTTTTGGAGCAATTTAGCTAGGGCAATTGTTGTTTCCCTTCCACTGAGCTGATTCTATATAGTTTCTAAATCCAAGAGAAATCCTTAATTCTCTCCATGATTTTAAGCTACAAGTGATAATCCTTCCTCCTAATCCATATCTATAGCATGATTAGATCCTTAGATATAGGAGTAGCCTAGTTAATTTAAGCTTATGAAGCTTTTATTATTAGATCCTAGTACTACTCTTGCTTTCATTTTTCACAACCTTAAATATAGTACCTAGAGAAGATCTTCAAAGTGTAGTTGGAGAAGAAGGTTCTTGAGATATTTTAGGAGGAAACAAGGCTAGAGAGGAGGAGATTTTGGAGCAAGTACTTATACCAACACATGGCCAAAGTCGCAAAAGGAATGGGAGACCACTTAGGGAGTATTTATAGATGATTTTAGCTCAAAAAAATGTGACTCTCATATACACACACCTATTTGTATAGTGACCACATTTTCCATCTTGATGGAATATCCTTTATTTGAAATCTAAGTGGTCAAAGTGAGGTGGTGTAGTACGCACCTACCATACTCGATGCCATCTAGTGTACCACACTTTCCAACCTATGGAATCTTATATATCTAAACAAAATATAAGTATATAAGATCCACATCTTCCATCACATAGCATATATATAATATATAGTCCATCCTGTAGAAGTGATCCTATTATTCCCTTGCATGATCTAATGTGATCCCTATTCAAATAGTGCCCCGCAACCAATTAGATTGGTATGTAAATTATTTCATTTGTGAAGCAATCTTGATTGAATGATGTTAATATTAAATAGCCATCTTCATCTTATGCTTAATTTATTTCACTAGCATTTGGTTGAAGCCCTTAAATCGCACGTGACTATGAGATTTTCTTACACTTTGGGAGGTAATCACGAAATAAGTCTTACATGATCGTGATTTTAAATATTTCAAGTCATAAAATCTTATAAGATGTGGCATCTAAGATTTGAATAAACTTGCACTAACAATACATAAATCTAACGAGTTGGATATTGCTCAATTTCATAAGCAATCTATGTTAGACATGAGTTTATATTAGTGGTTGCTTGTTATAAAACAACTTCACTGAAGGCCTGTCCAAAGAATTAACTAGATACTCAAAGTGACAAGTCAGTGGTGGCAAGTTCTCCTATTTACGCTAGTCATATAATTAGTCCTTTGACCTGAGGATCCATGGTAACCTTGTGTTTAGGTCATTGACCACTTAGCGAGTCTTTTGGGTTGAGTTAGGTATGAGCTACTTAGACATGGAGATTGGTGAGATCCAAAATGGGATTTGTCTCATCGTCATTATGAAGGCAAGTATATCTCTTATGTATTCTATAATGATTGATTCTAGGAAATTCTTAGCCAATATAGTATGAAAATTTGGAAAAGGAGTCTTTCAAAGATGAGGTCATAAAGAGAAATTGAAATTAGGAATAGAAACATAGTTATTGATGCTATTAGCAAGCTAGCAAATATCTTGCTCTAGGTTTTTTTTAGGAGATAAGAAATAGAAGGACCATGTTTACATAATAAGTGTAGAGCTACAATGGTTCACCAAGAACATATTTATTTTGACCAGTTAGTTGGACTCCATGGGCTTGAGGCTAGACATCGACCATGGAGATTAGGAACTCTTCAATTAATAGAGATTTTTCTTCTTAACTGAAAGAGTTATTAGCTTAAAGGAGTTTAAACTAATGCAAATATTTTAATATTCAAAATATCACAAGAGTTGTGAGCCCATGTCTAATGAATGGAAGAACCTAATGGGTCACACACAAAAGCCTAAAGAAAGTTCTATTTAACGTGAGGAATTTTCTATGGAGTTAGAAAATTCACCATTGCCATTTTTGTAGAGAAAATCGGTTGACAATATTTTGAATCATTTTAGCTTGATTAATTTAATTATTAAATTAATTGAAAGAATTTAAGGCGTTAAATTAGACCAATCAAATTAAGGAGTTAATTTAATTCATGCCATATGACTATTAATTAGTCAACTTAACTTAAAGAGTTAAGTTGACACTTTCTAACTTAAAGAGTTAAGTTAGATGACTTAAGGAGTTAAGTCATCTAAGATGATTAATTTAATTAAAAAGTTAATTTAGTTAATGTGAGAATTTAATTTTAGGGGGGAAATCAAATGAAGGAGTTTATCTGAGGTTAATTTGGAATTAATTTGAAAAAACATTTCATCTCATGAAATGTAGAGTCAAATTAAATCCAAATGCAAATGAAATTTGCATTTCACATGCAAGTAGATTGCCAACTTGGCATACCATCTCATGGAGGCTGTGATGCCAACATGCATCACACCTCCCACTCTATAATTAAGAGACAAGTGAACGACCACTTGACATCTAGGCTAGATTCCATTTTTCCCTCCAAAAGATTGATCTACTCATATGTTGAAGTTTCACACAATCCTCACCTCATCTCTCTCTCTCTCTCTCTCTCTCTCTCTCTCTCTCTCTCCATATTTTTTACCTCTCCCTTTGTTCTTATTCCTCTAGTGATCTAGTTGATTAGAGGTAGACTGTAGCTCTCCTTGGGTGTAAGGATCATAAGATTAGATATTTCACACTTGGGGAGCTTTGCTCTAGAAGATCCATTGAGTGTAGTATCTTTGGAGGCTAATTTTGAGGCCTCTCTGTGCTTGAATTTAGCTTAAGTTTTAACTGGATACTCTCAAGTATGTTGAGGTGTTGTCCAAATTTTATCCAATTTGAAGTTGATTTGCTTCGTTAATTGTTGGCGTTTTCTTGCTGTGCGCGGATTGATAGTTTTGAAGAGTTCAATCTTGTCATCCTCTTCTTCCTTGGATTAAGCATTAAAGGTTAGTTTTTGGCCATTAAATCCATTTTAATTGCATGAATAGATCCTTGTATTTAGAATAGAAAAGTTTTATTTAGCCTATATTTGATTTTATAATAGGATCCTTGGGCTACTCCTCACTTCAATTGGTATCGGAGCCTAATTCATGCATTAACTTGGATTTTGTTTGACTGATTCATGTGATGGATTAATCTATCTTGCCAAATACTTGATTCAAATCAAGGATTTGAGTGTTTGGTTGATGTTTCTTGTAGCTCCTTTTCTGATCAACTGAAATATGCTAATATGTGTTTTAAGTATTGATTCATATGTTAATATAATTTTGATGAAGGCATATGTAGCACTAGGATCCAAGTATCAAAGTTCAAAAATGCTAAAATAACTAGGCTACACATGATTCCAAGGATCTAAACATACCATTGATTCAAATTTGGTATGAGAATTACCTTGATTCACTTAAATCCAAGGAAAACTAAGAAGAAGCTTGATCAACTCCTTAAAACTATCTCTCCAGTTACACAATAACTTCAAAGCAAATTTTGCCCAACCAAATGATTTTTTCTCCAACCAAAACTTTTATTGGAACATAAAAACACCTTTATAGATCTACAGTTCAAATTTCAACTTAATCAAAAACTAGTAAGTACCTCTGGAACTTCCTCCAAATTATTGATAGAAACTAGATCTCCAAAAGTTTGGCAATCCAAATGTCCTACCTCTGATGACAAGATCCACACACTAATGCAATGTCTGATTCTCCTCAATATTAGTTGGAGAATAAAGAGGAGAAATACAAGGATGAAGGCTTGATTTAGACATAGGAGAAGAAGAGAAGTGAAGCTTCAACATATAAGGCAACACTTGAAAATTGGAGGGAAAATTGAAAAATCTAATTCACTTGGAATGTAATGCAAGCATATGTGTTAGCCACCTCTCTCTATATCTATATATAAGGGGAGATGGTGCAATGCCAAGGTACCATCATGCCTTTCTCAAGGGGTGATGCTAACTAGCATGTAAGTTGGCATGTGAATGTGAATTTTGTGTGCAATTGAATTTCATTTGGAATCTTCATTTTATCTCATAAAATGTCATAAATTCTAATGCCACACCAAATGAACTTTTCATTTGAATTTTTCCTCCCAAATTAAATCTCCATTTAATTAAATTAAACTCCTTTAATTTTACTAATTACCTTGACTTGACTTTTTAAGTTAATTAGCTTAATTGCTTAAGTTAGTTATCGTTAATTTAATTCTTTAAGTTAACTTGACCAATTTATAGTAATGTGGCACCAAATAATTAACTCCTTAATTAATTGGTCTTAATTTAACTACTTGAATTAATTAGATCAATTTAACAATTAAATTGATCAAGCAAGATGACTACAACCATCTGCCTTAAAATCAGTCATGAACGAATTTCTCTAACTTTTAGAAAGTTTCCCTTTATCAAGTAACATTTGCAGCTGGCTTTTGTGTGTGCTCTATTAGGCTTTACTATTTATTGGACATGGGCTCATAACTATTTGTAACTTTAGAATATCTTATATTTATATTAGTTTAAACTTCTTTAAACAAATCAACTCTATTAAACTAATCTCCATTAGTTGAAGAGTGACCAATCTCCATGATCGATGTCCAACCTCAAGCCCATGGAATCTAACTAATTGACCAAAATGAATGCTTTTGGAGAACTATTCTAGCTCCACGTGTATCATGCAAATATGGACCTTAAGTCTCTTTTATCTCCTAAAAGTGATATAAGGCAAGATATTTGTTGGCTCCCTAATGGCTTTGATGCTATGTTTCTATTCCCAATGTTTGATTTCCCTTTATGACCTCATCTTTATAAAACTCAATTTTCAAATTATCATACTATTTTTCTCTAAACGTTCTTGAAATTGATCATTATAGAATACATAAGTGATCTATTTGCCCTTCACTATGACAAGAAGTCGGATCCCACTTAGATCTCACAAACGTCTATGTTTAAGTAGCCCATACCTAATCTTCACCTAAATGACCAGCTACATGGCTAAGGATGAGTCAAAGCATGAGGACCTAAACACAAGATTACCATGGATCTTTAGGTCAAATGACTAATTATATGCACTAATATAAGTTGGAGAACTTGTCACTACCAACTTGCCACTTCGGCTATCTAATGGACTCTCTAGGTAGGTCTTCAATGTCTTGTTCTTTAACAAACACCCACTAACATGCACTCATATCTCATATGGCATTGCTCATGAAATGGAGCAACATCAAACCCTTGGATTTATGCAACATTAGTGCAAGTCTATTTGGATCTTGGATGCTCTGTCTCATAATATCATATGACTTAGAAGAGTTAAGATCACGACTGTGTAACATTTGTTTCATGATCATCACCGAGTGTACTAACCAAGTCCCATTGTGTTGTGTGATCCAAAGGCTTCAACTGAATATCAGTGAAGGGAATATACGCATAAGATAAAGATGGCTATTTAATTAATATCATTCAATCAAAATTGTATCATAAAAGAAATAGTTTACATGCCAATCAAATTGGCTTGTGGAGCATTATTCCAACAATCTCCCACTTTCCCTAAAGCTAATTACCTATAGTCTTAAGACTCATCTTCTCAAGATGTCCTTCAAAGACCTTTTGTGATAAGGGTTTAGTCAGTGGATCTGTTACATTCTCTTCCGAGGAATCTCTCTCCACTCAAATGTTGCCTCTATCAATGATCTCCCTAATCAAATGATATCTCCTAAAAATATACATAGATCACTTATGAGACCTTAGCTCTTTAGCTTGCGTTATCTCTCACGAAAGACAACTACTGGCTCATCAATGCTAGGTACTATATCCAACTCTTGGATAACGTTTTTCATCCAAACACATTCCTTTGTAGCTTCAGAAGCTGCGATATATTCCACCTCTATGGTTGAATCACCTATGATGTCTTATTTATAACTCTTCCAACTTACTATGCCACCATTAAGGGAAAATATAATCCAGAAGTAGATTTTTGGTCATTTACATTGGATTGAAAACTAGAATTTGAAAACCATCAAGTTTCAATTCTTCATATCTATACCACAAATGAGTCCTCGATTCTTCCCAAGCACTTAAGAATTATTTTCACAACTATCCAATGACTTTCACCGAGGTTGGATTGAAAATAACTCGTAACACTCAGAGTGCATGCCACATTAGGTCTTGTACATTGAACAGCATATATTATGCTCCTAATAGTGGATATATAAGGTATGTGGGACATTCTCTATCTCTTGTCATTAGTCTTAGGGCCATAGACTTGGAAAGACGAATGTCATGTCCTACAGGGAGGAATCCCCTCTTAGATTCCTCCATACCACACCTATTTATTATTTTGTCAATGTATGGAGTTTGAGAAAGCCCCCATATCATCCTTAATCTATCTCTATAGATACGTATGCATAATATGTAAAATGCTTTTTCTAAATCCTTCATGGAGAATTGAGTAGACAACCATGTTTTAGTATATTCAAACATTTTTTTTCACTCCCAATGAGAAGAATGTTATTGACATAAAGCATAATAAACTGTATACTACTCCCATTAGCCTTCTTATACACACAAAGTTCATACACATTTTGGTCAAAGCCAAATAATTTGACTGTTTTATCAAAACGTATGTTTCAACTTCAAGATGCTTGTTTGAGCCCATAAATGGATCTTTGGAGTTTGCAAACCTTTGTGCTCACTCCTTTTGGATGTAAAACCTTGTGGTTGTTCTATATAAATTTCTTCTTCAATGTTCTCATTGAGAAAAGCAATTTTTACATCCATTTGTCATATCTCATAATCATAATATGCGACTATTACAAGTAAAATCTGATTAAACTTAGGCATTGCGATAGATGAAAAGGTTTCCTCGAAATTGATACTAAGTTTATGAGTGTAAACTTTTGCCACTAGTCACGCCTTAAAAGTCATCATCTCTACGTCGAGTCCTAGTTTTCACTTATAGATCCACTTATAACCAATGGATACTAATCCTTCGAGTGGATATGCCAAAGTTCATACTTTGTTGGAGTATATGGAGTCTATTTTGAATTTCATAGCATCAAGCTAATGTCCCGAGTCTATATCCGATATAGCTTCCTCATAGGTCTTTGGATAGCTATCCAATTAGCCATCTCATGAAGAAATCCAAACCTTTTGAATTGCTTCTTGATTCGATCCTACCTTCTCAAAGGTTGTGTGTAAGTCACTTGTTGATCAATTGTTTCCACTACTTGTGAGATTTGATGATCATCTTGAACTTTATCAAGTTCAACAAAACCATTTCCATCTAATAGAAATTCCATTTCCAAAAAATGGTCATTCCTTGAAGCAAACACCTTTTGTTCTGAGGGATCATAAAAGTAATAACCTATAGACTCTCTTGGGTTTCCCACAAACTTACACAAAGTAGATCTACTATCTAACTTGTCTCCCACTAACCACTTAACATAACCCAAACTTTTAGATAATGGTAAGAGGGTGCTTTGTCATAACATATCCATACAGAATATTTTGGATTGACTTTGAGGGTACAATATTTAGTTGCCTTACCATTGTATGTAAAGTGTATCCCTAAAACGATATGGGCACATTGGACAAACTCATCACGGAACATACAATGTCCAACAAGGTATAATTTTTCCTCTCGACTACTCTATTGTGTTGATGTGTGCTAGGTGGAGTCTATCAAAAGAGAATCACATTCTCCTTTAGATAATTCAAGAATTCAGTATTTAAGTATTCTTCCTCTTGATCTAATCAAATAGATTTAATACTAAGTCCTTTTTACCTTTCTATTTCATTTCTATACTCTTTAAACCTTTCAAAGGCTTCAGACATATACTTTATAAGATACACATGTCTGAATCGACTATAATCATTGGTGAAGGTGATGAAGTAAGAATAGCCTCATCTCATACTAACTTTTAGTGGGCCATAAACATATGTATGTATCAAATTCAAAGGAGTTTTAGTGTGCTCCATTTGTTGAACAGAAGGAGCCTCAGTCATTTTTTCCTTTAAACAAGATTCACAAGTAGAAAAGTCCTCAATGCCACTGATATTTAGTGTTTTGAAAGTTTCTAACTTGATCATCCTATTTTTAAAGATTTGTCCAAGTCTTGCATGCCATAAGATGGCATCTTCTTGGTTACCTAATTTTCTCGTACTTGATTGATGTGCATTAATGAAGGTTGAGAATCAAGTATGTATAATCCATTATTCAATGTACCTTGTGCAATTAAAAAGCCATTTTTTAATGCTTTCAACACCCCATTCGATATAAAAAAATCATATCATTCATTATCAAGAATGAGAATTGAAATAATGTTCTTAACAAGAGAGGGTACATAATAATAAAGATTTAATACAATGCAAGCATTCCTCAAGTCTAACTTGATAATGCCGTGGACCATGGCGGCAACTCTTGCTCTATTTTCTAGGCAGAGGATCATATCCCTTTCATTAAGACTCGTTCTTCTTCTTATCCCCTGTAATGAACTACAAAGATGAGAGCCACATGTGGTATCAAATACCCATAAGAAAGAATTACTTGTTAAGTACACTTAAAAAATATACATAGCTTTCTCAAAGGTTGCAAGGTAAGCTTTATAATTTCTTTTCCAATACTCCTTTTCACCACAATAGAAACAACTTGCATTAGTCTTAGCCTTTTTCCTTTTCTTAGCTCCCCCCAAACTCTACAAAAGTTTATTCCCTTTGGAAAAAGAACTTTTTCTTTCTTTTACCTCTATTTCTAAGTCCCCTAGGGCCCCCAGACTTAGAGAAAGAAATAGGCATAAAAGGCTTTTTCTTTGTAATTGTTACCTCGACAGTCATAAAAAAGTTCACTAATTAGTTATTTGTAACCTCTTGCTTGCACATATTAAAGTTCATAACAAATCGGTCGAATAAGGAGGGCAATGACTATAGGATCAAATCCACATAGAGGTTATTGTCCATGATCATATCAAGTTGTCCAAGCTTCTCGATGAGTCCTGTCATATTGAGCCCATGATCATGGATGCTAGAGCCTTCAACCATCTTTAACCTAAAGAGTTCTCTTGACAAAGCAAACCTTTCGTGTCAAGTTTGAATAAAACACAACTCTTATAGGTATTTGTAGATCTTACAAGCATGTCTCATATACTCATGAGTCTTTTGGAGCTCAATAATCATGGAAACCATCATAAGGCATCTCGTTTGAAGATCATCATCTACAAATTTGGTGAACACTTCATGGGCCTCATTGGTGGCATCGTCAAGCAAGGTCTCTAGGGACTCTGATCAAGTACATAGGTCCTCTTTTTGGAGCATAAAATTATCTTGAGATTTCTCAACCAATCTTTGAAGTTAGGCATGGTGAGCTTATCAGTTTCCAAAATAATGTGAAGTGGGCTCTTAGTCATTTTATTTTTGAAGATTTTGAAAATCTATAAGAGACAAAAGGAAGACTATAAGCATATGATTAAATATTGATATTAAAAATATGTTCATGGTTTTTCAATATGATTTTCTCCCACTATTTTATCAAATCCTTCACCTCCTAGAAGAATTTATAAAATCGTATTTCCTAGTGAGAATCAAGATCCCAAGGACTTGCAAGTAGACCCCCAAGATCGAGTGCCATCCACAAATAATCGAAGGGTAAGCAATATTTGCTAATTGCATCTCATGTAACTCTTGATGCATTTTGCCTCACTTTTTATGTAGACCCATGTGACTGTACACCATCTACACTACTAGGTGTTAAGTTGGACCTACCAATCAAACTTTGATTCAAGATCGCTCCATGACATCCCCCGTGGCCAAGTGCCAATCAATAAAAGCCTCAAATCAAAGATGTATCATATGCTAAGTATATGCTCACAACTTTCTACCTAAGTGTGACCCCTATGACTAAGTGCCATCACACAGAGATGGTAGCATCGTCATGGCATATATTATTGGTGAATGGCATAGATTAATTAAAACTCCTTTTAATTTGTATCCATTTTAACTTAGTATTTGAAAGCCCTTAGACATTCTAAGTGGAGGGTTTTTATAGCTTCTAAGACCTCATCATTTTTATCTTCTTATTTAGGTTTTCTATATCCTAATCATGTATCTCATACGTCAATAAGATATGAAAAGTATAAATAAGTAAATACGCTTAGCATGCTCTTGGGAGGGTGATCCTAAGCCTAACCAAGTGATGCACTTAGAACCATAGGTACATCACCTAGTTGATTTTAAGTGGGCTGATTAACCCAACTATTACATGAGTATATCCCCATATATTTATAGGTTTTCAAGCCTCCATTGGCCTTCTTTCCTCCTTGCAACTTTTACAAGAGAAAAAAATCTTCATTTCTAGTGATTATACTCTCATAACCTTTACAAGTTACAACAAAGAGGCATTCAAGCCCCATTTCAACAACTTGTAACAATTAAAATTAATATTAAAGCCTCATGATCATCCCCATTCATTCATCATTCATTCAACATTTAAATAAATAACAAATAAACCTAGAATTGATATTCAATTTCAATAATTAAATGCTTACCTCATAAATAATAAATTTGCGAAGCAAGAGGAAGGATAGTAATTATGCCATACTATTGAAGATTAACTTTAACAAGTTTTTAAAAGCAATCAAAAATGTCAAACATAATTTTGAGAACTTGCACAACACTTGTGCATCTATCATGTGTAATCCAAAACACTTTTGGTTACTTAAGAAGCCAACAAAATCACTTAAGACTCATCTCCCCTCAAAATAGCCACTACCAATCTAGCTTGGGCACATGGTTAGGTGGCAAGCCCACGCATAGCACACCTGCTGCCTAGCTAATGCCCAACAATAGCTGACAGTAGCATCTGTTTTGAGATCATAAACGGGTTAAATATTTTTAGGCTCAACTTTTGTGCACTAAAAAATTTAGGACACCTCCTAAACATTAAATCACATATTATAGATGAAATTTTAGATCTAAAACACCTTTAAAAATGAAATTTCAAGTGCTCGATCATGCTCCTAAAAACAAGCTTAAGTAAGAATCACATTCTTCAAAAATCTCCAATGAATGCCAATCAAATTGGATCCAAAAATGACCAAAACAACTTAAGACCAAATTTAACATGCTATATTCGTATATAACTTCAACTAATACTACATCAACATTTGACATTAGCAACTATAAACAAAAACATGCTCAATATATGAATTAACACTTAAAACCAAACACTCCAATCCATAGATTGGATCAATTATTTGATGATTATGATCAATCCATCAAATGAATCAATCAATCAAAAATTCAAATCATAGCATTAATTAGGCTTTAATACCACTAGAAGGCACATGTAGCACTAGGATCTAATTATCAAAGCTAAAAAATGCTAAAATAACTAGGCTACATGCGATTCCAAAGATCTAAACATGCCATTGATTTATATTTGGTATGAGGATTACCTTGATTCACTTAAATCCAAGAAAAACTAGGAAGAAACTTCCAACCTCTTGAAATGGTCTCCCAAGCAGCGTAGCCACTTCAGAGCAACTTTTGCCCAACCAATTGATTTTTTCTTCAACTAAAAATTTTACTAAAACACACCAACACCTTGATAGATCTATATTCAAATTTTAGCTCAATTAGAAACTCAAAAGTGCCTCCAAAAATGCCTCCAAATTGTTGCCAGAAATTAGTTCTCCAAAATGCTAGCAATTTAATTGTCTTGCCTCTAATGATAAGATCCACACACCAATGCAATGTCTGATTCTCCTTAATATTAGTTGGAGAATAAAGAGGAGAAATGCAAGGATGAAGGCTTGATTTGGAGGTAGAAGAAGAAAAGAAGAGAAGCTTCAACACATGAGGCAATATTTAGAAATTGGAGGGAAAATTGATGAATCTAATTCTTAGATCTAATTCACATGGAATGTAATGCAATCATGTGTGCCATCCATCTCCCTCTATATCTATATATAGAGGGAAAGATGGTGTGATTCCAAGGTGGGGGGTGGTGCTAACTAGCATGCAAGTTGGCATGTGAATTTGTGTTTTACGTGCATTTGAATTTCAATTGAAATCTTCATTTCATCTCATCATATGTCATTCAAAAAATGAACTTTTCATTTGAATTTTCCCTCCAAAATTAAATTTTATTTTAATTATATTAAACTCTTTCAATATAATTAATTATCTTGACTTAACTCATTAAGCCAATTAGCTTAACATCTTAAGTTAGTTATTGTTGATTTAACTCCTTAAGTTAACTTGACCAATTGATAGTCATATGGAACCAAATAATTAACTCTATAATTAATTGATCTTAATTTAACTCCTTAATTTAATCAGATCAATTTGACAATTAAATTAATCAAGCCAAGATTACTACAGCCATCTACCTCCAAAATCAGTCATGAAGGAATTTCTCTAACTCTTAGAAAATTCCCCTTCATCAAGTAGGATTTGCAATTAGCTTCTGTGTGTGACTCATTAGATTCTACCATTTACAAGACATGGGCTCACAACTCTTTATGACTTTAGAATATCTAATATTCATATTAGTTTAAACCGCTTTAAACTAATCTATTCAATTTAACTAATCTCCATTAGTTGAAGATTACCTAATCTCCATGGTCAATGTCCAACCTCAAGACCATGGAGCTTAACTAATTGGCCAAAATGAATGCTTTTAGTGAACCATTCTAGCTCAATATGTACTATGCAATTACAATTCTTCTATCTCCTATCTCCCAAATGAAACTGGAGTAAGATATTTGTTAACTCCTTAATAGCTAGGATGTTATGTTTCTATTCCCAATGTTCAATTCTCCTTTATGACCTCATCTTCAAAAAACTTTTTTTCCAAATTATCATACTACCTCGTACAAGAATTTCTTGGAATTGATCATTATAGAATACATAGGAGATGTACTTGTCCTTTACTATGACAAGAAGTTAAATCCCATCTTAAATCTTATACACCTCCATATCTAAGTAGATCAGACCAAATCTCCACCTGAACGACTCGCTACGTAGCCTAGGAAGAGTCAAAACATAAGGACCTAATGCAAGGTTACCGTGGATCCTCTAGTCAAAGGACTAATTATATGTACTAGCATAAGAAGGAGAACTTGCCATTACTAACTTACCACTTCAGCTATCAAGTGCATTCTCCGAATGGGTCTTCTGTGCTTTGTTCTCTAACAAGCACCCACTAACATACACCTAATATCATATGGCATTGCTCATGGAATGGAGCAACATCCAGCCCTTAGATCTATACATCATTAGTGCAAGTATATCTAAATCTTAGATACCCTATCTCATAAGTCCTACGACTTGGAAGATTTAAGTTCACAATCGTGTAAAACTTGTTTCATGATCATCACCGAGTGTCCTAACCAAGTCCCATAGTCTTGTGTAATCTAAGGACTTCAACCAAATGCCAGTGAAGTCAATATAAGCATAAGATGAATATGGTCATTTAATGAATATCATTCAATCAAGATTGTATCACAAGTGAAATAGTTTGCATACAAATCTAATTGGCTTGCGGGGCACTATTCCAACATTTGATTCATAGATGTTGATGTTAAAAGCTAATTTAGCATTGATTTATGTTATGTGTTAATATGGCAAATTAAATTTGGCCTTAAGGTGTTTTTATCATTTTTGGATCCAATTAGATTGGAGTTTGATTGGAGATTTTGAATAATATTGATTCTTACTTGCACTTGATTTTGAAGCATGTTTGAGCACTAGAAATTTCACTTTTAAAAGATTTTTTAAATCTAAAAATTTATCTAACATGTTTGATTTAATGTTATAGAGGTGTCTATAATTTTTTGATGCACAAAAGTTGGACCAAAATAGCCTTGACTTGGTCCTTATGTAAAACCAGGGTAAGCTACCACCCTAGCCAGGTGCTAGCCGAGCAATGAGCACACTGGGCCCACGCCTACCACAAGGCCGTGTGGCATGCCCTGGTAGTAGCTATTAGTTGAAGCTTGAATGGGTTTTGAAGCTTATTTTATGTTACTTTTGTGCTCAAAATTAATCTAAATCATGTTAATTAGATGCACAAGTGTTGTGCAAGCTCTCAAAATTATATTTGATATTTTTGAATGCTTTTAAAATCTTGTTCAAGTTGATCTTAATTATGTGCAAAAATAAGATGCATAATTATTATGCTTATTTTTGCTAGTTAATTAATTGTTTATAAGATAAGCATTTAATTTGTTGAATTAAATGTCAATTCTTATTTATTATTTGTTTAATTATTGAATGGATGATGAGTGTGTAGGGATGAACATGAGCCTTTAATATTGATTTTATTTGTTTCAAGTTGTTAAAAGGGGTTGTATTAAATTGGGGTTTGCATGCCTCATAATTCTATCTTGTGAATGTTATGAGAGTAGAATTACTAGGAGTGAGAATTTCTTTTCTCATGTAATTATTGCAATGAGACAAGAAAACCATTAGAGGCATGAAGACCAATGAATGTATGGGACACATTTATATAATAGCTAGATTTACTCAACCTACTTAAAATCAACTAAGTAGAGCACCTATAGCTCTAAAGTGCACTACTTGGTTAAAGTTCATGGTCATCCCACCTTAGGAGCATGCTAAACGCATTTACTTATTTACACTTTCTTTATCCTATTGATGTATGAGATGCATGGTTAGGATATAGAAAACCTAAATAAGAAAAGATAAAATTTGATGAGATTTTCGCAAGCAAAAACATCCCTCCACCTAGAAGAGTCGAAGTGTTTTCAAAATATTAAGTTAAAATGGATACAAATTAAAAAAGCTTTAATTAATCTACGCAATCTACCAAGAGTATATGGCATAAGATGCTACTACATTTATATGATGTCTCATGAGTCATGGATCACATTTATGATGGAAAGCTATGTTCACTTACTTAGCATATGATAAACCTTTGATTTGCCACTTCCAATGCATTATCTCACAAATTGTGGAATGGCAAAGTGCAGTTTTGAATCAAAGTTTGATTGGTAGATCTGACTTAATACTTAGGAATATAGATGTTGTACAAGTCTTGAATTTATATAAAAAGTAAAGCAAAATATATCAAGAGTTTGCATAGAGATGCAATTAACAAAAGTTGTTTACCTTAGGATTGTTTGTGGATGCCTCATAAGTAGTGGGTCTACTATAAGTCCTTTTGGGCCTTGGATTCTCACTAGAAAATGAGATTTCTCAAATTCCTTAAAGAGGTGAGGAATTTGATAAAATAGTGAAAGAAAAACATGCTTCAAAGTTCATGAACTTGTTTTCAATATCAATATTTAATCACATACTTGTACTCTCTTTTTTGCCTTTGTAGATTTTTGAAATATCAAAATCAAAATGGCTAAGAATTCTCTCAATGTGATTTTGGAAACTAAAAAACAAATAGGACCAAACATCTGCAATTAGCTTAGAAACCTCAAAATTATTCTTGATTCCTAAAAGAGGATTTATGTGCTTACTCAAGGTCTACCAAACACCACAGGTAATGATGCCGATGATGAAGCATGTGAAATGTTCACAAAGTGGGTAGATAATGATCTACAAAAAAAATGCCTCATGATGGCTTTTATGTCTAATGAGCTCCAAAAGTCTCACAAGCACATAAAAACAGCTAATAAGATCCACTTGCACTTACAAGAGTTGTATGGTGTGCAAACTAAACATGAAATGTTCTCATTGTCTAAAGAGCTCTTTAGGACTAGAAAGAATGAAGGCTCAAGTGTCCATGATCATGACCTTAAGATGATTGATCTCATTGGGAAACGTGTTGAATTAGATGTGGTTATAGATAATGAGCTCTATGTGGATTTGATCCTTTAATCATTGCCTAGCTCCTTTGATCAATTCATTATGAACTTCAACATGACTAAAAAGTGACAATTAATGAATTGTTCAATATGTTGATGATTGTTGAGGCGACAATGAAAAGGTTGCTTGCTTTCTCCGCCATGTATAAGGGCCCTAAGGGTACTAGAAAGAGAGGTAAAAGGAAAAAAGGTTATTCCTCTAAAGGAAAGCAACCATTAAAGGCCTCAGGCAGAGTTAAGAAGAAGAAAGAGGCCAAAGCATATGTAACTTGTTTCTACTAAGGTGAGAAAGGCGAGTAGAAAAGGAATTGCAAGAAGTATATCACAAACCTTGGGAAGGGTATGTATTTTATTAAAGTGCATTTAACAGCAAATTCTTCCTAATGGATATTTGATACTGCATGTGGTTCTCACCTTTGCAATTTGTTATTAGGGATAGAAAGAATAAAGAGTCTCAATGATAGAGATACGATCCTACGCATAGATAATAGAGCAAAAGTCATGGCTAAAGTCAAAGGTGTTATCAAGTTAAACTTAGAGAACTCTTTTATTGTACTTGATCCATGCTTTTATGTACCCAACCTTGTTAAGGGCATTATTTCTATTCATATTTTAGATAATGAAGGATTTTATTTTTCTATATTTAATGGGAATTTGAAAGGACTAAAGAATGGTTCTTTAATTGTACAAGGTACATTAAACAATAGATTATACATTTTGGATGCTTAGCCATCATTGATGCACATTCAACAAAGTAAAATAAAATTAGATATCCAAGAAGATGTCATGTTATGGCATGCAAGACTTGGGCATATTTCCAAAAATACGATGAACAAGTTAGAAGCCCTCAAAGCACTAAACATTAGTGGCATAGAGGACCTTCTAATTTGTGAATTTTGTTTAAAAGGGAAAATGACCAAAGCTCCTTTTGCAGGACAAATGAAGCAGACCACAAGTCCTTTGGATTTGATCCATATGAATATTTGTGGACCACTATAAGTTAGTACAAGAGGTGGCTTTTCATACTTCATCACCTTCATCAAAAATCATAATCAGTTCGGACATGTGTATCTTCTGAAGTACAAGTCCAAAGTTTTAGAAAAGTTCAAAAAGTATAGGAATAAAGTAGAAAAGTAATTGGGATTAAGTATTAAAGCTCTTCAATTGAATTAAGGAGGAGAATACTTAAGTATCAAATCATGGATTATTTAAAGGAAAATGTTTTCTCTCAATGGACTCCACTTGGCATACCCTAAACAAATAGAGTAGCAAAAAGAAAAAAATGTACCTCATTAGACTGGTACATTCCATGATGATCTTCACCAATATGCCTTTATCCTTTTGGGGATTCACTTTAACAACTATAGTAAGGCTACTAAATGTAGTACCTTCAAAGTTGGTGCCAAAGACACCACATGAGATGTGGCATGGCAAAGCACATTCTTACTCTTATCTAAAAGTTTATAGGTCTCCCACTTATGTTAAGCTATTAATAGGAGACAAGTTGGATAGCAAATCCACCTTGTATAAGTTTGTGGGATACCCAAAAGAGTCTTTGGCTTATTACTTTTATGGTTGCTCAAAACAAAAGGTGTTTGTTTCAAGGAACGCATCTTTTTGCTAAAGGAATTTCTATTAGATAGAAATGACATTGTTGTTGAACTTAATGAAGTTTAAAATGATCAAAACATCCCACAAGTGGTAGAAACAAGTAAACATCAAGAGCTTTACACACAACCTCAAAGAAGATCAAACCAAATCAAGAAATAACTAAAAAGGTTTGAATTTTTTCATGAGACGAGCCAGTTAGATATTGATCTAAAGACCTATGAGAAAGCTATGTTGGACATAGACTTGGGACATTGGCTAGATGCTATAAAATCTAAAATGTACTCTATATACTCCAATAAAGTATGCACTTTGACATATCTACTGAAGGGTATCATACCCGTTGGTTGTAAGTATATCTATACGTGAAAGCTTGGAGTCAATGAAAAGGTTATGATCTTTAAGATGTGACTAGTGACAAAAGTTACACTTAAAGACTTAGTATTAATTTTAAGAAAACCTTTTTACCATTCACTATGTCTAAGTCTAGTTAGATTATGCTCATCATAGTTGCATATTATGACTATGAGATATTGCAAATGAAAGTAAAAACTACTTTCCTTAATGGGAACATTGAAGAAGAAATTTATATGGTGCAACCACAAGGTTTTACTTCCAAAGGGAGTGAGCAAAAGGTTTGCAAACTCGAAAGGTCCATATATGGACTTAAACATGTGTTCTGAAGTTGCAACATAAGTTTGGATAAGATGGTCAAATCATTTGACTTTATCAAAAATGTGTATAAACCTTGTATGTACAAGAAGGCTAGTGAAAGTGGTTTACAATTTATTATGCTTTATTCAATGACCATTTTCTCACTGGGAATGAGAAAGAAATGTTAGAGTACACTATAGTATGGTTATCTACACAATTCTCTATAAAGAATTTGGCAAAAGTATTCTTCATATTAGGAATCATGAATCTATAATGACAGATTGAAGAGAATGTTAGGGCTTTCCCAAACATCATGCATTGACAAGATACTAAAAAGGTTTAGTATGGAGGAATTCAAGAAGGGATTAATCCTTATGGGAAATGGTCTTCATCTCTTCAAGTATATGGCTCCTAAGACTAATGAAAAAAGAAAAAGAATATCCCACATACCTTATACATCTACCATAAAGAGCATAATATTTGTCATGCAATGTATAAGGCCGGATATAGCACATGCTCTAAATGTTATGAGCTACCTTCAATCTAACCCTAGTGAATATTACTAGAAAGTCGTAAAAGCAATCCTTAAGTACTTGAGAAGAACTAAGGATGTTTTTTTAATGTACAGCAATAGAGAATTGAAACTCGAGGAGTTTTTGGATTCTAATTTTCAATCCAATGTAAAAAACCTAAAATATACTTCAAGATTTATATTTTGCCCCAATAACTACGCGGTGAGTTCGAAGAGTTCCAAACAAGACACCATGACTGATTCTCTCACTGACGTGGAATATATTGCGGCTTTAGAAGATGTAAAATAAGGTATTTAGATGAAAAACTTTATCCTAAAGTTGGATATAGAGCTTAGCATTGATGAGCCTACAGTTGTCTTTTGTGACAACAATGGAGTAGTTGTGCAATTAAAAGAGCCAATATCTCACCAACGATCTAAGCACATTTTAAGGAATTATCATTTAATCCAAGAGATCATTGATAGAGGCAACATCCAAGTAGAAAAAGTAGCCTCAGAAGAGAATGTAGCAAATCCACTAACTGAACCCTTAATGCATAGTCTTTGAGGGATATCTTGAGAAGATAGGTCTTAAGACTATGGGGAATTAGCTTTTGAGTAAGTGGGAAATTGTTGGAATAGTGCCCCAAGTCAATTAGATTAGTATGTAAACTATTTCACTTATAATACAATCTTAATTTAATGATATTCAAATTAATGGCCATATTCATCTTATGCTTAATTTACTTCACTAGCATTTAGTTGAAGCCCCTAAATCACACATGACTACGGAACTTGGTTTCACTCTAGGAGGTGATCATGAAATAAGTTTTACACAGTTATGATTTTAAATATTCCAAGTCGTAGAATCTTATGAGATAGGGCATATAAGATTCAAATAATCTTGCATTATGTAAATCTAAGAAGTTGGATATTGCTCCATTTCATGAGCAATCCATGTTAGACATGGGTGCATGTTAGTGGGTGCTTGTTAGAAACTAAGTTCACTAAAGGCTTGCCTAAAGAATCCACTCGACAGCCAAAATGGCAAGTTAATAATGGCAAGTTCTCTAACTTACGATAGTACATATAATTAGTCATTTGACCTAAGGATCCCTAATAACCTTGTATTTTAGTCCTTATACCTTAACTCTTCCTTGAGCACTTAGCAGGTCTTCTGGGTTGAGATTAGGTATGAGCTACTTAGACATGAAGATTTGTGAGATTCAAGATAGGATCTATCTTCTTATCGCTGTGAAAGGCGAGTGCATCTCTAATGTATTCTATAATAATCAATTCCAAAAAATCATTGGCCAAGCTAATATGACAATTTAGAAAAGGAGTTTTCCAAATATAAGGTCATAAAGAAGAATCAAACATTAGGAATAGAAACATAGTTATTGAGGCTATTAGGGAGCAGATAAATATCTTGCCCTAGGCTTCTTTCAGGAGATAGAAAATGGAAGGACCATATTTGCATAGTAAGCATAGAGCTAGAATAGTTCACCAAGAGCATATTTATGTCGGCCAATTAGTTTGGCTCCACGTGCTTGAGGCTAGACATCGACTATGTCAATTGAGTACTCTTCAATTAATAGAGATTAATTAAAATAGTTGATAGTTTAAAGGAGTTAAACTAATGCGAATATTTTAATTTTCAAAATATCTCAAGAGTTGTGAGCTTATGTCGAATGAATGAGAGAGCCTAATGAGTCACCTAAAAGCCTAAAGGAAGTTCTATTTGACATAAGGAATTTTCTAAGGAGTTAGAAAATTCACCATCACCGTTTTTGTTGAGAAAATCAATTGACTATATTTTAAGTCGTTTTAGCTTGATTAATTTAATTGTTAAATTAGTCAAAAGAATTTAAGGAGTTAAATTAGACCAATTAAATTAAGGAGTTAATTTAATTCATGGACTATTAATTAGTCAGCTTAACTTAAAGAGTTAAGTTGACACTTTCTAATTTAAAGATTTAACTTAGATGACTTAAGGAGTTAAGTCATTTAAGATGATTAATTAAATTAAAGAGTTAATTTAATTAATATAAGGATTTAATTTTGGAGGGAAAATCAAATGAAGGAGTTCATTAGAGGTTAATTTGGGATTAATTTGAAAAACATCTCATGAGATGAAATATAAAGTCAAATTAAATCCAAATGCAAGTGAAATTCACATTTCATGTGCAAGTGGATTGCCAACTTAGCATACCACTTTGTGGAGGTTGTGATGCCAACTTGCATCACACCTTCCACTCTATAAATACAAAAGATGTGGCCAGCCACTTGACATCCATGCTAGATTCTATTTTTCCCTTCAAAAGTGTGATCCACTCATGTGTTGAGGTTTCACACAATCCTCTCTCTCTCTCTCTCTCTCTCTCTCTCTCTCTCTCTCTCTCTCTCTCTCTCTCTCTCTCCATTTTTAACCACTCCCTTTCTTCTTCTTCCTCTATTGATCTAACTGATTACAGGTTGATTGGAGGTCTCCTTGGGTGTGTGAATCATAATATTAGAGGCCTCACACTTGGGAAGCTTTGCTCTTGAAGATCCACTGCAGTGCAATATTTTGGAGGTTGATTTGGAGGCCTTTCCGTGCTTGAATTTGGCTGAAATTTTGAATGAAGACTCTCAAGTGTGTCGAGGTATTTCTTTCCACATTTTAGCCAATTTGGAGTTGATTTTCTTGGTCAATTGTTGGCATTTGGCTGCTATGCGTGGATTGACAGTTTTGAAAAGTTCAATCTTGACATCCTCTTCTTCCTTGGATTAAGTGTTCAAGTTTAGTTTTCTACCATTAAATCCATTTTAATTGCATGATTAGATCCTAAACATATAATGAAGACAACCAACATAAAGATTATATTGATCAAATAAAAATATATTACAAGAGTAGTTACACGCCAAGTTAATTGACTTTTTAGTCACTACTCTTAACATATAAAAGTCCTAAACATTTAATATAGTACAAATTTTGTGTAGAAAACATATCCCAAGATTGATCCACTCTTAGAAATCTGATGAATCCCTTGAGTTTTCAAAAATTGACGAACTCTTAGAAGCATGAGTCCAAAAACACTTAATGATTTTCCAAGATTGCAAATTAATATTCCAACAATGCTTTGGTTGCATGACCTATTTTTGCTTCTTATTAACATTTTGCTTTGTTTCCAATGAATGTAAGTCCTTTTGTAAATGGATTGATCTTGGATTTGTGTCATGCTGCGACAAGGACATTGTGCTCTAAAGAAAGGGTGATTGTAATGCCCTCATCCCACATGGACCAAATATTGAAAGAATGAGTACTATACAAGCGTTAGCCAAAAATTTCATATGCATCCATTAGATATCTCTTTTGAACAAGTTAGTCTAATTTTAGAATGCACTTGATAGGTTTGCAGCCAACACACTTGCATGCCCAAGGCATGACAAGTTTTAAATTATAAATTTATATAATTTTTTAAAAGAATTTGATATAATTAAAAAGTAAATTAAAATATAATTTTGATACTCAAGTTTAGCCTTATAAAATTTTTGTGTTTTGTTGGATTTTCATTTTAAAATCATTCCAAATATAACATTATTAATTATATCTATGTTTTAATTTTTAATTATATA
Source organism: Jacaranda copaia (assembly GCA_014898725.1). Taxonomy (NCBI): domain Eukaryota; kingdom Viridiplantae; phylum Streptophyta; class Magnoliopsida; order Lamiales; family Bignoniaceae; genus Jacaranda; species Jacaranda copaia. Next base: position 2,032,185 of record JACGDI010005800.1, read on the forward strand.
TTTATTTATGCTTCTATTGTTTAATTAATTGCTATCCTATATTTATTTTTAGATAAAAATTAAAAATTAAGAAATAAAAAATACAAATGTGATTTTATTCTTTAATTTTACACTATTTATTTTTTATATCAAAACTAATTGGTAAGCAAATCATCAAATTAACAAAAAATAAAAATAATCTAAACAAACTAATCAATTGGTCACTATTAATAAGTTGTTTTAATGTATTGAAATGAAAGACAAATAAAAAAAAATAAGAATATATCTATATAAAAATTAAAATTTAGAATTATGTTTAATTTAGTATATGATTTTAAGAAACAAGAAAAGAAAATGAGAAAAACACGAAATAAATTTGTCCACTCTTGATATACTCATTAGTAAAATGGATAATAGACGTGCTAAAATACATTTCACAATTGCAAAATATGGGAATAAATTATATTCTTGATGGAAGGAGTTAGAATGCTATCTGCAAATTTGGTGCCTAATCTTTTATTACATGAAGGATTTTTGTCCATTTTAATTTTTACGAAGGGGAACAATTTACCTGCCTTAAAATTGGATGATGAAAGATACATATCCGCATTCTTGTGTTCTCAATTGGAAACAAAGGTATATAACATTTAAAAGGTTAAGGTTTTACACGATACTCAAATTTATCAGAAATTATAATTTTATGGTGCACTCTTTCATGCCAACAAATTATGATATAATTTTTTAGTTTTAATAATATGTACTCATACTAACGGCTTGCCATAATTATATTTATATTATTATATTCTATTATTATATTATTACTTATAAAAGTATGAATGTGTATAGTAGTTTCTTCCCTTTTATGTGAGGACAAAGATATCCCTTCATAATTAAAATATCACATTTAATGCATATGATTTAATAGTAATTGCAACCATTAAATCAAGTTTTTCAACTTAAATAATATGTGTACATCAAATGTATATGCAATGTATGTAGACTCATAGAAAATAATAACCACAATTAATTAAATCAAGTCTTCCATCTTAAATAATGTATATACATCAAATGTATATCATTGTATTTATTACATTTATTATAAATTTTTAATTAAAATATACAAAACAATATAGCCTTTCAACTTAAATAATGCATATACATCAAATATATATATATATATATACATTGTATTTAGATTCATAAAGAATAACTATAATTAATTAGATCAAGTCTTTCATTTTAAATAATATATAAATCAAATGTATATCATTGTATTTAATTACTAGATTTGTTACAAATTAAATATATTTTTAATTTAAGTTATACAAAATAGTAATTATATTGAAATTAATTAAATAAAGTTTCTACTTAGCAAATGTAATTGCATACATTGAAATTACCATACATGTTCAGTACACATAGTTTAATGGTAAATACAACCAGTTTAAGTTTATTTTTAATTACACTCAAAGAAAATAACTATAATTAATTAAATAGTATTGTTATTTACACTCTAATATTTGTTATTGGCACTCCTACTTGATTTTTAGTTTATAGGAATTGATCATTGTATCCCTTTATTTGCAAGATATCATTTAATTTAAATTGCTAGACAATTTTGCCCTTAGTATGCTATTCTTTGTTCTATTAAATATGATCTTGATTCATTTCTAGCTTTGATTTACTCCATGTCAAATTTGATAGAGTACATAAGACTGAATAGGTTATCCCATTTCTAAATTAAATCATTTCATTGAAGACGTGACATGAACTTCAATAGGAAAATAATAGCATGATTACAAAATAGTATATTTTCACACCCCAAATATCAATTTTGTTTGCTTCATGAAGACTCCTGCATAAAGTTATTTCAATCAAAAAAGTAAAATAAAGGAAGAAAAGAACATTGCACCTTGTTATTTAGACTTAGCAAAAAATCACACATATTGTAGGTACCTAAAAAAATGAGAATCATAAGCCTCATTTTCTCTATTCAATAAAATGCGGGTAATTTTATCCATCACCTAATTACCTGCCATTTTTTGACCTAACTCACGAGTACCCATGGATAATCCGTAAACAACCATATATATATTAAATTTTTTTCTGATTCTCACAAATAATTTGAAGGATATAACAATTTTTCTATGATAACAACAATGTTTACATAGTATTTAAATTTTTAGTTTAAAATTTTTTTGACATATAATGAGATTTAAATTTGAACTTTAAAATGTAATATAACTTAAAATCAATAGATGTTTGAGTATTTAAGTTGTACTTTTCAAACTAAAATACTTAACATACTTTAAATACTTGTTCAACGTAATGTTTAAAATTTGTAGAATCTTTTATTAGTTTTATTTAAGTAATATTTGAATAATATTATATAAATTCAAAAATACATATTAATTTACCTTCACGTATTAAAAAAATAAAAATATCAATGCCTGTGAACTACCCATCACCCATAGTCATGGGTAATGGGTCCACTATCTTTTATCCAATAAAAAAGGGATAACTCTGCCTATGGGTAAATTTACCCAGCCTATCATTTTCTATTTTTGGATTACCCATGGGTACCCATTTGTTACATTTATTGTTATTTCATATTAAATTGGATAAGTTATGGTGGAATATTTTCATGAGTAACAAAGTTGAAACTAATGATGCTTATTTTAAATGGTATATTTGTCTTACAAAGTAATATAAATGCATTTGACAAGTAAGTGGATATTTTGGTCAATAACCTACTACAAAAATTTAGAATGGAGTGCTAATAACAAAATTTGGAGTACAAATAACAATACCCTTAATTAAATCAAGTCTTTTCCACTTAATGAGTATGTATCGAATATATATGCATCGTATTTCCCAAATTTATTCCAAATTAAGTGTATTTTTACTTAGACATATAAAATAGAATAATTATATTAAATTAATAAAGTCAAAATTTCCTACTTACCAAATATAATTATGAATATTGAAATTTATCCTTCTACCAACATATTTTGTTGGGCCTATAGAAAATAGCAATTAAATTAAAATGAAGTAATTAGATTATATCCCCATCTAATGAGAGACTATTATTATCACATTCAATGCATATATGGTTGTATGTTAAACTATGGCTAAATTGAGACACATAGAAAATAATAATTGAATTAAAATTAATTAAGAAAAAATCAATTGATGATAAAAAAAAATGATACTTCATAAATACATTTGTATAGAAAAATAAGAAAAGAGATATTTTTATGTATCAAAATATGTGTTTAATTCAAATGTAATAGTGAATTTAATATGACAATGAATAGGAATAGATTAAGTTTTACAATCACTTGTTTAATTAATGTGGAAAAAGAATAATTGATGAGAAAAATATTTATTAGATATCAAAATAGGTGTAAAACTCATGTGTAATGTTATAGTTAATATGATAATGAAAAAGGAATAAATTAAATTTATTTAATTTTGTTATCTTTTTATTTATTATTGTATTCATATATTTCTTAAATATATCTTAGTTAGTTTTTACATGTAATGATGTGCATATTTTATTTTATTTTATAGAAGTATGAATGGGTATAGTGGTTTCTTTCCTCTTTTGTGAGGAAAAAAAAATCCCCCTTTAATAAATATATCACATTTAATGCACATGATGTAACAGTAATTGCAACCATTAAAGTCTTTCAACCTAAATAATATATATACATCAAATGTATATGCAATGCATTTAGATTAAGAAAAATAATAACTATAATTAATTAAAGCAAGTCATTCATATTAAATAATGTATATACATCAAATGTATATCATTGTATTTATTACAATTATTATAAATCAAAATTTTTTTAATTAGAATTATACAAAATAATAATGTAGTCTTTCAACTTAAATAATGTACATACATCAAATATATACATTGTATTTAGACTCATAAATAACAACTACAATTAATTAAATCAAGTCTTTCGTTTTAAAACAATGTATATGTATCAAATATATATCATTGTATTGAATTATTACATAGTAAGCATACTGAATTAATTAAATAAAGTTTTTATTTGGCAAATGTAATTACATAAATTGAAATTACCGTGCAAGATTTGTATACATAATTTGATAGTAATTACAACTAGATTAAGTTTATTTTGAATTACACTCACAGAAAATAATAACTATAATTAATTAAATTAAGTCTTTTCCACTTAATAAATATACATCAAATATATACATTATATTGTATTTATTAAATTTATTCCAAGTTAAGTGTATTTTTAATAAGACATATAGAACATAATAATTATATTCAAATTAACAAAATTAAAATTTCCTACTTAGCAAATATAATTACGTATATTGAAATTTATCCTTCTACCAACATATTTTATTGGGCCAATAGAAAATAGCAGTTAAATTAAAATGAAGTAATTAGATTATATCTCCATCTATTGAGGCAATTACTATCGCATTCAATACATATGGTTGTATGGTAAACTACAGCAATATTTAGACTCACAGAAAATAATAATTAAATTAAAATTTATTAAAAAAATCAATTAATGAGAAAATAATGAAACTTTATAAATACATTTATATAGAAAAATAAGAAAAGAAATATTTTTTATATCAAAATACGTATTTAATTCAAATGTAATAGTGAATTTAATATGACAATGAACAAGAATCAATTAATTTTTACAATCACATGTTTAATTGATGAGGAAAAAAGATGATATCTTATTGCTTTCATGCAAAAATGGGTTCTTCCTCAAAAATGAAAAGAGAAAAATATTTATTAAATATCAAAATGGGTGCCAAACACATATGTAATGCTATACTTAATATGATAATGAACAAAGAAAAAATTAAGTTTATTTAATTTTTTAATTTTTTTATTTATTATAATATTTAAACATTTCTGAAATATATTTTAGTTAATTTTTCAATATAATGCTGCACACATTTTGTTTTCATGAAAAATATTAGCAAAAAATGCTTTCATGTTGTATCACAAATCTGAAAAGAAAAATTAACCATATTTATTTGAGTTAAAAGACAAAAATTGGGTCAAAAGAAAAAAGAATATATAGTTGATAGCTCTATTAGTTGCCATGAAAAAGAATCAACTAAAATTTTATTTCTTTAAATAGTTTTTTTAAATAAATTATTTTTCAATTAAAATATTGTTTGGCATTACTAACTTTCAATAATTATTTTTAAAAGGCAATAGGATAAAAATATTAATTTATGTTTATCAAATAACCTTTTGAAGGATCAAACTAAATTTCTTATTTGGGGTGTGATGGAGAATGGGGAAAATCTTGTCAAGACCAAGTTTTGCATCACTTAACTAATCATATAATAAATATTATTAAAGTATACATCATGAACAACATAACAAGTATAATTCACTTGCAATATAATTGACTTGAACTTGGTTATATTTAATTAAGATTTGAATTTTTTCCAAAAAAGTATGTTTTATTGGATTGATAGTTGTTATGTAATTCAATCTATTAAGCCAAAAAAATATTTATTATAGTTTAATAATAACATTAATATGATATAGTAAAATATTTTCTATCAATATAGAAAATAGAATATCAATAAATATATTTCACTAGATAAAATATCACACTAATCTATATGTCTCTATTTATGCCCTACAAAATATATATCTTCTAGGTGTGAGGTCTATAACCCATTAAATACATAGTATCCATCCATCAAAAGATCTTATTTTTTGTATTGCTAAATGTTGAATAATTAATAAAATACAAATTTTTATTTCAAACAATGAATTTCATTTAACAATTCTGGTATAAAATTTATTAATAGCCAAATTAATATATAATTCAACTTTTACATATTGTAAACTATAGCAAACTTTTAAAGAAATAATTTTCACACTTTTATTAACAAAAAAAGTTATAAAATAACATAATATTTGTATTTTACAAATGATATTTAAAGTTTTAAAATTGACCAGAATTTAACTTTCTCTATTTTTGGCTTAACTAAGAAGAGAGAAAGTGAGAACAAAATCATTATCAATAATTGAACACATGAAAAAGTTCTTTTTTCTAATTTTTTTAATCATCAAAAATAGCAATTAAATTAAAATGATGTAATTAAATAATATCCCCATCTAATGAGACTATTACTATTACATTCAATACATATGGTTGTATGGTTAACTACAACTAAATCTAAACTTGTAGAAAATAATATTTGAATTAAAATTAATGAAGAAAAAATCAATTTATGAGAAAGAAAAATGAAGCTTCATAAATACATTTGTATAGAAAAATAAGAAAAAAAAATTTTATATATCAAAATATGTGTTTAATTCAAATGTAATAGTAAATTTAATATATATGACAATGAACAAGAATAGATTAAGTCTAACAATTACATGTTTAATTGATGAGAAAAAAGATGATATTTTATAAATGCTTTCAGACATATAGGGGTTTTTCCTCAAAAGTAAAAAGAGAAAAATATTTATTAGATGTCAAAAGAGGTGTAAAACTCATATGTAATGTTATACTTAACATGATAATGAAACAATAATAAATTAAGTTTATTTAATTTTTTTTATCTTTTTTATTTCTTATTGTATTTATATCTTTCTGAAATATATTTTAGTTAATTTTTACACATAATGATGTGCATATTTTATTTTTTTGAAAATTATTAGCAAAAAATGCTTTCATGTTGTAACACAAATCCAAAAAAAAATCCAACCTTATTTATTTATGTTAAAATAAAAAAATGGGTCAAAAAATATATATATATATAGTTGATAGCTCTATTAGTTGCTGTGAAAAAGAACCAATGAAAGTTTTATTTCTTTAAATAGCCTTTTTAAATAAATTATTTTTCAATTAAAATAACAATGTGGAATTACTAACTTCTAATAATTATTTTTAAAAGGCAATAGGATAGAAATATTAATTTATGTTTACCAAATAACCTTTTAAAGGATCAAACTAAACGTTTTATTTGGGGTGTGATGTAGGATGAGGAAATCCTTGTCAGGACCAAGTTTTGCATGACTTAACAAATCATATGATAAACATTTTTTAAGCATACATCAATGATATAACATGTATAATTCACTCATTATATAATTGACTTGAACTTGATCTTATTTAATTAAGATTTAAATTTTTCCAAAAAGTATGTATTGTTGGATTAATAGATATGTGATTCAAACTATTAAGCTTAAAAATATTTATTCGATTTCAATAATTACATTAATATGATATTGTAAAATATTTTCTATATGTCTCTTTTCCCACCCTACAAAATATATACCCTCCAGGTGTGAAGTTCATAACCCACTAAATGCATTGTATCCAACCGTCAAAAAGTCTTATTTTTATATTGCTAAATTTTCAATAATTAATAAAATAAAATGTTTATTACAAACAATGAATTTTATTTAACAATCCAGGTGTATAACATATTAATAGTCAAATTAATTCATAATCCAACTTTTACAGATTGTAAACTATAGCAAACTTTTAAAGTAATTTTCACACTTTTATTAACAAAAAATGTTATCAAATAATATAATATTTTTATTTTACAAATGATATTTAAGGGTTTAAAATTGACCAAAATTTAACTTCTCTATTTTTGGCTTAGCTAATAAGAGATAAAGTGAGAATAGAAAAATTATGAATAAATTGAACACATGAGAAAATTTTGTTTATAATTTTTTTTAGATTAGAAATAAGTGGTCCATTAAAATCTAAGATTAAATAAGTAGTATAAGTTTTATTTATGTAGCGCCCGTCTAAGATGTGCTTAGGATCGAAGTGCTACTCCAATTGAATTTTTTTTAAAAGCTACTCACATACCTCCAAAAATATTCTCAACCTACGAAATTTCATAACTTAAAATACAAACTAGTCAAGTTAAGAATGGCAGGCGAACCCAAGTTCTCATAACAAGTCACAATTGCTCAAGGGCCCATAATTTAACTTATATATTAACATCATTCACTAGGAACTCTAATCTATCACACTTCGCAATAGAAAGACACTAACTTAACCTATGCCTCCATTACATTATAACCACAACATCTCGCCTCCTTACCATTATAGATGCCATGATAACAATATTTACACTATGCCAGAAGGTTGCCCAAGTTCAAAGTGCCTTCTGCTCTTCAATCTGGCCAAAGAACAAAGAAACAACATAAAGAGGGTGAGTCTAAATGACACAGTGAGACAAGCATTTGCATGTATAGGAGGAATCAAAATGGAATGAAATACAATATACAAATGTAAGAAGAACATTCATTTTGATATTCAGATAACTAAAATACAAGTTATGATATTTGGATATTGGAGATGTGAAAGAGTTTACGGAATCTACGAACTAAAACCAGGAACTAGTATTCTTGTACAACACTTTAAGAGTAGACCCAATGTCGTCCCATACTGAAAAAGAGTCATTTTACATTTAATATGTCTCATAGAATATTTCAAAGCTCATAGACATCATTAGTTGAGAAACCCAGTGAACAAGTTATTCCATGAAAAACTCAAGTTTCAAAATCCGGAATTTTGATCAATCTTATAAAATAGTTTAGACAAGAGCATTTATAAAATCAGTAGTACCAACATATTTTACTTGTACAACCGTATAAAGACCTACCCCCTTATATCGCCTCAATCTTGTATAAATGATACGACCACAAAACAGCTTTTCCCCTTATATCGCCTTGATCTTATATAAATGATACAACTGTGAAATGGCCTACCCTCTTATATCGTCTTGATCTTATATAAACAAAATGACCTTAAAATGGTCTATCCCCTCATATTGCCTCGATATCCCGTTATATTACCTCGATATAACCATAAAACGGCCTATCCCCTTACGTCGCCTCAACACTATATAAACGATACAATCGTAAAATGACCTATCCCCTTATATTGCCTCGATACAACCATAAAATGGCCTACCCCTTAATATCGCCTCAACGAGTGGCCAACTCGCTAAACCGTTGTAGCATGAATTGGTAAAATCAATCCTTATTGATCAAGCCTCCCCCAAAGACAAGATTGCAACCACACAAATCAGTATGACCAATCATCACCGATCAAGCTTTGGGCCACAATCAACCCCTGACTGCGCAAAGTAAAGATCGCGAACCAAATCAACCAATGGCACCGTTTTTATCACCAATATAGCGGTACAATTCTGGAATAGTAATCCAAGCATTCTACTAGGATTGACACTTGACCCAAACATATTTTTCGTATAAGTATCTATAATTACATTTAATAATCAAGTATGCCTACAAAGCCATGGATTTCACTAAATAATACTAGAAGTAAAAATCAAAGAAACAAACATTTATAAAAAGCTTAACAAGATATACAAGGTCTGCCGACAAGGCTGTAGGATACAAGAAACAGAAAGAAAATGAACATTATAATAAGAGTTCTGGACTCCATAATAGAAACTAACAATAACAGTCATAGGGTTTTACAAAACAAGTAACAAATAACAAATAAGATCTCAAACAATTCATTGAGTACAATGACCAAGATACAGACACAAAATGGAAATAAATTTAACCCTCATAGGGGTTTATCACAACAAGAGATAAGTATAAGAAAGTGCTAGATTCACAGACCCTCACAGGGCATATAAGCAAATACCGAAGGGGTTAGATCCTCATGTCCTGTAGTTTCAACCACAAACAATTAAAGCCCACAATCTACTGATTGGCAAGACCTACTTTTTCGTCACCTAATCAAAAGAATATTCTATAGTCAAAATTATCGTTCAACTCTAATAGTCTTCTAGAATTGCATCATAAGCATTCTAATGTCACTGACTTATCGATCAACACAATAGTACAAATTCAATAAGTATTATCTACACGAAATACCCCCAATAAATCAACTATTCTAAATTTAGCCACAATGGTCTATATCTGCTCCAACGTAAAATGATATCTCGTTCTTATTTACAAGGTCATGATCATATCGTATCATAATCCTAATCCACACAATATAGTCCAATTCCCTTTATAATTAATCCTGACAAAATGCCACTTAGACTTATATTAAATAATCCTTAGTACCATATTTAAATCCATTTTTTTTGGCATTTAGCACAACAATCTAGGTCCACAATTTGAATATTCCTTCTTGCATGGGATCACACACACACACACACACACATATAAATACCAATCATACCCAAATCTTCATTCTTACCATAAAATACAAGGCTTCCAAGGTAAGGTACAATATATATATATATACCAAGGTACAATATATATATATATATATACCATAAAACAAATTTTCAAGATTTGCCACCAGAGTTTTAAAACCACAAACAAACGACACAAGTGCAGGCGTTGCATCGATTAGGTAAAACTGCCTCTCTACCACCACCGGCCGCCGCCAAAGTAACACAATGTCACCACCAGAATGCTCTTCTCAAGCTCCTGAATCTAACACCACTATCAGTTACAAGTTTTATGGCCAAAAACTCAGTCAATCGAGCTCAACAACTTCAAATGGGTCTCTCGTCACCACGCTTCGATCACTATTTTTTGTTGCCACTACTGCGCCAATCACTTATGCAAGGATGCGCCAATCACTTATGCAAGGATGTTTTCAACTTCCCCATGCCGAGGGCCTCTAATATCTCCGCCCAGAAACAAGTTTTGGCTGCAGCTCCACTGTCACCTATCAAAACCCACTGCTGCCTAAAAGCCAACAAATGGCCCATCCTCAAATTATATTGTTTTAGTCCTTTCATCTACAATCTTATGCAAAATCTATCTGAAGATAAACCTACTAACTCTGCATACCATTAGATATGTTAACTTGAGCTACTGGGCATGCGTTGCTATCTTTGAGGAAGACCAACTTATTACATAAATATGCTGCATATCAATAACAGGAGTGAAGTTTTGACAGCAAAAATATACATGTTACATACATATATATATATACATTATACACATGCAATGCTATGCAAACAAATCAAAACCCAAAGTCCATCAGCCATGCGTCCTGCAAGGTTTAAGCCATACAGCAGATTTAAATCAAACTGACCAGAAATTCATATTTGCAAGGCAAGCGCTCCAAGGTTGTTCGTATTTCGTGGTACTTCCATCTTTTTCAACTTCCATTTGTACCATTTCCATTGTAGCGATCCAAATTCAGAATGCCAATCTCATTGGCGATTTGCTTAGCTTTAAACTCCTCTTACCACAAAGTTCTTATTGAAGCTCATCTTCCAACAACTGGAATTAATTAGACCATGAAGAGACAAAATTTCCAATTATTGCTATATCCAGAAAGTGAAATGCTGATTGAGATTCACAGTTCATACAATTACACCTGAAGACAAAGACTACATTAGATCGTTACATCTTGTGATGTTATCAAGCATGCCCCATTAGCTGACAACTTGAAGCTTGAAATCTGCGTATAAAATGATGGTGGCCATAAACGTAGAGAAACATGAACAATTATGCTCTTCTATATAATGGTGACTCCAGTTGGAAAAACAAAATTTCCAATAGTCTGGACAAGAACTAACTTTACAATGGTTGATCCAGTTCATCATCAGAATTCATAGTATAATATAAATTAGCTTCAGAAAACCATTTTTTATTTTGTCAGTGGTAACCATGTGAGATACATTAATGTCTTCAAGTATTTCACAACTTTTTAATTGCATGGCAGAATACCATCAAGTACTTACAGTAGCATGTAATTGCAAGATTTATATTTCTTGACTTAATTCCATGGAATCTTGCCATCTCTCAAGCTTAACAGTTGGAAGGCACCCGGAATTTTTCTCCTCCATTGGAATAAGCTGTCCAGCATATAAGCTCTTTATAATCCAGTAAACTGACTGCATTAAACTCAATAGTATTGGGTCAGATAATCAATGACAATGGGAGATACCGTCTACCATATTTGTGACTAAGATATACTCAGCCAAATCTATTTCCAATATTTATACTGTGTTTCACATTTGTTAAAGACAATTGAGACTTGATTTAATGCTTAGTTGAATATGGCTTAAGAATGATGACAGAAAAACTGATCGTCATAGGTATATTCTGCTCCAAGGCACAATGCTTTAAGTGACAAGAAACACAATTCTCCTCATCAACAATGAGCATCCCCATTGAAATTATTCTAGCTTCAAGAGCCTGGACCAATCTTTGCAGAGTTTTGAAAACTTGCCCGCCACCGTGCTGAGCAGGACAAATACCAAAGAAAGGATAAGGCCATAAGTTTTCCAATATGAGAATGACATATATACTTCAATAAACCATGTGATGCTCCTTATCATGATTAAGTAAATAATATGCAATTTTCATGTCAAAATCATAACGTTGAACTTGTTTCACATGTCGAACACCATGGAGAATTTTGACCAAAAATTTGAAAAGGAAGAAGAAGAAGAGCTTATGGAAAACTTAATAATCTCAAGTAACAAATAACAAATATATCATTATTTAGGCCTGTATTGCGTATGTTATCCATTCTTTTTATCAATTTAGGCACCAGTTTACCTCTCCTTTCCCAAGAGACAATCTAAAGGGTGTGATTGGCAACAAATGACAGCAAAATTAGGAGACAGTTTCACACAGATTGTGCATGCAGGTCATTTTCCAAGTTGACAGTGTGCAAGCGTACAAGGTATACCTTGATAACGGACGCAATATTGGTGAAATATTTGGTTTTTCCATGAAGCATGATGCCCAAATTGTTAAAAACAAGAGAATGAGTGTTGTAGTACACAGCTGTATAAATTTGATCATGCCTTCTGCTGATATTCCTGGATAGGATCATATATCTGACATTAAATGAGATTCATCAAAACATGAAAAAATAAGAAACGGAAGGCAAAATTAGAATACAATCCAACAAAACAAGAAACAATCTGAAAAATAGTTTAGAACCTTAATATCACCGGGTTGGTTGCATCTTGTAAGTCATAAAATGAGGCACAAACTCACCATTGTCAATTGGAAAAACAGAAAAATTCAACAAAATTTGTTACTTAAAAATTAAAGAGCAACTAGCTCCATATAAGAAGCTAGATTGAAATTATGCCATTTTAGATCAACCTATATACAAGAGGGACCACATTCAAAATGAACCAAGATGAAAAATGCCACACCTTATAGAGGTATAAAGTAAGGGAAGTGTGAGACCATCCCACTAAGGGTCATGAAATATAGCTTGCTGCTCAACAGGATGAACCATGTAGAATTTTATGTCCTCTTACTTGTTGGTATATAAGAACAGAGCATATTCTTAGATCACAGAATACCAAATGTACAGAGCTCAGAGAATATTCTTGCAATGCAATAGTTGAAGCAAAATTTCACAACTAAGTTTCTAATATCCAGGAAACACGGGACAGGTAGAATAGATTCCACATGGAATGGTCTTTCTCATTCCATTGTTTGGCTACAAGCGTGGGTTGAAGTGAGGATTTTTGGTCTTTCCATTCCTTTGGTTTATTTAAGTTCATATTTATTTGTTATGTTGTATCCTTTGGTACTAACAATTCTAATGCATATAGACACATTTAAACATAAAATTTATGCATAATAGCTAATAATAAAACATTTGCACATAATTAAATATGCATAATAACACTAAACATTCTATTATAAACCCCCATCTACACACACTAAAAGACAATTATACTAAAACATATAACACATTCATATATAAATATGTTTAAAATTATATATTTGTCAATAAAAGTATGCTACCTCATACACATATTGTAATACTCATTATGTATTGTTTTGTAGTAATTATATTTGTCATGTATAAGTATATTTTTTAATTAATTAATAAATAAAAATAAACATACTCTGTATATAAAAAACAAATATAGTGTTGCAATATAACAAATATTTTTTTAAATATGTTATCTATATACACCCAAAGATTTTGGGATGAGGAGGTAGGTTTGCTTATGCTACCAATTAATGCCACTAAAGTGGAAACATGGTTGAATCAGAAAAGGCTTTTCCTAGTTTTAGTGGTTATGCCTATTCAGTCCCACTTCTCTTACTCACCAAACAATAAGTGGGAAAGGAATTTTCTAGAGACTCATTCCCTCATATCAAACATGCTAAGGACCTTGTGATGCATGAGAACAAAATGCCAAAGAAGAAACGAATCAAAGGAGGAATTAGAATTCCTTTCAGCTCCAACAGATAGCATTTTGGAGATAATATACGGCCCAAAACAGTATTCAATCTATCTTCTTTCTTGACTATCTTTTACATTTTTAGAAATGATTGACGCCAATGGTATCAAGGCACATTCAATTTTAGTAAATATTTCTAGTAAACTTTTAGTTAGGTTTTCTATAAATTTTAAATTTTTTTTCTTTGATTGAAGTTCATGCTCAAGGAATAGAATTAGAATAATTAATTACTATTTCCCACTTGGAATCCAAGGCATAGAATAGCATGAGTAACTTTTAAGGCCTATGAATACCTTAATCTTCTTATTTCTAGAAAGATGATGATCATGTAACAAAGATTATTACACTCATTTTCTTTGTTCCTCTTATCCTTTGATCCAATAATCATTTTACACTCATCAATAATCATATATCACTTTTCAAAATTCTTATACTTGTTTCCATCGAAGCATATTTCGTGCCAACTTAATGCAAACTATTGGCTCACCAGTTTATTACTTACTAACTTTTCAAGGCAAAAACAATATATAGATGTAGCAATCATGTGTAATTGTCAACTTTATTGGTTTTTCACCCCTTGTATACCTCAATATACATGAAATCTCAAATATCAGTCTAGACAAGAGATATAAACAAAACATGGATATAGGCATGTCACTGGCATACTTTTTTGCTGGCAAGACAAAACCTGCTGCAATCTAATCAACAAGCCAATCCAGTTTCATAACGTAGGCATTCACTGCACATCCATATAAGAACTTGAATGACTGTATCTGAGAGAACAACAGAACAAGAATTAGAAATTTCTACCATGCAACAGATATTAGAAAACAGGAGAACTCTATTGTCGGTGAAAAATGATGCCAGATTAGCCTTCAAATCCAATTAATTTGTTCAACACTTTGGTCCAAAATAGCTCATTTTTCAGAAAATTAAAGGAAATTATAATACAGATTTATCAACTGGACATCTAATGTATGGAACTCTACATCTAAATAACCCTTATACAAGGTTTAGTATATGCCAGAAAAAAAATTTCTATACTCAGTTGTCAGTTCCTCAGTTCACATTAGTCTCTGACGTTCCATATTATTACTCATTATGCACAATCTTGAACGAAACAGCTAAATCCTTGCAGACTAAATCAAAAGATTTAAAATAATGAAAAGGAAAAACAAAAACACCAGAAAAAGAACCATCAGACAAAAGCTTCACAAGCTCAACCTTCTCTAACTCTTATTTAAAGACAATGCAGAGCAAAAGAAAAGGAAAAAGAAAAACACCAGAAAAAGAACCATCAGACGAAAGCTTCGCAAGCTCAACCTTCTCTAACTCTTATTTAAAGACAATGCAGAGCAAATACGATTTACCCTTTTCATTACCAATTTAAGTCCGGGACTTTTTATATGAAGCAAAGAACTTTCCTTTGTTGTGATACTTTCTTTTAATAATTGTTACAACTTTTGTCAGAGTATGTCCAAGAATTTTTCCTAATAAATTTCCTCTAAGAAACAAAAATACCAATTGAAGATATTTATAAATCTAAAAACTGTTCTTCAATTTTTTCTCTTCTTTCTCAATTGCCTAATGGACAGTCCAAATAATTCTAGTTAAGGACAGAACTTTGTGCAGAGGCATAAAGTATCCTTTGAATATAAAACTGGAAACTAATGAGCATTCAAATTTTCTGTGACTAACCTTCTTCAAACATAAAACAATGGGAAGAATCTGAGACTTAAACCTAGAACTTCTCTTTCACTTCAAGTTTGCAGATGGAATTTGAGAGAGAACTATGCCACCATATTTTTGAATGAGACCCTCAATTTCATTTTCCTTTGGCTGAGAAAATCCAGTGAGCAAAAATTCAATGTTTTGGAATAGCAACCTTTTCTTCTCCTTAACAAAGTAATTTTTTTGAAATCTGTCCATCTGTTGAGCTCTTGATTCAAGATGTGAATTGGATGTAGTTAACTTTTTAGTAGCTCTAGTTGAAAAACCTGCAAACACGGCGCAAGTAATAATTAGATGACCATGAGATAATTCAAAACTTATGCATCAGATGAAAATTCAGGATTTCACTAACAAGTTTTTGATGCAGTTTGCACCTTCTGAAGTTTTTTACCGTCTGGAATATTAGTTTCCTTTTCATAGAAGTGAACGTGTTTTGATGCTGGTATCTTTTGAGCACTTTGATTTTTGCATTGGAATAGCCCTGTAGGTTCTGACTCGGCAAACATTTTACTTTGCTTTCTGGTGGCAATGTCCGAGTTGAATTTTCTTCAGCAAGGTTGTGTATAGAACAAATAGAAGCACGGAGGTGGCATTGTGTCCTAGGATTCAATAAAAGAGAGTGAGTAGGGCTATTCCCTTTCTGCAAAACAGGGAGTTCAGCCCCACCTTTCACAGTTTTCTCACGGGTAGTTAAAAGTGTCTCCTGCAAAGTCATCTCAGCAATGTTGTCTATCAAGGATGGTTTTTTCTGATGATTATCTTTCTTGAAAAAAATTGTATTTCTGTTCAATAATTTGCTTTAATTTCTGAGGGAAGTGAATCACCTAGAAACTGCATCCTGTGACTCTTTAACATTAGCTATTGATTTAGCAATTCTTTCCCCTTTGGATAGTGCATCGTTCAAGGGAGAGGTCCCTAACTGGTTGTCTTTCATACTTTTATTTGTAATCTTGAAATGTCCAGGAAGGACACTTTCTCCATGGTTTACAGTTACCGAGGAACATATATTCTCAGAAATACTACATGGTACAACAGAGCAAAAAGGGTCCACCGAAGATGTACTTGAAGACCTAACATCTTGAGAAAGCAACCTACTATTCTTCACAGTGTTAGAGAAATTCTCAGAAGGTATGCTTAACTGAGAAGCCATTATGGCGCCCTGATCATTATTCTGCGCAAAGGAGTTTTCATCTGCAGCAGCATCTGCAGATTCTGACAAAAAACTTGTCTCACCAGCAAAAGGTTTTGGGATGCTACGTTTCACTGTGGTGAAGCACTTAACTTCACTCTGTGGAGTGTGAAATGAATAAAAAAGAAAAACAAGAGTCAAAACCATATAATTAAGTTGATAGACAAACAAAAATGTAAACATAGATACTGACCAACAACAAAACAAAATTCCTTGAAATATGAAAGAAAATTAGAGCTAGTCATTGCTCTCCTATACCAGCTTAGCATAATACATGCCTCATCACTTTTATAACTGTCAGGAACAGTCACCGCTCTACTTTAGTAGGAAAGCCATGCATCATTATCTTTAGAATTATCACTTCTATGTCCTTAAAGCACAGTAATCATAGTTAGTAACATAACATTCTTTCTACGTGCAGGACATCCCCAAGGGGTTGTGGGTTTCTTTTCAATCAGGGTTCTGCATTCACCCTTCCCATGATGACGGTTTATTGGCTCATAATTACTTGCTTACTACAGGCACTTAACTAGTTGGATTTGGTTCTATTTAAATTTTTCTAGTTTGCCCCACAATCTCCACTTGTTAGGTGTTCTTTTTAACAGGTATACACGTCAATCTTTCTTCACTTGTTATTGCAGTCAAAAAGATTAGCCAAAGTTTATTGCCCATACGTCATTCCAACTTTACCAGTAACACAGGAAATCTTGCATCCTGCTTTAATGTCCAGTAGAACACATCACAAGATACTTAGTGAACACAGAAAACGACATTCACAAGGAGCTTATATGCCTAATTACTTACAGTGAAATTACTTTAGTGAGAGGGATCCCTTTAAGATTGTGAGCATGTTCTAAGTCCATTCAGTTTTACCAGTAAAGCACATCACATGCTACTATGGGAATACTAAAAAAGACATTTACAATTGCCTACATACCCAAATTACTTTGAACTAAAACTACTTTAGTTAAAAGGTCTTCTTTAATGCTGTGAGCATGCACTTCAAATTCTATCAAGTTTTGCCAGTGAAGCACATGACAAGATACTAAGTGGACAATGAAAAATGATACTCAGAAAGCACTTGCACGACTGAATTATTCCCATTCGGAATTGCTCAGTTAAAGGGTTCCTTTCAGGTTGTGAGTATGTATGTCTATGTCACTTCACCTTTTACCAAAAATATATTGTTCTTATTTGTTTTTGGGCACCAAATTAGGGAATGAAAGTAAAAAAGAAAAAATATTGATTGCAGGAGATCCATGATATCCAGGAGCTTGTGATGCATGGAAAGAGATTAGCATGATAGGACACTAGGAACAAAAATGCGACTTTTTGCAGTACTTACGTTGCTTGTCCAACCACCATACCAGCAGCTGTTGAACCGGTCTTGAACAATATTTGGTAGACTATAATCTTTTTCTGTCAAGAGAAAAGAAAGTAATTTGTTGTAGTCTCATCATTATTTTCGGACAGCAAACAAAAGAGTAGGATTCAAGAATACGATGAAAAGTGTACCTGCATCTTGACAACTCTTAATTGGAGAGGAGCTCACATTTGTTTCATGTGAGTTGTTTTCTGGTGGGGGTTCATTGCCTTTCTGCAGGTTGGAGGTAACATTGATCCGTAAGGTGTACTAAACTAAAGTCGGTGAAATTTCTTCATGAACACTTGGATATTTAAGTATTAGATGAATCACAAAACATAAGTAGGGAAATTTCTATTGCAACAAAAAGCTCACACAAAATCTCACAAAATTTCAGTCACTACTATGCTATTTTAACCCTCACCACGCAGTTCTGACAGTTAAGGTTGAATATGTGAAACTGCATGTAAGGTACTTTTGAACTCAATATTGAAGGTAAGGTTGGTAGATTAATCAGAGATTCAGAAGGTAAGGTTGCATGGGCGTCCATTGGATTATTCAGCATTGGCACCAATATTTGGGTAGAACTGAATGCAATTCTAAAATAATTTCAGATTGTAAATAATTTGGTTTCTTAATTGTATATCGCTGTCTATAACACCTTCAATTCTATGTGTATAACTATCATTCCAAGATTTACCACAAATCTTCACAGAAGCACCAATCTTTATATGTTTTAAGTTTTCCTCATATGCAGAGTCCAATATATCCTTAATTTGATATGCACTTAACTCATTTCCCAGTAACCAGTTTACATGAATCCCAACATCATTACATGCACTTTCCATAGTTATATCATCCAAGTTAGATAAATTATCTGCTTCACTTATTCCGTCAATTTGGTTACTAAAGGTGTTATTCCAAACTTCCAACCGTGCTTGTTTCACCTGAAGAGAGGCTTCAAGTATAGCTGAAGTAGAGGAAGATTTGGCAAATGTTTCACTCTTGATCACTTAGTAATTACCAATGCTTCAGACGCCGCTATACACAGTTCTACTGCATCAGCAGAAGCTTCAGAGAAATTCACATTGCCATCTAGCTTCAGCAATTCATTCTTGTTAACAGGCTTTTCCAAATCCACTGTTGAAGACCTATTTACTGCACCACCATAATGCAACAAGCTTACGTGAATAACCTTCTGACTTAAAATTCCTGAATCTTCTAGAGGTTGAATGACAGAAGGACTATTAGACTTTGCTTGGCATACATCAATATTTATTACGTTCTCTGAATCGCCATCTGATGACAGACAAAGATGAAATTGAACCACCCTCCAAAGAGAAAACATACTGCAGCTGAGATTTTTGTGGATAATTTGACTTTCAAACAGTTAAACAAGTACTATAAAAATAGATAACCAATATGAAGACTAAGAACAAAGTCCATGGATACATGATTAAAGGCATCAATAACACATGACTGTATCAGGAACATGGACACATGTATTCATGCATAAAATATGTGGATTCAAATTGGCAGTTTAAGTGAGATTAATATCACAAACAGAAACTGACAGAAGAACAATACATATAGACATGAAAGCAGGAATTGAAAACCCTGTTCTATATAATGTTGTAGATTTTCTGATATAAACGCAAAGTTTCTAGAAAAAATAGATAATCAATATGAAGACCAAGAGCAAAGTCCATGGACACAGGATTAGAGGCATCAACATTCTATGACTGTGTCAGGAACACAGACACATGTACTCGTGCATAAATTTATGTGGAGTCAAATTGACAGTTTAAGTGAGATTAATATCTCAACCTGAAACTGACAGAAGAACAATGCATAGACATGAAAGCATGAATTAGTTATATATAATGTTGTAAAAATTCTGATATAAATGCAATGTTTCTACAATTAATTTGTCATTTAAAGTGGTGTCGTAAGAATAAATAGTGCCAGACACGTACAACAGCAATCATTACAAGTTAGAACATTCATTGCCATAAAGAAAGACTCTAGACATCATCAAACTTTAGCGAGAGAAGAGCTAGGTAAAACTAAAGAACTTATCTACAATTTCTAATCCACCAAAGCAGACTAAGATAATATATCTATCATTTTTGATAGATGAAATAATTGAGAAATAGAGGAAGAGAGGAAAACAGCATATTCCAACAAAAGGCCATAGTTCGCCAACAGTTGAATGCAAGATGCACCTCTCTGTCACTCTTTCCAAATAGATCTTTAGGAAACCTTGGACATTGAAAATGTTGTGGCCATGGAAAATGAAAAGATTCAGAACAATGTGCAAATTATACTTTAGTATAGAAAGTTTGTGTTACAGACAAAAGATTACATTATCAGCAGATTGAGCAAAACTAAAGGCTGAACTGTCAGTCCCAGCTATGAATAATTGACCAATGTTACATCCACCTTCCCTCAATGATTCTCCATTGCTAATGCCCTCCTGAAGGAATTGCAATTCCTATCATAATACAATGAGAAAATTTTAGCCTTTGAGGACATGAATGATAGAATGACTAATTAGCACTTCATAAAATAAACCAAAAAAAAAAAAATGCTGCATTTTTTGGCAGCACAAAAAGCAACGAAATGTTTTTATTTCCTTGTTTTCTTTTCCAGCAGAATCGTGCTTTTTGCACTTCACATCCGTACTCTTAGAAAATGATATGCCCCTTCTTCCACCAAACTCCTGTTTACACCCAGCTCAACAAACAGTATTAACTTTACTACAAATAACCATACATCTTCATAAAGTCTGCATGCTTAATCATATTACTTCATTTCTAGCTAACATCTAGTGGATGAAGCTACTCTAAACAATTTTAACACCAGGATTTAAAGTATGCCCATATCTCCAAATAAACAGAAAGCGTCCAAGTGAAAAAGCATCCAAATCCTCCCAGTAAACTGCAGCATTTAGTGTATCAATTGAACTAACAAAACCAAGTTCTAGTGCCTGAACCTCAATCTGCTGCGCTAATGTGGTGTGGTTTTTCTCAATGCCCTCCAAGTTCAATTGTTGGACATTGGATTGCTGAAGCCATGCTGGAAGCCAGGCATCATCCTGTCAGCCAAAGAAAAACCTCTCATTGTAGACGGCTTAATTTTTGAGTCAATTAAAAAATGACATGTGTAAATAATA
>JACGDI010005800.1:2053965-2131310 GCA_014898725.1 Jacaranda copaia
TTTTTTTCTTTGTCTTGTGATTTAATTTTGTAGACAACGAAATTTGTGTGAACACTCATAATAGAGTAGAAAGAAGAAAATACATATTTTAGCTCCATTCCAGTAGGTACAGGCATATAAGCAGATGGTATAGCACTGGTATAGTCGTAAATTGTGAAAGAAACAAGGTACCACATTCCCAAACTCAGAAAATACAGATTTCGATAAAGAAGAGAGATGCAAATGAGATTACAATGAATAATTTTGGAATAATAATGATATAAAGACAAGATTCTGATAATAAATAGAAGGATCGAAAACTAAAACAGAAAAACCAAAGTTTTGCTTACCTCTGAGAATTGGGGAGGATGAAATCCAAATAAGCTGCACATTGGGTGATTTAGGGAGAGAATCAATTACTATATCATCATTCAGTGCAATTCCAGGAGTGGTGGCGGGATAGGTATTACGGGAGGGTTTTAGAAGGGTTAGTGGACGATTTTTGGCACCAAATTTCAGTTTAACCCGGAAGCACGGCGTATGTAGCGTGTCTAGTTTGTGAGCGTTGAAAGCCACATTTTCATCTTTTTCTCTTTTTCCTAATGTTCTTTTTCATTTTGCTCACATCCATCATATTCTATAAGGTATTTTTCTATTAAATTATTGGGTTTGTAACTATTTTGGTAAAATGTTCATAAAATATACCTGATACCTCTATTTTATATACACATTTTAAATGAATACTTACTTGAGTTTATGTTTTTTGTACATAACGGTAGTATTTTGTATACTAAAAAGAATAGTATTAAAAAATCCTATTTTTTATTGTTAAAACCTGATTTAAGGTAATTTGTATTTAAATTTTTAACTTTAATTATTATGAAACTTGTTTTGAGTTAAATAATACTTTAATTTTGTAATGATTGAGTTGGTTTACAATATTATTAATGTTGGGTATGTTGGCAACTTAATTTTTATGGCTTACATTCAAAATAAGGTGTGTTTGAAAGGTTTACAACAAGTTTAGTCCTTTCCTATTATTTATGAAGAAAAACATAGATTAATTTATTTAGTACTATATGCATGTATATCTTGTACAAAAGTTTTCTATGTTAGTATTTTTGTTTACATTTTCAGTATGAAAATCTTAAATGTAAGTATATATAAAGATATTTCTAGTATTGATTTACGTTATTTCTGTATTTGCATCAGTGGAATTAGAAATACACTTTCCTTGCTCCCCTGCATACTTTTACGCAGCAATGAAGGAGTTAGAACCCAAAATTAGGTTCAGACACCAACGAGCCTAAAGAAAACCCCATTCTATGTTTATTCCAATTTGCTACAGTTGAAATATAGCTTCAATAAAGTTCAAGCAATCATAAGGCGATTCTATTGGAATAGTACCCGCAGCCAATTAGAATTTATGTGTAAATACTACTCTAATTGTGAACAATCACCATTGAATGATATCTAATAAAATGGCCATCTTCATCTTATATATTTTATATATATATATATATTTTACTTGCGTTGGTTGAAGCCCTTAAATTAAATAAAACTATGGGACTTGGTCACATATATGATGATGATCATGAAATAAGTCTCTAAGGTTATAATTTTTAAATATTTCAAGTCATAGAATCTTATAAGAATGGGCATCTATAATTCGGATATACTTGCACTAATGATGCATATTCTAATATTGCCCCATTTCATGAGCAATCTATGTTAGACATGAATGCATATTAGTGGGTACTTATTAGAGAACAAGTTCATTGAAGGCCCGCCCTGAGAATTTACTAGACGGTCGTAGTGGCAAGTCGGTAATGAAGAATTCTCAAAGCTTACGATAGTGCATATAATTAGTCCTTTGACTTGAGAATCCATATTTGTGTTTAGGTTCTTATGCTCTAACTTTGCCCTAACCACGTAGTAGGAAGCATGAGCTACTTAAACATTGAGATTTGTGAGATCCAAGATATGATTTATTTCCTTTTTGTTGTGAAGAACAAGTGCATTTCTTATGTATTCTATAATAATTGATTCCAAGAAATTCCTGCACAAGGTAGTATGAAAATTTAGAAAACAATGTTTTTCAAAGGTGAGGTCATAAAGTGGAATCAAACATTGGATGTAGACAAATAGCTATTGAAGCTATTAAGGAGCCGATAGATATCTTGTCCTAGGTCTCTTTCGGGAAATAGGAGACGAAAGGACTATATTTATATGGTAGGTTTAAGCTATAATGTTTTATCAAGATATAATTCATTTATCTAATTAGTATGACTCCATGGGCTTGTTGATAGACATCAACCATAGAGATTAAGTAATCTTCAATTAATAGAGATTAATTGATATAGTTATTAGTTTAAATAAGTTTAAACTAATTTGAATATTTTAATATTCAAAATATCACAAAGAGTTTTGAGCTCTTGTCCAATGAATGGATGAACCTAATGGGTCACACGCAAAAGCTTAAGGAAACTCTTACTCGATAGGAGGAATTTTCTAAAAAGTTAGAAAATTGCTTAGTAGGCATTTTTGCCTAAGGAGAGAAATCGAATTGACTAATTATCAATTGGTCATTTTGCCTTGATTAATTTAAGTGTTAAATTAATCAAAATAATTTAAGAAGTTAAATTAGATCAATTAAATTAAGGTGTTAATTTAATTGGTGCCTATGACACATTAATTAGTCATGTTAACTTAAAGAGTTAGGTGAGCTTAAATTAACTTAAAGAGTTAATTTAATTAAACAAGGAATTCAAATTTTTGTGGGAAATCAAATGGAAGAGTTTATTTGAATTGTGCAAGTTGGCATTTCAATTTATGAAATGAAATGCAAATGCAAATTTAAGCTAAATGTAAATTTAGCAAGTTGGCAAGTAAGCTCACACGTAGAAGGTGTGATGGAAGCCTCAAGGCTTCCATCCCCTCCTATATATACACACATGGCCGGCAATAAGGAGATAATGCATGCTTTCAGTTTTTCCTTCCAAAAGGTATTATAATTCATGTGTTGAATAACTACCTCCTAAATTCCTTTCTCCCTTTCTCCTCCTCCAAAAACTGCCAACCTCTATCTTTTTCTTCCTCCTCTCTTTTCTAGCAAAGAGTGTGTGGATTGACAAACCTTCCTAGGTGTGTAGACTATTCATTACAGGCTTCATGCTTGAGAAGCTTAGGATTGGTGATTGAGCTATTCTAGTGGCTGATTTTGGAGCTTACTTTGGGCAACCACTAGAGCTGTTTATCCTCCAATTTTTGGGCCATCTACAGGCTATACTAGAGGTGAAATTAAGTGCAAAAGTCTCTAATTTTTGGAGGCCTTGGTGTGGAGAAATCGGATCAATGAAAGAAGCTTGTTGATTTTCATTTTTGGATGTGTCAATTGGGAGATCTACTTGATTCCTTTGATTCCTTCTTCAAAGGTAATTTTTCAGCCTTTAAATATTAATTTAAGACATTTAGATAGATCCTTGGGATGGAGATAAGTAGTTTAATTTTGTCCTATTTTGGTTTTAAGTTTTGGATCCTAGTCTATGTCCTACCTTCAAATTCAATGTGTGAGCTACTCTATTTGCCTTTGGTGACAACATCGAAATTCCTTTTAGGGGGCTAGAGTTTTCTTTTGTATTAGGTTGTCTCATGTAGGGAAACCTGTGGACATTGATCTAAAGATGAAGTCAGATATAGTTGATTGTTTGTTTTTCAAAAAAATTTTAAATATTAACCAAGTACAAATATTTAAAAGGTTACAAGAATTTGTGGATAGACATACTGATCAAGATATAGAATATTTTGCTAGGTTGTATATACCTTTGTTTTTAATAGTATTCTGTTTCCAATGAGCAATTATTGCACACCTCGTTTTGTTATCCCTTATGTCGATGATCTATCTTTATTGGGTATATGCATGGGGGGAGACTACATACAATTTTATAGTTCAAGA
Organism: Jacaranda copaia; assembly: GCA_014898725.1. NCBI lineage: Eukaryota > Viridiplantae > Streptophyta > Magnoliopsida > Lamiales > Bignoniaceae > Jacaranda > Jacaranda copaia. The sequence continues at coordinate 2,057,900 of JACGDI010005800.1, forward strand.
ACTGATCACATTAGAAGGTGATATGGAGGAAGTGTAGAGGAAGAAATACTTTGATGGTTGTAGTGTTAGTCTTTTAGTAAGTATCTTTGAATTTTAAATTACAAAATTATTGTCATTTGCTATAAATAACTATAAGTTTTTACTTTATCAATGATAGGGATGGGTGCATGAGCACATTTCTTCTTTAGGGAAACCCAAATCCTTGCTGCATGCCTGTGGTTTTTTTGGTAGGTTGACAGCAAGATCTTGAAGAATGTGGCTGATGTAGAGAAAACATTTAAGAAAATTAAATGGGAAAAGGTAAAAATTTATTGTTTATGTTTAGAGAAATGTGTAAATTCCTATTGTAACATATTGTACCTATCTATCCATTTCTTGAGGAGGAAAAACTTGTTGCTTCAGCGTAGGTAATTATTTAAATGCACGTGATTACTACTTGAAGTTAACTTAGTTATTATATTAATACTTTTGTGCTCTTTGTATAGGTTGCTTCAATGTTAAGCTATGATGTTTTAAGATTTGAGGCTTAGTTGAAGCAAACAAAAGAAGAAGTGGAACTTGCAATTTTGAAGAGCAAAGGGAAAAAAGTTGATGAAGAGAAGATGATTAAAGAGGAGAAGGAGAAATGAAGTTGAGAAGAATGAAAAAGAGGACATTGAAAAAGAAGAGGACGGTGATGCTACTGGTGCTAGTGCTAAAGACAATTATGAGAAACCATATCTAGAGGTTGTTGTTGATGAGTTTGAGATACTAAGTGGTGGTCATAATGGTCGTGATGATGATGCTGATGTTGGGGGGGTGGAAAAGGAAAGGGAAGATGACATTCCACATGAAGAAAAGAAGCAAAAAAAAGCATGATCATATCTCTTTTACTATCTGAGGTGTGAAAACAAGAGATGATAGGATGAAAAAGAGAAAAGATGAAGACTTTATCACACCACCTCCCTCCACACCATTGAAAAGAATCAAAGTTTGTGCCCATAGAGGTCGTGGTAGAGGTAAGAGGCCTCAAAGTTTTGTCGCAGAGATGAGATAAAGTATAGCTGAAGAGAGTGATGACGCTAAAGAAGTAGCTTAAGATACTGAAAAGGAAAAGACTGATACTACAAAAGTGAGTTTAAATATTGCGGGGTCTGATGTGTTGTACTTCATCTCTTTGTAAAAGTACAAAAATTATGAACAAAAATACTGTAAATTGGATTTTGAATACTAAAATTACTGAGAAAGAATACTACCTCTTTTTTTAACGCAAATTATATATATCTCGTAGGGTCCAATTGTTGTTCATGAAGACATTGGCGTTGAAGGTTTTGGAATTCACCTAAGTGAATTTCGATCAAAAAAAGATTATAGAGAGTGAAATGCCAGCTCAATTTGGATATGCTAATTAGGTGCTGATTTGTTATTTTTTCAATTTTTTATAAGTTCCATTGGTTCCTCTTGGTTTTTGATATATCTTACAAGTTGAGCTCTATATGACCCCCAATGTTAGAGGCGACAACAAAAGTTAATGTAAGTTCGTTGCCTTTTAAAAATATTCATATAAACAAGTTTTTCAAAAAATAATAAATGATGATATAATTAAACTTTGTAGGGTAAGTTTATAGCAGGATACCACAAGCATTCATAGGGGTATGATGATGGAAAATGTTACATCCAATATGGCAACAAATAGGCAACGTGGACATGGAGTTTATTGTTGTCTTTGGGTTGAATGTTATGCAAGGAACCAAAATGATTTTCGGAAATATGCAAACTTATGTTCCATTGATGCATATCAAGCATATATAGTTGCTGTGATTCTAAGCCATGAGCACAACTTACTACATGTTGATACAATATGAGGGTAGCTTGCCGCATTCTATTACAATATATGGGAGGTTCCTTGCTTGTGAGGTTAGGGCCATCAAGAACAAGAAGGGAAAAGATAGTTTAGCTACAGAGGGCAAGCGGTTATGATCATAAATAGTTGGGTTATTATGGCCAAACTAGATTCAGTACTTAAATACAAAGTTTCAGTACTAGTTTCTAGTAATGCAGTATTTCTCTTTGTATTCTCAGTATGCTTGACCAAGTATGAAATGTTATTTATCTAACTGTTGGTATCAATTGTAGTATGTATGAGAACAAAATGTGGTTAGATGTAGGATTTTGGATGCATATTATTTTGACAAAGTTAGTTTTGTCAAAGGATATTATGGTGAATTTGGTCTTTCATTTATATAGGTAATGTTACATGTTACATGTATGTGTTACGTGTTAGTCCATCTACAATACATTTGAAGATGTATATGACATTTATATTAAGCTAAATAGTACTTAATTCCTAAAAATGATAGCATGTGGAATGAGAAATGATTATTAAAGCAAGAATTAGAAAACACAAAAAACATACAGAACAATGAGAATTTAGTATAAAAATGCACAGTTTTAAGTACAAAACCCTTGAAAATAAGTACACAACATTGTCAAAATCAATACGTAATTGTAGGCACAAAGTACATAAATGCCAAAACTGGGTTTTGTTTTTTTTTTGGATTTCTAGTATCATTCTTAGTGCATAAGGGATCATTTTCCATTTGGCCTAATATGGCCATTACACGATCATAAAACCATGAAATACTAGACCCAGGGCTCATATAGTCATGATAAGTTCAGTGGTTTAGGAGGAGGGTGTTAAAAGGATTTATTGGCTCATACATCAATAGTTTATACTAGTACGAACAAAATCACAAGTGGTTGAATATGGGTGTTTGTATTCCCAAACATTCCAACACATACTACCACGACCATTTCTTCAATAAATCATGAATTTGTCAAATTAGGGTCACCAGTATGTTGTTACATACATTAAAATAGGGTTAAAATTGGCCTTTGGAAAAGAAAGTACACAATGTTGCGAAATTCAATACATATACACAATCATGAAGTACATAAATGCAGGAACTAGGTACTTTTTTTTGGATTTCCAGTATCATTTTTTGTGCATACAAGATCGTTTTCTATTCGGCCTAATCTGGTCACTACATCATCATAACACCATAAAGTATTAGAGCCAAGACTTTATATAGTCATGATTCGTTTGGTGGTTTTGGAGGGGGTGTCAAAGGATTCATTTGGCTCACACATCAGTAGTTTATACTAGTACAAATGAGAACATAAGTAGTTGGATGTAGTGTTTGTGTTCCTAAACATTCTAACATGTACTACCACGATCATCAATAAATCATGAATTGTGGCATTAGGGTCACCAACGTGCTGTTCCAGGCATTGAAATAAGGTTAAAACAGGCTTTTAGGAAAGTAAGTATACAACACCTGAAAGTAAGTACACAATATTGTCAAATTCAGTACATAAATGCAGTCTTAAAGTATATAAATGCCAAAATTGAGTACTTTTTTTTTTTGGATTTCCAATAACATTCTCAGCACCCTAATAGGGCCATTCCATAATCATAAGGCCACAACGTATTAGACCTAGGATTCATATAGTCATGATAGGTTTAGCAATTTTGGAAGAGAGTATTGGAAGGATTTATTTGGCTCACACATCAGTGGTTTATACTAGAACAAATAAGAGTATAAGTGGTTGGAATGGGTGTTCATGTTCCCAAACATTCCAACACATACTATTATGACCATTTCTTCCACATGTCGAATTGAGGTAAAAATTGACCTTTGGAAAAGCAAATACAGAACCCTTCAATATAAGTACACAACCAGAGTGATTTTAATATATAAATGCAGTTTTGAAGTACCCAAGTACCTAAATCAAGTAATTTTTTTGGATATCCAATATACTATTGATAGAAAATAGTATCTTTATCTATATTAAAGGTATCCGAGATATTTGATGTAATATCCAAAAAACTTGATATACTACACTAGATGCAATACCAAACATTCCCACATGTACTATCACTTATGGGCTATTGCATGTATTGAATTAAAGTTAAACTCAGCATTTGGAAAGGCAATTACAAAATCCCTTATTATAAGTACATAACCAGTCTGATTTCAGTACACAAACGTAGTTCTAAAGCACACAAGTGCCTAAATGAGTTACTTTTTTTTGGATATCTAGTATCATTGTTAGCAAGAGATATTTAAGAAATTTGATATAATATCTAAAACTCTTGATATATTACAATAGATGTGATAACAAACATGCTAATAAAAAGTCAACAAATATTACTACGTAACAGCCCAAATAGTCTAAATCTAACATGTCTTTCAAAAGGCAAAAATTAGCAGTTGTCATTAGTTTTTGAGCACCGTGCAATCCTTCTTTCATTGATTGCATCCCCTCCACGCACTCTCTTTCTACAGATTAATAATAAATAAAAACATATATTAGTTACACAGCAATGACAAGAAGGTATAGCAAGCATACATATACAACATAATGGTAAGCAAATACGTCAGCAAGGTTAAGCTAATCTAACTAATTGTAGCTTCTTTGCTTGTACGATGATTATGCCTAGTTCTACCACATCGTTTATACCTAATTGCCTAAATATCAATTTAAGATGGAAATCTCTATGTCCTTCGACAAACTGGTTGAGGTCTCACATCAAGTGCATAAGTGGTTGGTTTTTTCTTTGCTTGAAATGTGTTCAAGTCAAAAGTATGTGTAAAGTTAAGTGCAAGTTTGTAGGTTTGTTGATGTATCTAGACCCAATAGTATTAGTTAGTAAAGTCATACACCAACAGTAACTTAGACTCAATACATGTGCAAGCATGCTTGCAAGATATTCTATCAACTTACCATGCCCGACATGAACAACTCCAACTATGCAAATCCACAACATAGGATTTGTTATATGATCACTGACCTCAAAGTTCCAATATTAGATTTCTACAGTTTTAATAAATGGAAGGCCATATAATTTACTACTAGTTTCTTCTCCTGCGTAGGGCACAATACTCCAGTGCATTTATTAGATTCTTCTTGTCAATCATGCATTATAACCATGATTTGTTTGCATAAATGATTGGCTATAGTTGCAACAAGCATATATTGTGCCAATTTAGCCCAATTATTCTAACATTCTACCTTATTGTTGTTTACTACTCCTTATCTATCACTAGCAAATAAATAATTTTCCCTACATTAGTTCTCTAGCTGCATGAAGAAGTCTCTAGCAGGAGGCATTGACTCCACTATGCTATTTATATGCCAAGTATATTCTTGCCTTGTTGGAGCTATGAAACTTCTATGAAAATAGATGTCCAATGTTTCTTGTTGTAGATAAGGTACTTTCTCATTAACTGAAATTGAAATTATATGATCGTTAGATTTCTTGAACTAATACTTGAACACTAATTTAGATCAGAACATATTTTTCAATAAAATAAAAAAATTCTTACTTACTTTTTGAAGTTGTCCACCAAGTGTCTTAAACAATAAGTATGATGGCTACTAGGAAATACCATAGGGATGGATTTAAAAAGCCCAATATGTTGGTCAGAGAAAAAACCTTTTGAACCCTATCCTATGGTGAGAATCTAAAATGCTGCTCAACTTCAAGTAGAACTACTCCCAATTAGTATCATTTTTAGCATCAACAATTGTATATGTTAATGTGAGTATATCATCATTAGGATCCTTAATGACATCATTAAGTAAGTATCCTTTATACTTAATCTTAATGTGAGTGCCATCTAATAAAATAAGTGGTTAGCATCTACTGAGAGAGTTGATCTGACAAGCTATGAAATAGATCAATAATCATTGAAATTTTAGGGTCATCGAGTCAACCTCATAATCCGTAATACTTCTAGGATTTGTTTCCTTCAAAGCCCTACAATACTACCTTAATTTATCAATGGATCCCTTGTTCGACCTATTAATATCATGCATAGCTATTTCCTTACCCTGCCATACTCTATGGTATGGAAATTTTATGCCAAATTCTTTATGATTATCTTTCATCAAGTTGGTAGGTCAGTAACAGGGCTTTCATCTTAATTTTTCTTTCACTACTTTAGTAATCCAAGCAGAAATTCTAGACGTCCAAAGACCACCCTCATTAGATGTATATTTTAGGTTGCATTTTTGAATACTAAAGAGTTTGTTAGCCTTATGCATTGAGGCATATATTCTCCATTTGCAATTATTATCATTACAAATTACTATAAGTTTTTTGGAATCATTTTGCTTATATATGAAGGACCTTTTTATAGCAACAACATAGTTTTTAAGTTTAATTCTAAACTCTTCAGCATCTAAAAATGTTTGCTCCTCTTCATGGAAGCAGTAACTTCAAGCATTAATTAAATTCCTTTATAATGCTAAATCATATTATAACTCACTCGTGAAGTGAATGTCTTTCTAACATAGTCAAATAAATAATAATTATCAATAAAGTGCTACAAGATTAGTGTGTAAGTACTGAACTATGCACTTTTGGTATTCAACAACATGATGACTAAGTATTTAAGTAAACAATATCAGCATTTAACATAGAAGAACTAAGTGCTGAAATAAATAATTTGAGTACATAACATTGCGAAGATAAGTATTGAAATGAATAAATTCAGTATTTAACATAGAAAGAGCTAAGCAATGAACAAAAATAAAAATATAGTATTTGACATAGAAGACCTAAGTATTGAACCAATCAAGTATTTTACCTAAACGAGCAAGCACCAAATAATCATAAAATTCAATATTCAGCATGGAAGAGCAAAATATTGAAATGAACAAATTTAGTATTTAACATAAAAGGCCTAAGTACTAAAATGCACATGTCTAGCATTCAATGTAGAAGAGCACAAGTACTGAAATAAAAAAATTCAATATTTAACATAGAAGACCTTGGTACTAATACACATAAGCAAAAGTATTCTATAAGACAAACTACATCTAACTAATAATGCAAAGAGGTATAAATTGGGACATGGAAGTAAGCTAAATAATAAATGCAGTACGAGTTCAAAGATATAAAGTATTTGCCTACTTACATAGCTACTTTGTCTCCCCCGTTAGCTAGGTTTAATTTTCCAGACAACCATCATGTCAACTAAGGTAATCTTTAAGTATAAATATAGGTGAATCAAGTTGGACACATCCTTATCAGCATTTAAAGTCACGTACATTTTTTGATGGGGAGCAAAGTATTGGATTGTGTGGAATTGAGGAGAAATTTTACATTATTTTTTCTCCCGTTGGAAATACATTCCCACATTACAACAAATTGCACTTTTTGTAACAAAAATTTTGGTAACAAAGTAAAAATTCATTATAAAATTATGATTTTTCATAATGAGACTGGAATTTGATTACTAAAACACTCATCTTAGGTAACCAAAAAAAATATTTGTTACCTTTAATAAATATTTGTTACCCAAAATTTTTATTCATTTGTAATTAGAGAAAAATTTATTACGAAAATTGAAGTATTGTCACAAATAATTTTTTCCACCTTTTAGGAAGACATATTTGTAACAAAAGTTTTTACTTTTTTGTTACGTTGACAAATTTGGTACAATTAAGTTTTATAGTAACAAATATATTTCTTACTACAATTAATAATTTACCTTCTAAAATTTTTTTCCCTCCAAAATTTTGTTATATGAAAATGGTAACAAATGCTTCTTTTACTAATTTTAAATCACAATTAAATAAAATTCCACCTACAATTTGTTTCCCTCTAAAAATGTATTCCCGCCAAATTTGCTCCAAAGTTTCTTCCTTCAAAATTTTGTTCCCTCCATAAATTAATTTAATTTAAAGTGTCAAAAATATTTTAGTTATTAATATCACATGGCATTACAATTAAAAATTTCCTTCAAAAATTTGCACCTCCCTATATGCCCATGTCACCCTTCACCATGGTTAAAAAAATTAAAAATTAAATTAAATATCTAAAAAATAAAAGACAAAATTATTCTTTATTTGGATCTACTTAGATCTACATGTCAAACCATTAGTTAGTTTAACAAATTTTATAATTAAATAAAGTATAAATATTAAGAAAACCCAAATCATCCCCTCCCCCACCCAAAAAAAAATAGCCACACCTAGCCCAATGGAAAGCTCAATTGCCACATTGGTGGGCTCCTGAGTTCATTTTTTATATGTACATATGTGTATATGTATCTGTATATTAATATGTATATGTGCAAGCAAAATTGCAATTTTTGTTTTGTAACTTTACATTATTTGGTTTTTGGTCTTATAAGTTGCATAATTACAATTCTAGTCCTATAAGCATTAAAAAGTTATCATATTTTGTCCTTTTTTCGCCGAAGACGGCCAAGGTCGCTAGAAAAGCTGATGTGGTTCACTAGGCATGTGGCCACTTGGAGTTTTTTGCCACGTTGGATTGCCTAGTAAGCATTTTTTATCTTTTTCTTACTTAGTTGCTAACATACATGTCTTTTTTTTATATAATTCCTAATATATTATATAATTTATATATATATATATATTATATAATTTATATATACACACGCACACACATATATATACAAATCTATTTTATATATTTTTATATATTATATATCATCATTTTTTCTCCAACACACAAATTTTTTTCCCAAAATAACTCCTACTATCTTTCATTATACCCAAAACTTCCCCATTTTTCAATATATACATGCATATATTATATATATTATATATATTTTATTATAATTACTCAATTCTATTTTTGCCAAAAAATTCTAACAAAAAAGTATTGATTTGACTTTTACAGTAAAAAATATCTGCCCCAAAATATAAACAAACATACACATATATACACATATATTTATATATAATCTATAATTATTTACTAATTAAAAAATAAAAAATAATAATATACTATATTAACAATATTTTTTTAACAAAGAACTCGATTAGCTGGCACAACTTGGAATTTAAAAATATACATATATATTTATATATAATTTGTATTTATTTACTAATTAAAAAATAAAAATATTTAATCTACTATATTAACAATATTCTTTTAACTCGCTTAATTGGCAAAATTTTGAATTTAAAAATATACACAAGTATTTATATACAATTTATAATTATTTACTAATTAAAAAATAAAAATCATTTTTTTAAAATAATTTAAATTAAAAAATAAATTGAAAATGAAAATTTGAAAAATAAAAATAAAAAATGGTACCACCCCACCCCAACCACCCCATCCCTAACCAGCCACCATGGCTGACCAAGCAACCATGGCCAGCTGCCTGGATCTAGCCATGGTTGCCTAGTCAGCCATGGCCAGATCCAGGTGGCCAACGCGTTCATCTGTTTTGGCAGCTACTGGCCACCTTTCTCATGATCACGGCAGTCTAGCCGAGCTGCTGGGGGGTTGCAGGCTTTGGGGCGAGGGGGTGGGGGCATTTATATAATATATATGTATATATAAATACATATATTTAGATAAACATATATTTAAATGTGTTTATATAAATATAGATCAGATACATGATATATGATAAATATCATAAATTTATATCATATATATTTTGTTATATATATCTATATATATGTATGTATATATAAATACATATATTTAAATAAATGTATAATTTAGGTATATGTGTATATATAAATATATATCATATACATGATATATGATAAATATCATAAATATATATCATATGTGTTTTATTATATATCTATTTGATATTTTTGTTATTTGTTTTAATTAATCAAGTCACATCAATTGCCAACAAGGCAAAAATTCCAAATGGGCACGCATGTGGCGAGCCACGTTAGCTTTTCTTGCGACTTTCGTTGATTCCAACAAAAAATAAACTAAAAAAGATATTTTTTTATATTTATAGGACTAAAATTGCAATTACGCAATTTATAGGATCAAAAACCAAATAAGGTAAAGTTACATGACAAAAATTATAATTTTGCCTATATGTGCATATATAGTTTTATTTTTATATATTTTCCTTTTTTATGTATTTATTTTTTATTGTTATACTTATATTTCATATGACTTATTTTTTAACTTTTTTACTTAATTTAATTTTTTTATGGGTAAATATCTAATTATTCATAACCACTGATGAAGGATTCCTTGAAAAGTTAAGGAGTAGTAATCTTTTCTAGAGATCAAATGGATTTGGTCTCATACATACACAAGGAAGGTAATCAAAAAATTTAACTGCAAAAAATACCAAAACTCTCCAAAACAAATTTTTAGCTATTCTATTTATATTTATTCTCATATATATAATATACATATATATATATATATTAATTTATCAATAAAATTAAATGTATTTTATTTTTATCTATTTTTTATTTATTTTGAATTAAATAATATTTAATATTTATAAAAATATATAGTATAATTTTTTATTCATAATTATATACATATATAGTATATATACATATATAAAAATTTCAAAAAAATTTAAAGAAGATTCGTCATATATTTCTCATTTTATACATATATAAACTTATCATTATTTCTCATTTCTCATTATTTCATATATTCTTATTGTATACATATGTATAAATTTATTTAATAAATTTAGATGGCAATGCAATTTTATTTCCCTCCAACCATAATAAAAAACAACCACAACATTCTTAAACCTCACTTTCGAAAAATTATTTTGCTAAAATATTTTGACAAAATGCTCTAATTCATAAATAAACAAGCGCTAATTTAAACTAATTTCATTAAATTTATTAATTAATAAAAAATAAATAATTCAAAATGTGCAAGATCTAGAGTTTTGATCAAAATAAATAATTTGAATAGAAACAAAATCTAAAATTTTATCCTAACAAGATAATTTTAATGATTTTAAATAAATAAATATTTTTAATTATAATATATAAATATATACATATATATTCTTTTTCCTCCTTCTCCCCCTCCCTACCTCCTCCAACTAGCCCCCCCACCCCCAGGCCAAGCCATGGTCGGCCAGTGCCCAGCGGCTGGCCATGGCTAGGCAAGCCGCTGGAGGGGTTGGGGGAGGGGGAGGGGTAATATGTATATTTATATATTTATATATTTATATGACATATATTTTATATATATTTATATTGATATTAAATATATTTATATGATATTTATTTTGTTATATAAAATTTTTAATTTTTTTTGAGGATTTTGTTATATATTTTTTTAAAAATTATTCTTTTTTAAAAAAAATTTAATGCAAGTTGATTGGGCATTTCAAATTTTGTGGAATTTTTATAAATAAAATAAATTTTTGGGGCTGTTGGGTAATTAATTTATTTTAATTTAATGGTTTTGCCCAAACACTAACAAAAATTGAGGTACTATCCCAAATGTGTTAAAAAAATTAGAGTTTTGGTCTTATAAGTGTCAACCTAAGTACCATAAGTGCAATACTCTCTATCCAATGGGACAAAAAATATAAGTTTTTCAATATAACCAAATACTACGTTAGCAAAAAAAAGAAAATGGTAATAATTTTATTGGGCCAGTTGCAATTTACCCCCCCTGTAATTTGTGAAATAAGCATCAAACCCTCCTGTAAAAAAAGAAAAAAAATAACTTTATTATGTTTTATAAAACCACGCACATTGTCTCCCCTCCACATTTGTTGCCCATTTAATGTAATTTTAATATAAAAAGATCAATTTACCCTTGATCATTTCAGGTATATACAATTTAATTTAAATAAATTTTTATTATCATATTTTATTTTTTTCTTTTTTTTTCATTCTTTTCTTTTCTTTTTATTCTCGTTTCTCTCTTCTTCCATTATTTCATAGATTTCTCATTTTATACATATATATAAATTTATCATTGATTCTCGTGTCTAGTTATTTCATATATTCTCGTTTTATACACAACTTATATATATATATTTATCTATAAAATTTTAAATAATTTTTATTTTTATCTTTTTTCTTTCTATTCATACATGTAGACTTATTTTTTCTATTTATACTTATTCACATTTATATAATATACATATATAAATTTATCAATAAAATTTAAATTATTTTTATTTTTATCTATTTTTTCTATTTATTCATTCCAAATTAATTAATATTTAATATTTATAAAAATATATATAATATAATTTTTTATTCACACTTCTATACATATATAGTGTGTATATATACACCACAAGAAAATAAGTTAATCGCAGCATATATTTTGTGATAGTTTGTCTCAACCGCCACAAAATATTAATTTGATGGTGGTTAAGCGGCAATTTATTTAACCCATCGTGGAATTCATAATAAATAGTGGCGGTTAGTGTAACCACCATTAAATGAATAACTTTGCACTAGTTTTTTTACATTGTCGCAATTAATAATAATGTTTCTTTTGCTTATTAGATTGCCCTTTGTTTTCTACTTTAAAAGGTTTTGTTCATAATTTTTTAATATATATGTAATGCCAATTATTTTTTATAAATACTTTTTTATAAATTTTTAAAATAATTAATTTTACAACGGTAAAAGGGTAAAAGGACTAAAAGAGACTCATTAGATAAAAGAGAACAATTAAATAAAAATCCTGGAAGGTCCAAATTAATTAGGTTCATCAAAAAGGGTATGCTCGAACCCATTAAGAGATAAACTATAAATACTAAACCCCAAATATAAATTGGGGGAAGAAACCATTCATAAGAATTCACAAACTCTAAAGAATCTTCAAAAATTGAGAATTCTCTACATCATGTTTCAGGAAAAAAAGAATCTCGAACTTTGCTAACAACCAAAAAAGACACCAATTCTATTTTTGTAAAGCATTAGGATTAAATTAATATGTTATTAGTTTGTCGTTAAATTATATATGTCAAATTAATATGTAATTTGTTATTTGTTAAATTAAATTGAGTTTTAAGGTCCAATTTGTTGGATGTGTTGGTTAGTGAGGGATTGATTTAGTGTAATATTCAATTAGAAATGTTGTTAGTATAATATTAATTAGAAATCTATTGTTATGAAATTAGATATTTTGTTAGGGTAATATTAATTAGCAATTTTGATAATAATATCAATTAGGAATTAGAAGTTACCAATAAACTAGAAATTTATCTATAGAAATCTAGAATTTGAAATTAAAAGTTAGATTGTATAATTGTAGACGTAAATATTATTGAACTAGTATATAGAATTGTTTACTTGTTTATTTTTTGTAGTAGGCATACTTCATATGATTAATTCATTATTTTTTAAATATTTAATGGTTTATTTTATCATTGATCTTTGCTTCATTTTTTGACATAGTGCTTATCTATGTTTCAGAATTATAACTGGCAATTCTTTATATTTATTTTTAATTATAATTCATTCATTAAGCATTTTTTTAATTTTTAGAATCATTATTCATTAAATAAGCGTTTATTTATATTATTTTTTATTTTAAACATTATTGTTATTCTTTATATTAAAAGCATGTGTTAGCGAAAGAATAAATATAATTGGCAATTTTAAGAAGGATAAGATTTGGAAGAAGAGGTGGAACCTTCTCATATGTTGTCGTCGATTTTTGGTTGCTTGCATATATTGGTGTTATAAAGGGATGTGATTGTCTATAATTGATGAATGTTGATGTTCTGTGGCTTGTCCTTTATTTTGAAAATTTTAGATTGTTATAGTTTAGGTCGGCTATGCCCAAATTTTTTAGATGCAAATGGTCTTTTAAGATTATCCCATCATAATCCTTAGAGGAACAAGTAAATAAATTCAAATTTACAATTATAGGGCTTAATATCAATAACAAAGCTCACCATAAAATTAAGGCTTAGTTCATGATTCTTATTGTGATGTAATGTGATTCATATTAAATTTTTTTATTAATTGTTTTCATTACATGCTCTAATTTGTCATAACATTATTGTTAATATATTGATTTCTATACTTCTTTTTTTATTTTTAATTTCTCTAACCATACACTAGCGGTCAAGTTAGGGCATCGGTGAGGTAGGGCCACCTTTCATACTCCACTACCCCTCAGACACATGACCTACTCCACCATCTCACATATAAATAGATAGGCGCACATTTATGACTATACCTAACCATGACTTCCTTTCCTATCCCACTTATCCCTATCTTCTTCATCTTCACTACCATCTACCTTATTGGCTATTGTGAGATCATCTACCTTTTGCCCCCCATAGCAACATTCCCCCATGTATTCACTTTCCTCATCATTTGCACAACATCCATCAACTGTTGCACCCATTCATCCTATTGGAATTGTTCCTCATAGTCAATTAGATTGGCATGTCAAATATCTCACTTGTGATACGATCTTGATTAAATGATATTCTTATAAAATGGCCATCTTCATCTTATACTTAATTTACTTTACTACATAAGACTATGGGACTTGGTTGTACAATGGGTGGTGATTATGAAATAAGTCTCTACGATCGTGATTTTAAATATTCCAAGTCATAGAATTTTATGAGAAAGGGTATCTAAGATTCGAATAGACTTGCATTAATAATGCATAAATCCAAGGAGTTAGATATTACTCTATTTCATGAGCAATTCATGTTAGACATGGGTGTATGTTAGTGGGTGCTTGTTAGAGAATAAATTCATTGAAAACCTGCCTGGAGAATCTATTAGATAGTTGAAGTGGCAAGTTGTTAGGGCAAGTACTCTATTTTACACTAGTGCATATAATTAGTCCTATAATTTGAGGATCTGTGGTAACCTTTTGTTTAGGTCCTCATACTTTGACTCTTCACCTACTATGTAGCAAGTCATCCAGGTTCAGATTGGGTATGTGTTATTTAAATATAGAATTTTTGGAGATCCAAGATGGGATCCATTTCCTCATTGTTGTGAAGGGTGAGTGCGTCTACTATGCATTCTATAGTGATTGATTCCAATAAATCCTTAAAAACGATAGTATGACAATTTGGAAAAAGAGTTTTCCAAAGATGAGGTTATAAAGGGGAATCAAACATTGGAATTAGAAACATAGTTATTGAGACTATTGGAGAGCCAACAAACATCTTGTCCTAGGCCTTTTTCAAGAGATAAGAGATAGAAAGACTGTATTTGAGTGACAAGCGTAGAGCTAAAATTGTTCATCAAGACATATTCATTTATCCAATTAGTTGGGCTCTATAGGTTTGTTAGTAGAGATTGACTACGGAGATTAGGCACTCTTTGATTAATGGAGAATAATTAAATGCATTATTAGTTTAAAGGAGTTTAAACTAATGTGAAAATTTTAATATTCAAAATATTACAATAAGTTGTGAGCCCATGTCCAATGAATGGATAAACCTAATGGGTCACATACAAAAAAAGAGAGTTCTTATTTGATGGGAGAAATTTTCTAAGGAGTTAGAAAAGCTCACTCTAGGCATTTGTGGAGAGAAATTGGTTGACTAGTTTATTAGTCATCTTGGCTTGATTAATTTAATTGTTAAATTAATTAAAATAATTTAAAGAGTTAAACTAGACCAATTAAATTAAGAAGTTAATTTAATTGGTTTCATGTGACTATTAATTAGTCAAGTTAACTTAAAGAGTTAAATTAATTGACTTAAGGAGTTAAGTCAAGCCAACTAATTAAATTAAAGATTTAATTTAATTAAAACAAGAATTTGGATTTCGGAGGAAAAATCAAATGAAAGAGTTCATTTGAATTTAATTAGAGTTAATTTGCAATATATTTCATAAGATGAAATGAAGATGCAAATTAAATGCAAATACATATATGAAATTCAAATTCACAAGCAAGTTAGCAAGTTGCCAACAAGCATGGGGATGTGATTCCAACTTTTGTCACACTCTCCTCTCTACAAATACCAAGTGGCTGGCCATTTGAAGGTCTTCACTGCTGATTTTCATTTTTCCTCCAAAAGTGGGTTTTTCATGTGCTGAAGTTTCAAACTCCCTAAACTCTCTCTTTCTCCTATTTCTCTCCAAAAACCACTCCTACACCTTTATACTCTCATTATCTAGTAGATTTGAGGTTGATTTAGAGTTTCTTATGTGTGTGAGGATTAATAAGTTGGAGATCTAATACTTGGGGGACTTGTTGCTTCTTGGTGAACTATTGCTATTTGTCTATTTGCGTGGCAGATTTGAAGGACATTAGCATCTACCATGGTGTGTGTTGGTACTCTTTGCAAATTGTGGAAGGCCTTCAATTGTTGATCTTGTGCGCAAGTTGCCTCATTGAAGAGTTCATTGGAGTCTTTCTCCTCTTGCCTTTGGATTTAGCTTTGAAGGTAAATATTTTGGACTTAAATCCTTATTAGAAGCATGATTAGATCCTTGGAGAGGAGTAGCTAAGTTATATTTAGCCTTTTTATGGTTTTACATCATGGATCCTTAGCTTGCTTCCACTTTCTAGCAGTATTGGAGCCTATATCATGCTTTAATTTGGATTTTGGTGGATTGATGCATGTGATGAATTGATCCTTATCACCAAATAGTTGATTCAATTGATGAATTTGAGTGTTTGGTTGATTTTTCATGTGTCTCCTTTGATGTTAAATTGAGATATGCTAATATGTGATTTAACTATTGATTTGTGTGTTAGCATGATTTTGATTCATATTAGTTAATGTTAAATGTTGATTTATCATTGGATAATGTTATATGTTCATATAGCATGTCTAGTTGGCCTTAATTGGTTTTGGTCATTTTTGGATCTAATTGGATTGGAGTTAATCGGAGATTTTTAAAAGATGTTGATTCTCATTTAAATTTGATTTTTGAAGCATGTTTAAGAACTTTAATTTCCAAACTTGATTAGTTTGGCCTATGGAACTTGATTATTTTATTCTTATTTTGATGCACAAAAGTTGTGTAAGTGTTCAAAGAAATGTTTGACATTTTTGCATGTTTTTAAGGTCTTGTTTAAGATAATCTTCAATTAAATGCAAAAATGAGATGCATAAAGAGTTATGCTTATTTTTATAGTTAATTAATTTTTTATGAGATAAGTATTTAATTTGACGAATTTAATGTCAATTCTTACATATTGTTCATTTAATTATTGAATGGATGATGACTGTATGGGGATGAACATGAGCCTTTAAATTGGTTTTATTTGTTTCTAGTTATTGAAAAGGATTGTATTAAATAGAGGCTTGCATGCCTCTTTATTTTCTATCTTGTAAATATTATAAGAGTATAAAAACTAAGTGTGAGGATTTCTTTTCTCTTGTAAATGTTGCAAGGAGACAAGGAAGGCCAAGGGAATCAAGGAGGCATGCAAACACATGAATGTATGGGATACATTTATGTAATTGCTAGACTTAATCAATCCAATTAAAATCCACTAAGTAGTGCACCTATGGCTTTAAATGCGCTACTTGGTTGAGGCTCATAGTCATCCCACCCTAGAAGTATGCTAGATACATTTTCTTATTTATGTTTTTTTTATCCTATTGATGTATGAGATGTATGGTTAGGACATAGAAAATTTAAATAAAGGAAGATAAATTTGATGAGATTTTTCAAAGCAAGAAAATCCATCAACTTAGAAGAGTCTAAGTGCTTTCAAAATATTAAGTCAATGTGTATACGAATTAAAAGGAGTTTTAATTAATTCATGCCTTCTACCAATAGTTTATGACATGAGATGCTACCACATTTGCGTGATGTCTCATGAGTCATAGGTCACGTTTATGGAGGAAAACTATGCTCACTTACTTAGCATATGATGCACTTTGATTTGAAACTTCCTATGGCATTATCTCATGAGTTGTGGAATGACATAGTGTGGTTTTTAATTAAAGATTGATTGGTAGGTTTGACTTAAACACGTAGTAGTGTAGATGTCGCACAAGTTGTGGGTCTATATAAAGAGTGAGGCAAAATATATCAAGGGTTATATAGAGATGTAATTAGCAAAAGTTTCTTACCTTGTGATTGTTTGTGGATGTCTCATGAGTTGTAGGTTTGCTACAAGTCCTTTGGGCCTTAATTCTCACTAGGAAATGAGGTTTCCTGAATTCATTAAAGGAGTTGAGGAATTTGATAAAATAGTGTAAGAAAAACATGCTTGAAAGTCTATAAACATGTTTTTAATATCAAAATTCAATCACATGCTCATATTCTCTTTTTCGCCTTTAAAGAGTTTTGAAATTTCAAATCAAATCGCTAAGAATCCATTAAATGTTATTTTGGAAATCAATAAAATCACCGGGCTTAAATTCTACGATTGATTAAACCTCAAAATTTTTCTAGATTCTGAGAAATGGATATATGACCTATATCAAGGTGCTTCTAATCCCATAGGGATTGATACAAGTCAAGAGACATGTGAAATGTTCACAAAAAAGGTTAAGTATCACCTCCTAGCCCATAGTCTCATGATAGCATCTATCAACTTCAAAAGTCTCATGAACATATAAAACATACCTCGATTAATTGCTTACAATAGTTGTAAGGCAAACAAGATATGAGAATTCATGTTGTCCAAGGAGATTTTTCAAGTTAGGATGGATAAGGGGTCATGTGCCGTCAACTACGGTTTAAAGATGATTCAACTTGTTAAAGCTCTTCAAGTTGGATGTAGTGATGAACAATGATCTCCATGAGAATTTGATCTTCACATCCTTACTGAGTTTATTTGACCAAAGTGTCAGTCTAGATAGAAACAACCATGATAAGGGCGCATCTCTAATGATTGCTTCATTCTTGTACTCTAAAGGCCCTAAAAAGCAAGTAGAAAGGGGGCAAGAAGAAGAAAGGTTCTTTTTCAAGAAAAAACAAACATTTATGGCATAAGATAGAGTCAAGACAATTAAAGAGGACAAAGTCAGTGCTACTTATTTCTACTTTAGCAAGAAAAGTCATTGGAAGCGCAATTGCAAGAAATACCTTGCAACCCTTGAGAAGGGTATGTACTTTTTGAAGTGCACCTAAGGATAAATTTTTCATCATGGATATATGATATCGCATGTGATTCTCATCTTTGTAATACGTTACAAAGAATGGAAAGAAGAATAAATCTTAATGATAGGGATAAGATCCTCCACCTTGGGAAAGGAGTAACAGTTGCGGCCAAAGTTAAAGGCATAAAATAAGTTAAACTTAAGGAGCTCTTTACTTGTGTTGGATTCATGATATTATGTACTGAATTTTGTTAAGAACATTACTTCTATTCCCATTTTAGATAGTGAAAGATATGATTTTTCAATATCAAATAGGAAATTGATGGCTATAAAGAATGGTTCTTTAGTTTCTAATGGTACATTAAACAATGAATTTTACATTTTGGATTCTCAACCATCATTAACGCACAATCAACAAAGTAAAAGAAAATTAGATAACCAAGAAAATACCATCTAGTGAGATGCAAGACTTGGACATATTTCCAAGAGTAGGATGAACAAGATAGAGGCCCTTAAAGCACTAAATGTTAGTGGCATAGAAAATCTTTCTACTTGTGAATCTTGCTTAGAAGGAAAAAACGACCAAGGCTCCTTTTGTAGGATAAATAGAGTGCACCATAAGTCCTTTGGATTTGATCCATACAGACACTGGTGGACCACTAATAATTAGTGTGAGAGGAGGCTATTTATATTTCATTACCTTCACTGATGATTATACTCAGTTCAGACAAGTGTATCTTATGAAGCACAAGTTCAAAGCTTTTGAAAAGTTCAAAGAGTATAGGAATGAAGTAAAAAAAACAACAAGGACTAAGTATTAAAGCTCTTTGATCTGATCAAGGAGGGGAATACTTAAGTACAAAATTCTTAGATTATCTAAAGAAGAATGGGATTTTCTCACAAAGGATTCCACCCGGCACACCCCAACATAGTGGGATAGCTAAGAGGAGAAATTGCACCTTTTTAGACATGGTATGTTCTATGATGACCTTTACCTATGTGATTATATCCTTTTGAGGATTCACCTTAACCACGATAGTAAGGATACAAAATGTAGTGCCCTCAAAGTTGATACCAAAAACACTACATGAGTTGTGGTATGGCAAAGTACTTTCTTATTTTTTTCTAAGAGTTTGGGGGTCTCTTACATACATTAAGAGGTTAGTGGGAGACAATTTAGATGCAAGATCCACCTTGTGTAAGTTTGTGAAATACCTAAGAGAGCTTTTGGGTTATTATTTCTATGGTCCTTCCAAACAAAATGTGTTTGTTTCAAGGAAAGCCATCTTTTTGAAAAAAAAAATTCTATTAGATAAAAAAGGCATTGTCATTAAACTTGATGAAGTTCAAGATGATCATAAAATCTCACAAGTGGTGGAAACAAAAAAACATCAAGAGTTTAGCATACAACCTCTAAAAAGGTCAGATTGAATCAAAAAGCAACCTGAAAGGTTCGAATTCCTTTATGAAATAGGCAAAATGGATAGTGATTCAAAGACCTATGAGGAAGCTATGTTGGACATAGATTTGGGACATTAGCTAGAGGCCATGAAATTCGAAATAGACTTCATGTACTCCAATAAAGTATGGACTTTAGTAGATCCACAAGAGCGTATAGTACCTTTAGCTGCAAATGGATCTATAAGCGAAAGCTAAAAGTCAATGGAGAGGTAGCAACCTTTAAGGCTAGACTGGTGGCAAAAGGTTACATTCAAAGATCCAATATTAATTTTGAGGAAACATTTTCATTGATTGCCATGCCTAAGTCTATTAGGATTGTGCATGCTAGAGTCGCATATTATGACTATGAGATATGCCAAATAAATGTAAAAACCACTTTCTTCAATGGAAACATTAAAGAAGAAATCTATATAGAGTAGTAATAAGGTTTTACATCTCAAGAGAGTGAACAAAAAGTTTGCAAATTCCAAAGGTTTATTTATGAACTTAAATAAACATCCTAAAGTTGGAATATACATTTTGATAAGATAGTCAAATTGTCTGGTTTTATCAAAAATGTTTATGAACCTTGTGTGTATAAAAAGTCTAGCAGGAATTCAATACAATTTATTGTGTTTTATGTTAATGACACTTTTCTCATTATGAATGAGAGAGAAATGTTAGATTATACTAAAGTATGGTTATCTTCACAATTCTCCATGAAAGATTTAGGAGAAGCATCTTTTGCATTAGGAATATAGATCTATAGGGATAGATCAAAGAGGATGTTGGGGCTTTGTCCAAACACCTTACATTGACAAAATACTAAAGAGGTTTAGTATGGAAGAATCTAAGAAATCCAATGGATTTCTTTCCATAGGTCATGGTCTACATCTTTCAAAGTCTACAGCTCCTAAGACTAAAGATGAGAGAGAAAGAATATCTTACATACTTATGCATTCGCCATAGGAAGCATAATATATGTCGTTTAATGTACAAGGCCGGATGTAGCACACAATCTAAGCATTACAAGCCACTTTCAATTAGATCCTAGTAAACATCACTGGCAAGCCATAAAAGCATTCCTAAAGTACTTGAGAAGAACTAAGGATTTATTTTTAGTATACGGCAATGGACAATTGAAACTTGAGGCGTTTTTGGATTCTAGCATGATGAAAATGACCTAAAATCTACTTTAGGATTTATATTTCGCTTCAATGGTAGTGTAGTAAGTTAAAAAAGTTCCAAACAAAACACCGTGGTTAATACTACCATTGAGGTAGAATATAATGTAGCTTTAAAAACTGCAAAGAAGGGGTGTTTGGATGGAAAACTTCATCCAAGAGTTAAAGATAATGTTTAGCATACAAGAGCCCATGGTTGTCTTTTGAGGAAAACTTAGGACTTGAGCTAAGATCTCATTAGTGATTTAAGCATAGATAAATGTGTTATCATTTGATCTATGAAATAAATTAATAGAGGTAATAATAGAGTGGACATAGTTGCCTTAGAAGAGAATATAGCATAATCACTGTCTAAACCCCTAATGTAAAAGATCTTTGAAGGACATTCTAAGAAGATAGGCTCTAGGATTATAGGGAATTGGCTTTAGGGCAAGTGAAAGATTGTTGAAATAGTGCTCCATAGCTAATTAGATCAGCTTGTAGACTATTTCACTTGTGATACAATCTTGATTAAATGATATTCCTACAAAATGGTCATCTTCATCTTATGCGTATTTTACTTCATAGGCATTTGGTTAAATCCCCTAAATCACACAAGACTATGGGATTTAGCTACACACTATGTGGTGAACATGAATAAATCTCTACTGTTGTGATTTAAATATTCCAAGTCATGGAATCTTATGAGATGGGACATCTAAGATTTGGATAAAATTGCACTAACAATGCATAAATCCTAGAAGTTGCATATTGCTCCATTTCATGAGCAATCTATGTTAGTGGGTGTTTATTAGAGAACAAGTTTATTGAAGACCCACCCGAAGAATCTACAACACAGTCAAGTGGCAAGTTAGTAGTGGTAAGTTCTCCAACTTACACTAGTGTTTAGGTCCTCATATTAGAGAACAAGTCTCATTGAAAAACTTGGACAACTTGATGTGATCATGGACAATGACTTCTATGTGGATTTGATCCTACAGTCATTGCAAATTCACTAAATATATGTACACCATGAATTTAGACATATATAGGTATAAACCTAGATAACAAAACATAAAGACATACATCCTAAGTTATAGGTAAATAATTAAATATGTCAAATACGTAATAGTAAACTCCTGCCTTCTATAAATAGAGGCTAGGCCTCATTACCATCTCCATAATACCCAAACGTTTCCTTCTATACAAGCTGCCAACATTCAGCTTCTAACCTCCAATTTCTCATCCTCAACCATCAAAATTTTCAAATAAATCTTTCCTAATTCACCAAATATCAAAATCCTCACAAAATCCCCTCAGAAATTCCAGTGTCAAACTCTAAAATTTCTATCAAAATCAAGAGAAAACCTACATAGTAGAAATTCTGTCCAAACTTCAATTTTTGAAAATTTAGAAACCACCCTTCCCTTCACCTAATAATACATGCAAATATACAGTTAGAGATAATAACACTAGAATTGACATCAGATTCCGACAGAAAAAAAAATAATGCAACCTGCCATGAGGACACAATGAGAATCAGAACTCAAGTTTGAATAGGTATAAAGGAACATCGAACCATTTGATCATCAAATCAAAGCCACCATTAGAAAATTCATTGAGTTTTAATACATTATGAGGTAAAGATCACTGTTAGATTTTCTTAAATTTGGCTAAAATTCAATTTTGATGAAATTTGTCAAGTTTTTTGAGTAATGATGCAGGTTTTGGAAATGATAAGGTAATGCTAAATAATTTTGGATGTCTTGTGATGATAAATAACTTGATGTTTTTCTTGATCAATGAGGATGGATTGTGAATGGTTAGATTATGGTGCTATTTAATTTGAATAATTGAGATTTGAATTTGATTGAATTCGGTAAAAGATAGGAAACATGATTTACATACAAGTAACTTGATAATGTTGTTGTTAAACATGGTTCTTGGAATAATGTGATAAGTTAAGTATGCTAGAAGTTAGACAGATTAGAACACATTTGATTCACTTAGGGATTAATCAATAAAGTAAATAGAAAGGGTTATTCTTATATGTATACATATATACATATAAATACTCAAGGTTTTAATAAAATTGACCACTTAGGTTGTTAGATAGTAGTTTCTATATCTTAAGTATTTGAAATAACAGTAGCAATTAAATCAAAATTTAAAGTGATACATAATTAATAAGACACTTCTTACTAGAAAAACAATCAATGAATTTAAGTGATTGAGCTTAGAAGTCAATTGGAGAATTATAATTGAAATAATTGTTGAGTTCTTCTATTCTTTCCTAATTTTCCTTCTGTTCCTTCTTAATTTTTACTATGTTACCTGCAATTCTTTTTCTTGAAATCCTATACATATCTTGTGTTCCCTTGAACACCTCGATTATTTTATGTGAGATCTTATGTTACTTCTTCATTTTCATTCTCGCACTTGATAATTCTTTTCATGATACCATTTACCTACCTTGTATTTCCTTGAACACTTTGATTATTGGTATAGTGAGGTTTTCAGTCCCTTGTTACCCTATTTTGTTACCTAATAGTTATTTTTTGAAATCATATATTCTCTTCGCAATTGTTGGAATGCTTTACTTATTGTTATGGCGAGATTCTCTAATTTTGACACCCATAATCATAAGAACCTCCACTCATTATAGAAATCTTTCTCTTCATACCCCTATCCATCTCTCACCTTCTGATTAATCATAATTATGAGATTTCTTGGTAAATTTGACCATGATTGAAATTCCGAATCTTGTGAAACTTTATTCTTCTTTTCTCACAGTCAAGAGATGATATGATTATCAATATCTGTTTCATCTTATACCTTCGAGAATAACCTCATATGTGGGATGTTCTCAAAATAAAAACTCAAAAGATTTGTTGAAAAGAGAAAGAATAAATCTTCTCATTTTTACTTGTTGAATTGGAAAATAAGTGCCACACTTACTCATAGGGGGATTACGGTGGGAACCACCTCTATAATTCTGAGATTGACACTTTCAAATGTACTTATTGCATTTTTAACACATTTGAACATCTCATTTAGTTAGTACTATAGAGTATGTGCTAGGCAAAGTGCCATACTAGTTGAAAGGGGATGTTCAATGGTGTACACCTTCATCTTGTCGTCGTTGGCACCTTTGGGTTTTAGTACTAGATGTCTTTCCACCGCATTTTCGATACCTCAATGAAAAAGCCTATTTTAATCTTCATGAAATAAAGTATAAGGATCTAAGTGCCATGTGCATTGCAGGAGGTGTGCGATAGGGGCCACCTCTAGAATCCTGTATACTTGAATCCAAACAGGAAATGAGCATTAAGGCTTATGAGTTCTCCTCACTGGTATGGGATAATGATGGAGTTACATGAAAGGTTTGACATGATTATGATTTCTCTAATTTGGTAAGATACTTATAAGCAATTTAAATAAATCACCTCATGATTTATGTGAAACCTTAATATATTTCTAATATATGTGAACACAACTTAAAGTACTTATTACCAAATAATAAAAATAGAAAACGTATTATACAAAACTAGTCATCATAGCATATTCGTATCCTACGCATTACATACTTGTCACTCTATTATCTTTCACTGTAGAATAAGCTCTATACAGGTAACTGCTTTCAACATTCCTCACTAAGTGAGTTGGACTTACCCTCATACTTCTCTTTATCAGATGAAGCTGGAATGGTCAAACCAGAAGAAAAAACTTGGGATTAGAGAAAGGGGAAATTACCTTTTGTTTGAATCCAAATGTGCCCAGACTCATAGGTTTATATATATTCATAATAAGCTTTATTCATAATAAGCTTTATGGCCATGGCGGCATTAGTACTATACCTCAAGTACTAATACATATATACTCATTGATAACTCAAAATAAATTTAGTCTAGCGAAAAAAATAATATTTGAGTTGTTCTTTATTAATATGAATTGCCATTTCAATTTTTTTTAATTTATGCTTGGCATTGGCCCTTGAGAGGAAAATCTCTTGAAAAGGGTTAGTATCTTGGGGTAGTGGATTCAGAGTCTTCACAAAACCACATGTAATGGTATCAGAGCAAATAGATTTAGAAAGAGAAAAAGAATTGACCTTTTAGAATTTTAATAAGATTCGAACTTTGTTTAGTTATGATTTGAAGAAAAGAAAGCTAAAAAGTTTGTGGGACGTTAAAAATATAATATTTGTTGGACCACTCTATTTGCTGATACAACATGCAATGTCAACGCAGTAGAGCATGCTATATAAATTGAAGCCGGTATAATGGAACTCAAAGCAACAAAAGGAAAAACCAAGCAAGTTTGACCTTCTCAATTCCATGGGCCCCAAGTGAAGGTTTGTGTAGCACTAGAATCCAAATATTAAAAAAAAAAAACTAAATAAACTAGCCCACATAATACCATAATGATATAGACATACATAGGATTTAGATTTGGAAAAGAAAAATACCTGCATGAAAATAGAAAATTTGAAGAGCAAGAAAACGTTTTTCAATCATCAAACAGACTCTTCACCAGCGCAGCAGAATTACCCTCGATTTCCCCCTAAGCGAACTACTCCATTTTTGCTAAACTTTTTATTGGAACTCCTCAACCATTTGAAGATTCTTTAGTCCAAATTTAAGGCCGATCAAAACAACAAATCTATACCCAGAAGAAGCAAAAATCGGCTACCAAAAACGACTCTAGTCAAGAGCAAATGCAACCAAATAGATTGCCTATAATGCAAATGTCCACACACCAGATCTATTGCCTATTCTCTATAGAAAGGCAGAAAAATCTATAGAGAATGAAGGGAGAAAGGCTGGGATTATTGAGGTGGAAGGAGGAGGGAGAAGGAAAGATAAATAGGAGGCAAACAACTTACATTCCCACAACACAATAGTGTTGAGAAAAAATCACACAAAATATGCACACCTGACATACATCTGGCCAGCTACTCTACCATATCTATATATAGGAGTGATCACACACTTCCCATAAAGAGGTGATGCCAAGTGTCCCTTGCTTAGGTGGCCACCAACTTTGTGATTAGTGAATTTAATTGAAGCACATATTTCATCTAATGAAATGTCTTGCAATTAAATTTTAATTCTTATTAAATGATCTCTTCATTTAATATTTCTCCCAAAACTTATCTCTCCAACTTAATTAAATTAAATACTTTAATTTAATTAATAATTGTTTGACTTAACTCATAAGTTAAAATGCCTAACAATTTAAGCTAGTCAAAATTAACTCAACCCTTAAATTAATTTTGACCAATCAATAGTCATGTAACATAAATTAATTAACCTTTGATTAATTGATCTTAATTTAACTCTTAAATTAACTTGACGAATTTAAAATTTAAATTGATCAAACCAAAATGACTACAATTTTGCCTTATCCAAAAATTGATCATGAATTTTCTAACTCTTAGAAAATTTTCCTTTCTTCAATAAACCATGTCATTGGCTTTTTATCTGTGACCCATTAGGTTCTACTATTCATTAGACATTGGCTCACAACTCTTTGTGACTTTTGGAATATCAAATATTCAATTTAATTTAAACTCCTTTAAACTAAGCGACTTAATTCAATTAATCTCATTAATTAAAGAGTACCCAATCTCCATGGTCAATGTCCAACCTCAAGTCCATGGAGCCCCACTAATTGGCCCAAATGAATGCACTTGAAGAACCATTCTAACATTATATGTACCATGCAAATATGGTCCTTCTATCTCTTATCTCCCGAAAGAGGCATAGGGCAAGATATTTGTCGACTTCTTAACAACCTCGATACTATGTTTCTATTCTTAATATTCAATTTACTTTGTGACCTCATCTTTGCAAATGCCTTCCCAAATTATCACATCACCTTGCGTAATAATTTCTTGGAATTGATTATTATAGAACACATGGGAGATGCACTCGCCTTTCACAAAGACGAGGAGTCAGATTCCATCTTAGATCTCACAAACCTCTATGCCAAGTAGCTCATACCCAATCTCAATCCAAAAGACCCACTAAGTAGTCAAGGAAGAGTCAAAGTATGAGGATGGTACATAAGGTTACCATGAATCCCCAGGTCAGAGGACTAATAACATGCACTAGCATAAGCAGGAGAATTAGTCACTACCAATTTGCCACTATAGCTATCTAGTAGATTCTTCGGTGGTCTTTAGTATCTTGTTCTCTAACAAACACCCACTAATATGCACCCATATCTCATACAGCTGCTTATCGAATAAAAAAATCTCCCACCCTTGAATTTATACATCATTAGTGCAAATTTATCCAAATATTAGATGCCCTATCTCATATGATCCTATGACTTGAAAGATTTAAAATCACGATCGTATAACACTTATTCCATGATCACCACTCAGTACATGACCAAATCTTATATGCTTGTATGATTTAGAGGCTTTATCCAAATGCAAGTGAAGTAAATAAAGAGCATAAGATGAAGATGGACATATAATGAATATCATCCCATCAAGATTGTCTTATAAGGAAATAGTTTATAAGGCCAATCTAAGTGGCTTGTGGGGTATTATTCCAACAATCTCCCACTTGTCCCAAAGCTAATACCTCTTAGCCTTGAGACCCATCTTCTTCAAATATCCTCAAAAGACCTTTAGCTTTTAAGGGTTAGGTCAATGGTTCCACTATATTCTCTTTTAAGGCAACTTTATCCACTTAGTTGTCACCTCTATCAATTGATATCATATATCAAATGATAATGCATTTACTGTGTTTAGATCACTGATGAGGTCTTAGCTCAATTCCTAAATTATCTTCAAAAGATAATCGTAGGCTCATGTACGCTAAGTACTACATCTAACTCTTAAATGAAGTTTTTCATCCAAATACCTTTCTTTATAGTTCCCAAAACTACAAATTATTTCACCTCAGTAATTATCTCGGCCATGGTGTCTTGTTAGAACTCTTCCAACTCACCATGCCACTATTAAGGTAAAATATAAATCCAAAAGTGGATTTTAGGTTATCTACATCGGATTGGAAACTTAAATTTGAAAACCCCTCAAGTTTCAATTCTCCATAGTTGTATATCAAAAACAAGTCCTTAGTCCTTCTCAAGTACTTAAGAATTATTTTTACTTCTATCCAGTGACTCTCACTGGAATTGGATTGGAACCTATTCATAACACTTAGCGAGTGTGCCATATCCGATCTAGTATATTAAACTGCATACATTATGCTTCCAATAGCAAAGGCATAAGGTATTTGACACATTCTTCATTTCTCTTCCTCAATCTTAGGGGGCCATAGACTTCAAGAGACAAATGCCATGTCCCACGGGAAGAAATCCTCCCTTATATTCTTCTATATAAAACTGTTGTAGTATTTTGTCAATGTTGGGGGTTTAGGAAAGCCCTAACATCCTCTTCAATCTATCTCTGTAAATATGTATTATTAATGCTTCTCCCAAATCCTTTATGGAGAATTGAGTAGATAACCATACTTTAATGCACTCTAACATTCCTATCTCATTCCCAATGAGAAGGATGTCATTGACATAAAGCACAATAAATTGTACACCACTCCTACTAGCCTCTTGCATACACATGGTTCATACACATTTTTGACAAAGCCAAATGATTTGAGTTTCTAATCAAAGCATATGTTCCAAGTTTAAGATACCTATTTAAGTTCATAAATAGACCTTTAGAGTCTACAAACCATTTGCTCACTTCCCTTGGATGTACAATCTTGTGGTTGCTACATATGAATCCTTTATTCAATATCTCCATTGAGAAAAGCTATTTCACATCCATTTGTCATAACTCATAGTCATAATATATGACTATGGCTAGTAAAATTCGAATGGACTTACATACAGCAATCGGTGAAAAGGTTACTAGAAATCAATACTGAGTCTTTGAATGTAACCTTTTACCATTAGTCGTACCTTAAAAGTTAACACTTCTCCATCTACCCCAAGCTTTTACTTATAGATCCACTTGCAACCATTGGAAACTATTCCCTTTGGTGCATCTACCAAAGTCCATACTTTATTTGAGTATATAAAGTCCATTTTAGATCTCATAACGTCAAGCCAATGTCCCAAGTCTATGTCCAGCATAGCTTCCTCATAAGTTTTTGGATCGTTATACGATTAGCCCATCTCATGAAGAAATTTGAACCTTTGGGGTTGCTTCTTGATTTAGTCCAACCTTCTCAAAGGTTGTGTGTGAGGATCTTCAATATTTATTTATTTCTACTACTTGTGGGATTTGATGTTCATTTTGAACTTCACCAAGTTCAACAATAACACCTTTTCTTATAGAAATTTCTTTTCAAAAAAATGGGCATTCTTTGAAACAAACACTTTTTGTTCCGAGGGATCATAGAAGTAATAACCCATAGACTCTCTTGGGTATTCCACAAACTTGCACAAGATGGATCTACTATCCAACTTATCTCCTACTGTCCATCTCATGTATACAGGAGATCCCCAAACCTTAAGATATTGGTAAGAGGAAGCTTTATCATGCCATATCTCATATGGTATCTTTGGCACTAACTTTGAAGGTACTATGTTTAGTAATCTTGCCACTATTTCTAAGGCATATTCCCAAAAGGATGTAGGCATATCAAAGAATCTTATCATGGAATGTACCATTCCAACAAGGTATGGTTGCTCCTCTTGGCTACTCCATTGTAGGGTGTGCCAGGTGGAATCTGCTGATAGAGAATCATATTCTCTTCTAGATAATCCAAGAATATGGTACTCAAGTATTCACCCCCTCAATCGAAGAGCTTTAATACTAAGTCCCTTTTGCTTTTCTAGTTCATTCCTATATACTTTGAACTTTTTAAAGGCCTCAAACTTGTACTTCATAAAATACACATGTCCGTACCGACTATAACCATCGATGAAAGCAATGAAGTAAGAATAGTTTCCTTTCCTACTAACTCTTAGTAGTCCACAAACATTCATATAGATCAAATCCAAAGGATTTATGGTGCACTCCGTTTGTCCCACAAAAGAACCATTGGTCGTTTTCCCCTTCAA
Organism: Jacaranda copaia; assembly: GCA_014898725.1. Classification (NCBI taxonomy): domain Eukaryota; kingdom Viridiplantae; phylum Streptophyta; class Magnoliopsida; order Lamiales; family Bignoniaceae; genus Jacaranda; species Jacaranda copaia. The sequence goes on from JACGDI010005800.1 coordinate 2,088,336, forward strand.
ACAAAATCCACAAATAGGAAAGTCCTCAATGCCAATAACATTTAGTATTTTGAGAGCTTCCATCTCATTCATCCTATTTTTGAAGATATGCCCAAGTCTTGCGTACCAAAAAATGGCATCTTCTTGGTTATCCAATTTGCTTACTTAGTTGAAAATGTGTTAGTGATGGTTAAGAATCTAATATGTACAATCCTTTGTTAAGTGTACCACGATCAATTAAAGAACCCATTCTTTAATGCCTTCAATCTCCTATTTGATATAAAAGGACCAAATCCTTCACTATCCAAAATGGGAATTAAAATAATGTTCTCAATAGTATACGGTATGTTATTATAATAAAGGTCTAATACAAGTATGGAATTACCTAAGTCTAACTTATTGTACGCCTTTGGCTTTGGTCACAACTCTTGCTCCTTAGCCAAGGCAGTGGAACATATCCTCATCACTTAGGATTATTCTTCTTTCTATTTTTTTGTAACAACTTACAAAGACAAAAACTACAAGCGATATCATATATCCATGAGGAAGAATTCATCCTAAATGTACTTCAATAAAGTACATGCCTTTCTTAAGGGTTGTAAGGTATTTCTTGCAATAGTACTTCTAATAGCCTATCTCATTGAAGTAGAAACAAATAATATAGACTATATTCTCCATGATCTTCTTAACTCCTCCTGATGCCTTTAATAGTTGTTTTCCAATAAAAGAAGAACATTTCTTTCTTTTATCTCCCTTTCTAGCACCTTATAGGCCCATAGACTTGGAGGAGAAAATAAGCATCAAAAGTTTGCCCTTATTGTGGTATTCTCCTTCTAGATCAACACTTTAATCAATAAAACTTAGTGAAGATGTGAGGATCAAATCCTCATAGAGATCATTATCCATCACTATGTCCAACTAGAAAAAACACTTCTCCAAGCCCAATCATCTTTAAACCGTTGTTGATGACATATGACTTCACATTTATCTTAGCTTGAAAAGTATCTTTTGACAACATGAACTTCTTATAGCTTGTTTGCTTTACAACTCTTGTAAATCTTAACCAAGGCATCATTCATGTGTCTTTGAGAATTTTAAAGTTTGTAGATGATATCATGAGATTAAGGGATAGGACGATCCTAAGCCTAATTCATGAATTTTTTATGTGCCTCTAGATCTACATTAATCCTAAAGGGATTAGGAGCACCATGATATAGGACTTATATCTGCTCCTAGGAATCTAAAACAATTTTTGAGGTTAAGTCAATCATAGAAGTCTAGCCCAATTGGTCTATTAGTTTCCAAAATAACATTGAGTGAAATTATTAGCCATTCTTGATATTTCACAAATCCTCAAAGACAAAAAAGAAAATATAAGCATTTGATTGAATATTGATATTGAAAACATGTTCATAGTATTTCAAACATTTTTTTCTCCCACTACTTTATCAAATTCTACACCCTTAAGAAGAATTTGGGAAATCAAATTTTCTAGTGAGAATCAATACCCAATGACTTGCCAATTAACCCCCATGACCAAGCGCCACCCACGAGCAATCTAAAGGTAAGCAACTTTTGCTAATTGCATCTCATGCAACTCTTGATGTATTTTGCCTCACTTTTCATATAGACCCACATAACCGTATGCCATCTATACTACTAAGCCTTAAGTCCAACCCACCAATCATACTTTGATTTAAGTTGGCATCATGACATCCCCCATGATCGAGTGCCAATGTGTGAGGGTTCTTAAGTCAAAGGTGCATCTCATGCTAAGTGTATACTCACAGCTTTCCTCCTAAGTGTGACCCCCATGACTGAGTGCCATCACACAAAATTGATAGCATCGTCATGGCATACACTATTGGTAGAAGGCTTGCATTAATTAAAACTCTTTTAATTTGTATCCATTTAGACTTAATATTTGAAAACACATAGACATTCTAAGTTGAGGATTTTTGCTTGCAAAGATCTCATTATTTTTATCTTCTTATTTAGGTTCCCTATATCCTAACCATATAGCTCACACATCAATAAGATATGGAAAGTATAAATAAGTAAATAGCCTAGCATGCTTCTAAGGTGAGATGACCATGAGCTTAACCAAGTGATGCACTTAGAGCCTTAGGTGCATCACTCGGTTGATTTTACGTGGGTTGATCAAACTAAGCTATAACATAAGTGTATCTCATACATTCATGGATCTTCAAACCTTCTTGGATCTTCTTTGTTTCTTGCAACTTTTACAAAAGAAAGAAAACCTTCCTCCTAGTGATTGTACTCTCATAACTTTTACAAAATAGAACAAAAGGCATGTAAGCCCTATTTAATACAACCTATTTCCATAACTTAAAATCAATAAAATCAATATTAAAAATCTCATGATCATCTCCATTCATAAATCATCTATTCAACATTTAAATAAACAAAAAAAAATAAAGAATTGACATTCAATTCCAATAATTATGTGTATTCATATTAACAAATAATTAGTCATGCAAAAACAAGCATAACATTTATGCATCATATTTTTGCTACAATTGGAGATCAACTTTAATAAGTTTTAAAAGCAACCAAAAAGTGTCCAACATAATTGTGAGGCCTTGCACAGCATTTTTGCAACCAATATGTATGTTTCAAAATACGTTTAGTCACTAAAGGAACCAAAGAAAAAGCTCAAAACCCATCCCAAACCCAACTAGGAGCTGTTGGCCAAGGCTTGCTCACTGCTAGGTAGTAGCTCTCAGCCACTACCCTCCTAGGGACTGCCATGAGTCGGCAACACCTTTGTTTTAGGGTTCATGGCCAAGTCAAGCCATTTTCGGCTCAACTTCTGTGCACCAAGAATTTTAGAATAATTTCTAAACATCAAAAAAAAAATATAGGTGAAAATTTCATATTAAAATACCTTTTAATAATCAAATATCAAGTGCCCAATAATCAAATATCAAGTGCCCAAAGATGCATGAAAAATAAGTTTAAGCAAAAATCATATTATTCAAAAATCTCTAATTATATCTAATCTTATTGGATCCAAAAATGATCAAAATAACTTAAGGCCATTTACAAGATGCTATATCAAAATATAACATTCATCAATGCTAAATCAAAATTTAACATTAGAAAAATTAATCAAAACATGCCCACCATATAATTTAACAATCAAAGCACACAATAGTATGATTCAATCCATCAATCAAGGAGCCACAAGCAAGATCATCCATACACTCCAACCCATCATATGGATTGAGTACATGGTGATTTGATCAATTCTTCACAAGAACCAATCACTGAACCCAAACAAAATCAAAATCCATACATGAATAAGGCTCCAATACCACTTGAAGGTTTGTGTAGCACTAGGATCCAAATATTTTCAAACAAAAAACTGAATAAACTATCCCACACAACACCATAATGATATATACATATGGAGGATTCAAATTTAGGAGAGAAAAATACCTGGGTGAAAGCAGAAAATTTGAAGAGCAAGAAAACTCTCTTCAACTATCAAATAAGCTCTTCACTGGTGGAGCAACATCACCACCAATGTTTCTATAGGTGAACTCCTTTATTTTTATTGAAATTTTACTGGAACTCCTAAACCCTTTGAAGATTATTCAATCCAAATTTTAGGCCAATCAGAACACCAAAGGTACTCCCAGAAGAAGGAAAAATCAGCTGCCAGAAACTATTCTAGTCAAGAGCAAAAGCAACCAAATAGATTTCCTCTAATGCAAATGTCCACACACCAAATCTATTGCCTATTCTAAACATAAAGGCTGAAAACTCTGTAGAGAATGAGGGGAGGAAGGTTGGGAATATTGAGGTGGAAGGAGGAGGGAGAAGGAAAGATAAATGGGAGGCAAACAACTTACATTCCCACAACATAATAGTGTTGAGAAAAAATCACACAAAATATGCACACCTCACACACATCTGGCCAGCCACTCTACCATATCTATAGATAGGAGTGATCACACACTTCCCATAAAGAGGTGATGCCAAGTGTCCCTTGCTTAGATGGCCAATAACTTTGTGATTAGTGAATTTAATTGAAGTATAAATTTCATCTAATGAAATGTCTTGCAATTAAATTCTAATTCTTATTAAATGAACTCTTCATTTAATATTTCTCCCAAAACTTATCTCTCCAACTTAATTAAATTAAGCACTTTAATTTAATTAATAATCGTTAACTTAACTCTTAAGTCAAAATTAAGTTAGTCAAAATTAACTCAACCTTTAAATTAATTATCACCTAACAATTTAAGTTAGTCAAAATTAACTCAACCTTTAAATTAATTTTGACCAATTGATAGTCGTGTGACATCAATTAATTAACCTTTGATTAATTTATCTTAATTTAACTCTTAAATTAATTTGAACAATTTAACATTTAAATTGATCAAGCCAAAATGACTACAATTTTGCCTCCTCTAAAAACCGGTCATGAATTTTCTAACTTTTAGAAAATTCTCCTTCCCTCAATGGACCATGCCATTAGATTTTGTGTGTGACCTATTAGGTCTACCATTCATTGGCAATGGGCTCATAACTCCTTGTAACTTTTGAAATATCAAATATTCACTTTAGTTTAAACTCATTTAAAGTAAGTGACTCAATTCAATTAATTTCATTAATTAAAAAGTACCCAATCTTTATAGTCGATGTCCAATCTCAAGTCCAAGAAGCCAACTAATTGATTGAAATGAATGCTCCTGAAGAACCATTCTAGCATTATGCGTACTATGCAAATATGATCCTTCCATCTTCTATCTCCTAAAGAAGGCCTATGGCAAGATAATTTTTGGCTCCCTAATAGCCTCGATACTATGTTTCTATTCTTAATATTCGATTCTCTTTGTGATCTCATCTTTGGAAATGCCTTCCCAAATTGTCATATCACCTTGCGCAAGAATTTCTTAGAATCGATCATTATAGAACACATAGGAAATATACTCGCCCTTCACAAAGATAAGGAATTGGATTCCATCTTAGATCTCACCAATCTCTATGCCAAGTAACTTATTCCCAATATCAACCTAAAAGACCTATTAGGTGGTTAAGGAAGAGTCAAAGTATGAAGACTTGACATAAAGTTGCCAGGGATCCTTAGGTCAGAGGACTAATAATATGCACTAGTATAAATTGAAATATTATTCTCAACAATATATGATGCATCATAACAAAGGTTGAATACAATTATGGAGTTCCCTAAGTCTACCTTATTATACAACTTTGGCTTAGGTTGCAACTCTTGCTCATTTGCCAACACGTTGGATCATCCCCATCACTTAGTTTTATTCTTCTTTCTACTCCTTGTAACAACTTACAAAGAAAATAACCATATGCAATATCATATATCTATGAGGAAAATTTTATCCTTAAATGTAATTTAATAGAGTACAAACCCTTCTCAAAGGTTGTAAGGTATTCTTATCAATATCACTTCCAATGGCCCATCTTAACAAAGTAGAAACAAATAATATTGACTATATCCTCTATAATTTTCTTGACCCCTCCAAATACCTTTAATAGTTGTTTTCCCTTAGAGGAAGAACATTTCTTCCTTTTACCTCCATTTCGAGCACCCTTGGGGCCCATATACTGGAAGAGGAAACATGTGTCAAAGGTTTGCCCATGTCATGATAGTGTCCTTCTAGATCAACACTTTGATCAATAAAAGTCAACAAGAATGTGAAGATCAAATCCTCACGAAGATCATTGTCCATCACTATATCCAAGTTGAAACTCTTCTCCTAGCTTAGTCATCTTTAGACCATAGTCAATGACACATGACTTCACATTCATCCTAGCTTGAAAATCTCCTTTGATAATATGAACTTCTCATACCTCATTTGCTTTACAACTCCTGTAAACTTTAACCAAGGTACTATTCATGTATCCTTGAGACTTTTGAAGTTAGTAGATGCCATCATGAGACTAAGGAATAGAATGATCCTAAACCCAATTTATGAACATTTCACATGTCTTTAGATCTACATTAATCCCAAAGGGATTAGGATTACCATGACATAGAACCTGTATCTGCTTCAAGGAATCTAAAACAATTTTTGAGATTAAGTTAATCATGAAAGTTTGGCCTAGTTAGTTTATTGGTTTCCAAAATAACATTAAGTGGAATTTTAGCTATTCTTGAGATTTCACAAATCCTCAAAGGTGAAAAAAAGAATATAAGCATGTGATTGAATATTGATATTGAAAACATGTTCATGGTCTTTCAAGCATGCTTTTCTCCCACTATTTTATCAAATTATTCGCCTCCTAGAAGAATTAGGAAAATCTAATTTCCTAATGAGAATCAAGATCCTAAAGACTTGTAAGCAAACCCACAACTCATAAGATATCCACATACAATCGAAAGGTAAGCAACTTTTGCTAATTGTATCTCATGCAACTCTTAATATATTTTGCCTGAAAGTAAGATAAGCACTATAATCTATAATCAAAACTTTAGAACATGAAATAAACAGTGCCTACAAGTATTACCAGGATCTAATCATGCCTTCAGATTTAGAAAAAGGATCACCTTGATAAGCAATCCGAAATGAAACAAGTGAACTCTTCACCGATTCCAGATTCTGTCTGCTCATGGCACAGTGGATGAATAGCAACGATCACCCTACCAAATAGCCTCCAAAAATTCCTAAATTTTTTTAAGATATAAAACACATTGGAGAGTCTTCAATCAAAAATTCAAATCAATTGGCCATCTAGATCTTCCTAGAGAAAGTCGCAAAGTAGGACCTCGTATAGAGAGCTCTCCAAAAATAAAGCAAGCTACATGTCTTATCTCTATTGAGATAATCCACACACCAATAAAAATTACTAAATTCTATAATTAATAAGATAGAGTATAATCAGAGAATTAGGGATGAAGGAGGCTAAAATTTTGGTAGGAGGAAGAAGAAAAGCTAAGCCTTCAACACTTAAAATGTGAGCTTGCACAAGGGGTAGATTTTGGAGGGAAAAATGAAGAATCAAATTCTTCACACATTTTGCACACCACACTCTCACTCTGGCTAGCTCCCATGCTATATCTATATATAGATGTGGATTTTTGTGATGTCAATGTGGCATCACACATTCCATGAAGGGGGGCGGCCAAGATGCCAAAGTGGCAAAGGAATCCAAATTTCATTTGAATTTTATTTGCATCTTAATTACAGTTGGAATCTCAATTCAAATTAATTAAGATTCCATCTCAAATCTCACTTGATTCTTCCCTCCAAAAATGCATCCCTCCTACTTAATCAAATTAAACTCTTTTATTTAATTAATTATGTTTTGACTTAACTCATTAAGTCAAACTAGCTTAACTCTTTAAGCTTAATTATTAACTTAACTTTTTAAGCTAACTTGACTAATTGATGGTCATGTTGGCACCAAATAATTAACTCATTAATTATTGGTCTAATTTAACCCCTTAAATTAGTTGATCAATTTAACTTTTAAATCAATCAAGCCAAAATTGAACTTCAAATGTGGCACCAAAATTCGGTCCACTAGGATAGAGAGATCTCTTTTCTAACTCCTTAGAAAATTCTCTCCATCAATTAGAAAGCTAATTGAATTTTTTGTGTGACCCAATATGTTCTACCATTCATTGGACATGGGCTCACAACGCTTTGTGACTTTTGAATATCTTATATTCATTCTAGTTTAAAACTCTTTTTAAACTAGTCAACGTAATTCAATTAATCTCATTAATTGAAGAGTACCCAATCTCTATGAACGATGTCCAACCTCAAGCCTATAGAGCCCAACTAATTGACCAAAATGAATATTATGGAGAACCATCATTACTCTACACGTGCCAAACACATACGGTCCTTCTATCTTTTATCACCTGAAAGGGTACTAAGGCAAGATATTTGTTGGCTCCCCATTAGCCTTGATGTTATGTCTCTATCCTCAATGTTTGAATACATTTGTGACCTCACCTTTGAAAAACTCCTTAACTAAATTATCACACCACCTTGTACAAGGATTTCTTAGAATCGATCATTATAGAACACATAGGAAATATATTTGCTCTTCACAATAACGGGGAGTTAGATTCCTTCTTAGATCTCACAAATCTCCATGCCAAAGAGCTCATACCCAATCTCAACCTAAAAGGCCCACTAAGTGGTCAATTATGAGTCAAAGCATAAGGACTAGACACAAGGTTACCATGGGTCCTCAAGTCAGAGGACTAATAATATGTACGAGCACAAGCAGGAGAATTAGCCACTATCGACTTGCCACTTTGGCTATCTAATAGATTCCCCGATAGGTCTTCAATGCCTTGTTCTCTAACAAATACCCCCTAACATATACCTGTATCTTGTACAGTTGCTCATGGAACAGAGCAAACTCCAACTCTTAAATTTATGCATTGTTAGTGCATGTCTATCCAGATCTTCGATGCCCTATCTTATAAGATCCTATGACTTGAAAGTTTTAAGATCATGCCTGTGTGAGACTTATTTGATGGTCACCAAACCAAGTCCCACAGCCTAAGATGATCTAAATGTTTTATCCAAATGCAAGTGAAGTATAATAAAATATAAGATGAAGGTGGCCATATTAAGAATATCATTCAATCAAGATTACTTCACAAGGTAATAGTTTGTACAAAGCTAATCCCATTGGCTTGCAGGGCACCATTCCAACATTGCCTCACTTTTCATGTAGACCATGACTAATGCGACATCTACACTACTAGGTGCTAAGTCGAACCTACCAATCAAACTTCAATTCAAGACAGCCCCACAACATCCCATGTCTCATGTGCTAATGCATGGGGCTCTTAAATTAAAGGTACATCTTATGCTAAGTATATGGTCACAGCTTTCCATTATAAGTGTAACCCAAGACTCGTAAGACATCACACAAAAATGGTGGCTTCATTATGCCACATTCTATTGGTAGAAGGTATGGATTAACTAAAAATATTTTAATTTGTATCCATTTTGACTTAATATTTGAAAAGCAGTTAAACATTCTAAGTGGAGAGATTTTACTTGCAAAGATCTTATCATTTTATCTTCTAATTTAGGTTTTCTATATCCTAAACCATGCATCACACATCAATAGGATATGAAAAGAAAAAATATGTAAATACGCCCAGCATGCTTCTAGGGTAGGAAACTATACACCTAACAGAGTGATTTACTTAGAGCCATAGTACATACTCGGTTGGTTTTAAGTAGGCTAATTAGACTAAGATATTACATAAGTGTATCCTATATATTCATAGGTCTTCAAGCCTCTTTGGAGCCTCTTTGCTCCTTGCAACTTTTACAAGAGAAAAAAAACCTCGTTTCTAGTGATTCTACTCTCATAACTTTTACAAAATAGAGCAAAAGGCATGCAAGCAAGCCCTATTTAATACAAGCCATTTCAATAATTTGAAACAAATAAAATCAATATTAAAATGCTCATGATCATCCTCATTCATTCAACATTTAAATAAACAATAAACAAATTAAGAATTGACATTCAACTCCAATAATTAAATGCTTATCTTATTAACAATTAATTGGCCAAGGAAAAATAAGCATAACTATTATGCATCTCATTTTGCAACAATTGGAGATCAACTTAAACAAGATTTAAGAAACAATCAAATATGTCAAACATAATTTTGAGAACTTGTAAAACACTTGAGCACCTATCTAGCATGATTTGAATCAATTTGATCACTTAAGAAATACAAAAATGAACTCAAAACTCATCCTAACCAAAACTAGTCACTATTGCTTGGGTGTGCACATGGCTGGGTTGCAGGTGTGCTCGCTGCTTTGCCTGTGGCACCCCTTTTTAGGGTCGAGACCAAGCCAAGTTATTTTTGGCTCAACTTTTGTGCACCAAAAATTTTTGAACATTTCCTAAACATCAAATCACACATTATAATGAAATTTAGGCTTCAAAACACCTTTTAAAAATGAAATTTCAAGTGCTCAAACAAGCTTCAAAAATCAAGTTAAAGTAAGAATCACATTCTTCCAAATATCTTCAATTAAATCCAATCCAGTGGGATCATAAAATGACCAAAACTCTTTTGATCAACTTGCTATATCAACATATAACGTCAATTAATTCCAAATCAACAATTAATAGTAATCGCTATGAATTTAAAACATACTAATCATATGAATCAACACTTAAATCACAAAATAGCATATTTTCAAATCAACAATCAAGGAGCTGCACACAACATCAATTAAACACTCCAGTACATCATATGAATCAATTTTTTGGTCATTTTGATCAATTCATCACATGAATCAATCAAAAATCCAAATCATAACCAATACCACTTGAAGATTAGAATAGCATTAAGATCTAATAATTAAAACTTCAAAAGCTAAAATTAACTAGTCTACTCAAGCTAACAAGGATCTAAACATGCCATGGATTTATATTTGGTTATAGGAATACCTTGATGAGAAAATTTCCAAAGAGAAAATGGTTAACTCTTCACCAATCCAGAATCTGCCCAAAAACTAGCACAGTGGAGAAACAACAACTTTTGCTTGCTTCGAGACCTCCAAAATTCACGAAATTAAATTCAGATCTTTTACACTCAATGATGAAAAATATATGAAAATTTTGGAGTAAAGCTAGATCAATTCATAAAAACTCTACAAAATTGCTACACTACAAAGTGGATCTCCAAAGGCAAGCAAACCAAATGTTTTGCCTACATTGTAATGATCCACAAACCAATTGAACTTCCAATTTCTCCTCATTTTAAGCTAGAGAAAGAGAGGATAAAGGCTATGGTGGAGGCCAATTTTGAGGTCAGAGAAGAATAGAAAGCAAAGCTTCAACACATGATGCAATGCTTGGAGAGAGAAAATTTTTGAGGAAAATATGAAAGATTCTAATCTTCACAAATGGTGTGAATAGCTAAATTCCCTCACCTCTATATCAATATAGAGAGGGAGGATGGTGTGATGCCAACTTGGCATCACACCTTCCTCAAGGGAGGGGGCAGCCACTTGCTTGCCAAAGTGGCAAGTTTGAATTTCATGCATATTTTAATTTAATTTGGAATTGAATTTTAAATTAATTAAAATGATAATTCAAATGAACTCTTCATTTGAATTTTTCCTCTGAAATATATTCTTATCATTAATTAAATTAAATACTTTAATTTAATTAATTAACCTTTGACTTAACTTTTAAGTCAACAAGCTTAACTCTTAAGCTTAATTTTATTAAGTTAACTATGATCAATTGGAGATCAAATGGTACCAAATAATCAACTCTTTAATTATTGGTCCAATTTAACTCTTTAAATTAATTGATTAATTTAACACCTAAATTAATCAAGCCAAAATTAATCCTCAAATCGATCACCTCAAAATCGGTCCACTAGGAGAGAATATTCTAATACTTAGAAAAATTCCTGCATTAATTAGGAAGGTAATTGGATTTTGTGTGTGACCCAACATGTTCTACCATTCATTGGACATGGGCTCACAACTCTTTGTCACTTTTGAATATCTTATATTCATTTTAGATTAAAACACTTTTAATCTAATCAATCTAATTCAATTAATCTCATTAATTGAAGAGTAACCAATCTCCATAGTCGATGTCCAACCTCAAGCCCATAAAGCCCAACTAATTGGCCAAAATGAATGCTTTTCAAGAACCATTATATTTCTATGCATACCATACAAATATAGTTCTTCCTCTTCCTATCTCTCCAAAAAGACCTAGGGTAAGATATTTGTCAAATTCCTAATAGCCTCCCTAATAGTCTTGATCCTATGTCTCTATTCTAAATATTTGATTATGTTGTGTGACCTTATCTTTGGTAAATGCCTTTCCCAAATTTTCACTCCACATTATGCAAACATTTATTAGAATCAATCATTATAAAATACATAGGAGATAAACTCGCCCTTCATAAAGACAAGTCGAATCCCATCTTGGATATCACAAACCTTCATTCCAAGTAGCTCATACCCAATCTCATCTCATACAACCTGCTTAGTGATCAAGGAAAAGTCAAAGCATGAGGACCAGACATAAGGTTACTGTGGATCCTTAGATCAGAAGACTAATAAAATACAATTGCATAAGCTGGAGAACTTGCCACTATGGCTATCTAGTAGATTCTCCAAGTGGGTCTTCAGTGCCTTGCTCTCTAACAAACACCCACTAACATGCTCCCATATCTCATATGGCCTTTCTCATGAAACAAAGCAATATCCAACTCTTGGATTTATGCATATTAGTGCAAGTCTATCCAGATCTTAGATGCCCTATCTTATAAGATCCTATGACTTGGAAGATTTAATATCACGACCATGTAAGACTTATTCCATGATCATCACTCAGTACATAACCAAATCCTAAAGTCTTAAGGACTTCAATCAAATGCCAGTGAAGATAAAGATGACCATTTTAAGAATATCATTCAATCAAGATTGTCTCATGAGTGAAATAGTTTACATGGCCAATCAAATTGGCTTGCAGGGCACTATTCCAACAAATACACCTATGGGCATATATGTGGTGATTGATTTATTATGCTAAGATTATTAGGTCAAAATAAATGGGAAGACATACCTAGCAAACTTGATCTAAAGGTCAATCAATAGGTATGATATAATCTTAGGAGTGTGCTGGTTGTATGGTCATCATGCTGGGATAGATTATAAGACCAAAGACAATCGACTTGGAAATTGCTAAGAATAAGACATAAGCTAGAAAAACCCTCCTAATAATCTCTTTTGTAGAGGTCAATAAATTGTTGAGACTAGGTTATGAAGGTTTTCTGGCCTACATGATCAACATGCTTAAGGACAAAGATAAAATTGAAGAAATTCCTATGGTAAAAGATTTTTCCCTAAGTGTTTCTAGAAAAGTTGGGATCATTACCACCAGATAGAGAAATTGAATTTTTCATCGAGATAATACCAAGAACTACACCTATATCAAAGACACCATATCGAATAGTGCCTACAAAATTGGTGGAATTAAAAAACTCAATTACAAGAACTTTAAATTTGGGATTCATTTGGCCTAGTACATCACCATGGGAAGTTTTGATCCTATTTGTTAAGAAACAAGATGGTACATTAAGGATATGCATTGATTACAAAGGTTAAATACTTACCATCAAGAACAAGTACCCTTTGCCGTATATTAATAAGTTACTTGACCAACTTGAAGGGTCAAGAGTATTCTCTAAGTTATATCTTAGACAAGGATATTATTATTTAAATATTAGAGAAACAGATGTTCCCAAAGCTACACTAAACTCACATTATGGGCACTATAAATTTCTAGTGATGCCCTTTGGATTAACAAATGCACCAGCATCATTCGTTGATTCAATGCACCAAGTATTTAAGCCCAACCTAGATAAGTTTGTGGTAATATTATTGATGATATCTTAGTTTATTCCAAGTATAAAGATGAGCACAAGCTCCATTTGAGAATTGTATTACAAACACTTTGGGAGCACAAATTGTATGCTAAATGCAATAAATGTGAATTTTGGCTAACTCAAGTGGCTTTCTTGGGTCATATAATGTCAATTGATTTAGCTAAGATTGAAATTGTGATTAATTGGAAAAGACCAAAGTTATTAGAGAAGTTTAAAATCTTGGGATTAGTAGACTATTATTGAAATGGGAAATAGTGACCATGGATTTTGTTTAAGGACTACAAAGGTAAGAAAAGGATTTGATGGGATTTAGGTAATTATAAATCAATTAACAAAATCTAGACATTGTTTGCCCATCAGAACTGATAACAAGGTAGAAACCTTGATAGATTTGTACAAAAAGGAAATCATTCACATTTACAGAATTTTTGTCAACATTGTTTCTAATATAGACCCACAATTCACATCAAGATTGTGGAAATAACTATAGGAAGAATTAGGAACAAAGCTAATTTCAGTATTCCCTCTCATCTCCAATTAGATGGACAATCCAAGAGAGTGATCCAAATAATAAAAGACATATTGAGAGCTTATGTAATAGTTCATGGGATAAATATATGCCTCTAGTGGAGTTTGCTTAAAGCAGTTGCTACCATGCCACCATTTAAATAGCTACCTACGAAGCATTCTATGGGTAAAAGTGTCGGCCTTCATTATATTAGGACCTAGATGACTAGAGAACACCACCTCAAAAAGGGTAAAATAGGGTCATGCTTGCAAAAATGATTCAGGAAGCTATTAACAAAATTCATATCATCAAACAACAAATGCATGCTGCTCAAAGTTGACAAAAGATCTATGTAGAGAATGGTTGCTAAGATTTGGAATTCAGCATTCATGATGAAAATTTCATCAAAGTTACACCTTGAAGGGAATAAAAAGAATTGGGAAATGGAGGAAAGCTACAACCACGATACATAGGGCCCTTTCAAATTTCAAAGCACATCAAGACAATGGCATATAAGCTTGAGCTCCCAACCAACCTCACAAGCATCCATGACGTCTTCCATGTTTCACAACTTAGAAAATATCATCTTAATCCATCGCATTTGATACCTCCATCAAGAAATTCATATGAAACCTGACTTATCCTATGAGGGGAAACTAATATATATCCTAGATCACAAATATCAAGAGTTGTTGTCAAAACGAATCCCAATGGTTAAAGTTTTACGGAGAAACCACAATGTTTAGGAAGTAACTTCGAAACTTGAGGAAGATAAAAAGAGTCAATACCTATATAAATTTAGAGCTTAGAGTTTGTGGACCAAATTCTTCTATGGGGGGATTGTAACATCACGACTTTTCTCATAAGTAGCTTTTTCTTAAAAACTAAATCGTTATGTTATAAAAAGTTGTCATTTCGGTAGAATTAATATCATTTTAGATTTTACGAGTTAACCAAAATTCAACTTTACAAATTCACTACATATATATACACCATGAATTTAGACATGTATAGGTATACCTTCATAATAAAACTTAAAGACATATCTCCCAAGTCATAGGTAAATAATTAAATATGCCAAATAGCTAACAATATAAAGATTTGGGAGTTTTCTTTATTCATTTAATTTCTTAGGGCCAATTGAAAATAAGATAAAAAGAAAGAGCCAATTCAAAATAGAAGATCAAGGGCCAAGTCAAAGTAAGATAGAAAGATCAAGGGCCTTGAAGCAAATAAGTAAACTCCCACTTTCTATAAATAGAGGCGAAGCCTCATTACCATCTCCACAATATCCAAAACTTTTCTTCTCTACAGGCTGCCAAGATTCCATTTCTAAACACCAATTTCTCATCCTCAACCATCAAAACTTTTTGCAAATCTTTCATAACTCATTGGAGATCAAAATCCTCAAAAAATCACCTCAAAATTTCCAGTCTTGAACTTTAGAATTTCTATGCAAATCAAAAGGAAACTTGTGTAATCAAAATTCCATCCAAACTTAAATTTTTAAAAAATCCAATCACCTAATTACATATGAAAATATACCTTCAGGAAGCCCTTTATGTGTAGATTACTTAGTATAATTAGATTTCAAAAACCTTTCCATACTCACACCTGAATTGATACCAGAAGAGACACTGCCACACACAAGTAGAAGCTGGCAAAACAAAAGGTGATATTTGTTTTACCTATATCTAGAGCATCCATTGTCCAAATTATAAAAGGGAACCACGTATGAAAAGATCTGTAAGTGTAGATAAGTTTAGATATAAGAACCACTAGAATTAACATTGGTTTCTAGCCAAACAAATGTAAAGACTACAACCTACCACTAGGACATATTAAGAATTAGAACTCAAGTTTAAACAGATATGAAGAAAGATCGAACTTGTTGATCATCAAATTAACGCAACCATTAGAAAACTCATTGAGTTTAAATAAATTTTATGGTAAAGAAAATTGTTAAATTAGCTTAAATTTGGCTAAAATTCAATTTTGATGAAAACTATAGAGCTATCTGAGTAAGGATGCAATTTTGGAAATGATCAAGTTATGCTAAGTAATTGTGGATGTCTAGTGATGATAATGACTTGATATTTTTTTGCTAAATGATGATGGATTATGAATGGTCAAATTATGGGGTTGTTTTGAATAATTGAGATCTGAATTTGGTGGAAGATAGGAAACATAGAAGATAGGAAACATGATTTACATACAAGTAACTTAATAATGTTGTAATTGAACATGGTTCTTGGAATAATGTGATAAGTTTCTACAAATTAAAAAGATTAGAACATATTTGACTCACTTAGGGATTAATCAATAAAGTAATTAGAAAAGGTTATTCTTATATGTATATATAAATTGCTCAAGGTTTTAATGAAATTAATTAATTGGGTTGCTAGATAGTAATTTCTATATCTTAAGTATTTGAAATAACAATAGCAATTAAATCAATGTTTAAAGTGATGCTTAACTAAATTAATTTTTCATAATACACTTCTTACCAAATGAACAATAAATAATGATTGAATCTTGAATTTTGTTGATTGAGCTTACAAGTCTATTGGAGAATCCCGATTGAGAGAATTGGTGAGGTCTTCTATTCTTTCCTAATTTTCCTTTTGTTCTTTCTTAATTTTTGTGTTGTTATCTATAATTCTTTTTCCTCAAATCATGTACCTATCTTGTATCCCTTGAACACCTCAATTAACGATATGTGAAATCTTAAGTTTTTTCTTCATTTTCATTCTGGTACTTGATATTTCCTATCATGAAACCATGTATCTATCTTGTATTTCCTTGAACACCTTGATTATTGGTATAGTGAGGTTTTCATTCTCTTGTTATCGTATTTTGTTACCTAATAGTTATTTCTTGAAATCATATATTTTCTTCGTAATTCTTGGAGTGCCTCATTCATTGTTATGGTAATATTATCTAATTTTGATACCCATAATCGTAAAGATCTCCATTCATTAAAGAAATCTTCATCCTATCACCATTAACACCTCTAAGTTTCAGTAGTAGACATCTTTCACCTATATTTTTGTATCTCAAACAGAAAGGCCTATTTTGTTTTTCATGAAATGAAGTGTAATGATCTATGTTCCACGTGCATTGGCATGGGGTGTGCAATAAGGTCCACCTCTAGAATCCCATACACTTGAATCTAAACCTTAAAAGGGTATTAAGATTTATGTGCACACGAATTAGAGTATTTATTATACAAAAAAAAAATTCATATACAAAATGAGTCATCATGTTGTATTCTTGTGCTACTCATTGCATATTTCTCACTCTATTGTCTTCCACTACAAAATAAGCTCTATATAAGTAACTCCCTCCAACTTTCCTCACTGAGTCATTTGGACTCGCCATTATACTTCTCTTTACTTAGATAAAGCCAGAATGGTCAAACCAAAAGAAGGAACTTGGGATTAGAGAAAAAGGAAATTACCTTTTGTTTGAGTCCAAAAGTACCCACAATAATAGGTTTACGTATTTACATAATAAGTCTTATAGTTATGGCGGCATTAGTGCTATACGTCAAGTACTAATATATGTATACTCGTCGATAACTAGAAATAAATTTTGACTAGCATACGGAAAATAATATTTAAGTTGTCCTTTATTAATATGATTTGTCATTTTAATTTTTGTTTTCAGTTTGCCCTTGGTATTCACCATTGAAAGGAAAGTCTCCTAAAAAGGGTTAGTATTGCAGTGTGGTGGCTCTGAGGCCTTTAAGGTGCCACATAATGTATGTTTTATTAATTTACTTAAAGTTTGAGGAAACTAATTTATAAATCGCTCAAAATCATTTTAATCATATTTTTAGTTTATTTATAAAAAAAACAATTTAAATTTATTATTTAAAAAATCAAAAAGAACTTTTCAATTAACAAAAAATAACAATAGAAATTAAATTAAATTATGGAATAGCAACTTACACAAGTTTAATTCATAAGGATGATAGAAAATAAATATAAAAAATAAAAGCTTCATGAAATATCACCAAAAAATGAATGAGTTTAATAATCGGCTACTATTAAGGGGATCTTATTTAAAAATACTCATTCCCACTTTCAATTTAGGAGTTAGTCCCTATCACCATTCTTTTAGTTTCAATGTCCCATTTAAACTTTTTGTTTTGAGTTCACTATCCATGCACTTGGTTTGATCAAACTACACCAAAAATTTTATTTTATGTTCTTTTTTTTTGTTTGTTTATTTGACATCATTCTTTCTCTCTCTTCATTCTGTTTTCTCTCTAATAGCTTAGTCCCATGAATAGCAGGTAAGATCATCTTTTTCCTTTTTCATTTTGTTTTTCATCATTCTCAAATTGTTTCCATAGGAAGATTGGTAGCCCCATTTATGGCCATTTTATTTTGAGCTATAGTTTAATAATTGTGTAATAATGGGTAGAAGAAAGTAAGTCTTCATCAATTTGAGCTCAATAAAAATGTCTTCAATTGGCCAAGATGCTAAAACTCAGCTATTAGGAAGTTGTGTCTATAATAGAGAACTCTACATTTTATCAATTTATGAAGGTATGAGTTTGATAGAGTTTCTATTTCAAATTGGGGAAAAATGTCCTAAAATTGGTTCTAAGTGCAATAAATTGTAATATTTCACTCCACATCAGAAAATGTATGTCAATTTGGAAACTGATAATGGCATTTTGAATATGATTCGATTGTATATTTTGCTTGAAATGGGCATTGTTGATATGATGGTCATCAAAGAAATGAACTGAATGTGGAAAGAAAATATGCTATATGTATTGGTAAGTTTCTTCATATTTTTATATTAATTTGCATTAATTCTTCATTGTTCTTTCGATGTTTTATAATTAGTTTCTAGTTGTTATATGTTCTACTTCTTTTATAAAATTATGTATACATTACCATACTTAGTATTTCAATGATTAATACTACATTAGTGCAATTTAGTATTTCCACTCACATACTGCAATACTGCTACTCAATCTACACATTAGTAGCTATAGCAGTTTTGAGATGAATGACAATAATAAATTGGTGTTGTTGATTTACATAGTTAGAGTTGTTAGGTAGAACAAGATGATAAAATGCATTGCAAAATAATAGAATTCTTTGGAAGCAACCTTGTGCTTCAATTGATTAAAAATCACTTTCCTACCATTTAGTGCAAATTGATTCACTGATGGATTTGTTTATCATTTATTGTATATTTGCACTTGTATTATCATTTGTCACTACTTATTAAATAATATCTTGATTGATTTTATTTTTCTTCAATCAAGAAAAAGGGATTCAGAGAAGACAAAGAATTAAAAGAAGTTGGGATTAGAAATAGACCATGCACACGTGCTTATGATATATGCTAAATTTATCATTGTCTAGAGGACATATTAAGTTGAAGTATATGTACTATACTATATTTAATTGAAAAAATTTTATAAAATTATTTGTATTGTACGAATTGTAAAATATGGATATATTGTAATGTCATTTTAGTGTAGAAGGAATCATGAATGAGTATTCTTTTTAGCTACTAGGAATGTTTATGTTGGAGCTACTATCCAAATTTATTTTTCATTTCATCATAAAGATAATACCTTATGTTAGTAAGGTAGTACGTCATTTTGGGATACATATATATATACTCGCCCTCAACAATATAATACCTTATATTCAACATTTAGTGCTATATCAGAGTGATTCTATATTAGTTGGGCATATGAAGTATAGTGTGATGCACTATTGTAGGTGGTAAAATGCTTCATTTAAAAGTCAACAATGTAAGCAGAAACAGGTTATCGCATGGCTATACCAACATCAAAAGGTCTAAAATATTTAAATTGATTAATAGTTAAAATGTATATAATTAATACTGGATAATAGAAAAGTAATACCTCATTTCAGCAAAATAATATTTCATTTTTGCAACAAAATACTAATTTGAGAAGACAATACCTCATCATTAGCATTTAATACTGCATCAAAGTGATTTTATACTTAAATGTTGCATGGCCTAATTTTTGCCTCAAATTACTAATGAAGCTACATATAAGACCATTTGAAGATCATAAAATCATATTTTCTTCATTTAATGATTTAGATACGCACATGTTTAAATGGTTGGGAACCCGTACTACCAGTGTGAAACACCATCATAGGCAGTAAAATGCTTCATTTGGAAGTTAATATTGTAAAGGGGAATAGGTACCAACATTAGAAGGTCTAAATTACTTAAATTGAACAGCAGTCAAAATGTGTATAATTGATTTTGGACAACAGAAACGTAATACCACATTTCAGTAAAATGTTCTCATGTATTAAAAAAGATACCATAAATCAAGAAAAAAAAAATATCATTTTTGTATTTAGAATCTTACCATAGTTTAAAAATAAAATACCAAATTTTCAAATATTTATACTTGATTTTCTCAATGTTATACTGAATTCGCCAATGTTTTGTTTATTTTATATATTTCTATACTTGTTTTTCCAAAGGTTGAGTTTAGCCTCACTTTGATGCTTGGAACAACACATAAGACACTCTAATACAATAAAATTATCTTTTCTTCAAGTAATGCTCGTGATAGCATATGTTAAAATGGCTAGGAACACAAACACTCTCATCCAACCACTAGTACTCTCATTCATGCTAGCGTGAGACCATTTAGCATGCTACCAAAAATCTGCAAAAAAGTACCTAGTTTTGGCATTTATATACTTCATAACTATGTTTATGTACTGAATTCACCATAATTATGTACGTATTTTGGTGTTTTGTATTTGCTTCTCCTTTAGCCAAATTTACCTCAATTCGATGAGGGAAACAACATGTAAGTGACTGTAATACAATAAAATCATCTTTTGTTCAAATAATGCTCGTGATAGCACAAGTTGAAATGGTTGGAAACATAAATGCCCACATCCAACCACTTGTACTCTCATTCATACTAGTGTGAAACCATTCGTGCATATATGTACTTTAGAACTAAGTTTATGCATTGAATTTTCCATAGTTATGTACTTATTTTGCATGGTTTTGTACTTTCTTTTCCAAATGTTGAGTTTATCCTCAATTCAATGTGTGGAATAACACATAAGTGACTAGTGACCCTAATAGGACAAAATCACAATTTCTTGAAGAAATGGTTGTGATAGTACATGTTAAAATGATTGACAGTACAAATACCCACATCCAACCACTTATGCTACAGTTCATACTAGTATTAACCATTGATTTATAAGCCAAATGAATCCTCCCGACACCACTATCAAAAACCATTGTACCTAACATAACTATATGAGTTCTAGGACTAATACATCATGGTTTTATGATTATGCAATGGCCAAATTAGACTTAATTAAACTCAATCCCTACTATGCTAAGGCTGATACCAACGATTTGCAAAAAAGTACCTAGATTTGGCATTTATGTACTTCAAAACTAAGTTTATGCATTGAATTTGCCATAGTTATGTACTTATTTTATGTGATTGTGCACTTGCTTTTCCAATTGCCAAGTTTAACCTTAATTCATTCCATAGAACAACAAGTAAGCGACCCTAATGTGATAAAGTCATGATTTCTTGAAGAAATGGTTATGATAGTACTTGTTCAAATGGTTGGGAACACAAATACCCACACCTAACCACTTATGCTATGGTTCATGCTAGTATGAATCATTGATGCGCAAATCCTCCCAAAACTACCAGCTAAAACCCCTAAACTTATCATGATTATATAAGTCATAGGACAAATACATTATGGTCTTATGATTATACAATGGCCAAATTAGGTTAAATTGAACTCGATCCTAGTTGTGTTCAGAACGGTATCAAAAATTTGCAAAAAAGGATTACCCTATTTATTCTATACTCGACAAGTACCAATACGCAATGGGGGATTGATACCATTTTCTATGTATTTCAAAATTGAGTTTATGTACTGAATTCACCATATTTATGTATTTATTTTGAGCTAACCTATAACACATATATCTTTACTAGTATCTATATATAAAGAAATTTCCAAATTATACTATAAATTGTAAATATCATCCAATTTGATCATCTAAGTACATAAATAATAAATGCTATCCAGTAAAATTGTTAGAAATACTAAAACAATCACCTCAATATCTACATATAAAAATTAAATTCATCTAAATAATAACCATCTGAACATCATCACTCAGCCATAGAATACATTAAACCATACTCATTAGTCATAATGTTTGCAACAATATATGCTCGTTACATGTCTATAAAATAATTATTTGTATATTCCCATAAATCCATGGTGTTTTTCGCACAACATTTTACTCAAAGGCATACATAAACTCCACAGTCCAGATACCTATTTTGTTGGCTACTAAAATGTATTTGCACTTCTTTTTGCAACACAATATACTCTAATGAATATTGGAGATATCTAGTCATAAACTTAGCCTACAGAAGTATTTGTTAGTTTTTATTCAAATATTATGAATTTTGCATTATTAATTATTTAAAGGTTTTGTGGGTTAAATTATAATTTTCATATACTTAATGGTGTATACTTTTGATCAATTTGGGGTTAATCAAAACTTTCTAAAAATTGGAGAAAAAATTGTATAATTTATAATTTTATAAAAAAAAGGTCAAAACAATCAGATTTTGGAAATCGGACACCACCTTTGCCCTTTTTCTTCTTTCTTTTTTCTTCTTCTTTCCTTTCTTCTTCCTTTTCTTTCATTTGTTTTCTTCTTCTTCACCGAGACTCTGTCACCATCTCCGACCCATTTTCAGCAATTTTTTCTTCCACTCCAACCAACCAAATTCTTCCCCTCACCACAACCAACACTTTCCATACCTTAGAACCACCAATTAAGCGGTGGAATGGCGGCAAATGGAGGAGGACTGAGGCGTGCATGTTATGGGGTTGCTGGGTTTCTTCTTTTTTGGCGACAATTCTCCATTTCGAGGGTAGGGTTAGGAAGATCTTGATGAGAGAATCGCGATGGTACCTTTGCATGGAAATTTCAACGATGGCAAGGTGGTGATCGGAGCTCATCAGAGAAAAGAAGAAAGTAGCAGTTTTTAGCCCGTTCCAGTGTGTACGCTACTCGAAATTGGAAACAGAAAGTGGCGTTGGAATCCTTGTGATGAGAGGAACAATTTGATGGTAAAGTTTCATTTTCTAGTGGCGGCGGCGACAGAGGCAGAGGCGGTCCAGTGGTGGCAAGGGGATAGTTTCCTCGTCTCGATGCGGTGATCATCTCAATGCTTTTGATTCATGATTTTGGGTATTCATTAGTGAGATTTGATATATATGTGATTATTGCACATTTTATATATGTATATATATATATATATATGCATGCTTATAGTTGTTAGTTTTATCTGGGTTGAGCTTTTAAGCTGATATAGGTATTTGATGATTAATTTTTCGATGTGAGGAATAGGGTTATGGGAGATATGAATTTGGAATTATATGTTGGTTAATAATAAGTTGAATATAAATTTTGATATCGGGAATCATTATAAGTTAAATTGTGTTAGAATAGGAATTTGATTAGGAATTTATGCACGAATATTGAATCTGGAGAAGCTTGACTCGTGGCATATTTTCTTGATTAGGTGACGATGAGCTAGGCACCAATGAGCAGTAAGATTAATTTTTGGCTGTTGCTATTGGGACTGCAAGAGGTAAAGGTCTCCCACTCTGGTTATTACTTTGTTAAGCTACTCTAAATTGTTGGAAACCCCTGTGAGGGTCTGCCAATCTGGCATTATATTTCTTATCTGTGGTTGGAATAAGCCCTTGTATGGGTTTCTCTATTTATGAATCATATTCTAATTGGTATTTGGAATCTGTCTACTATCTGTTATCTATTATCTACTTTGAATACCCCTGTGAGGGTTATCTCTGATGTCGATTTTCTTTTTTATCTGTTCTGACACCCAGAACTTAAGTCTGTTATCTGTCTATCTCATATCTATACTGTCTGTACTGTATCTATTGCCATGTCAGCATTCATTGGCCGTGCTGGCTTATCTATTATGTTTACTATTTTTTATTATCTCGACAGCATACTATTTTGTTCTATTCTATTCTTTTACTTGAAAACTAACAGTGCGCTAGGGATTTTCCCTTGGGCATTTGTATGAGCGATTATTCTATTACCTGTACAGTGATATGTGGGCCAAGGGCCATACTGGGTGATTTGTTTGGTTATATAAGTGTATGCTAGGAGTTTCCCAGTGGATGTCACCGGTACGCTAAGGATTACCCCCAGGTGCCAACCGTACGCTAAAGATTTCCCCTTGGGTATGGGCGATACGCTAGGGATTTCCCCTTATGTATCCGCAGAATAGTCCATATAAGCATTTACCACATACCAAGCTGTGATGCTTAGGTAATTTTTTTGTCTGTCTGGCATAAGGTGAATCTACAATACATGTCTTACAGTTTTTCTTGGAATGCATATGCTTTGGGTTTGATTTGCCTACATGATTCTATCTGTCTGTAATCTGTTCTTAGAGCAATAAGGTAGGAGAGTTTTCTATTTGCTTTTCAATACTGTCTGTCTATTTTTCTGAATTCTATTATATTCAGTTTGAAAATGATATCTTATTAAGTTGAGTTTCTCCTCGGTGAACACTGTTGTTGCTTGTACTTATCCCTTACTAAGTCTTTGGACTTACCTCCCTATATTTCATAATCTTTTAGACAGGGATGGGCTCTAGTGGACATTAAGATGGAATGACATATATATATATATATATTTGTTTTGTAGTAGGACTGGAGCCGTTGTTAAGTATGGAATTTGTAACTATTTGGTTGATCTTATAAACTTTGTGATGTATCTATTTTGTTTGAAGTTTATAGTATAAGATGAAATGATGGTTTAATCCTTTAGAGACTATAATATGACTTAGTCCCCTGAACTCTTTAGTATTTATGTTTTGTGGATTATTAGGTATTGATGGAATGGTATCAGTATTCATTATAAGATGGTTGAATGAATGGGCCTACTGTTGAACTGTACTTTGAGAAATAAGTCTGAATCAGAGTAGTGCCTTAACTTAGGTGATGTCCTTAGAGAGGGCGCTACATTCTAATTAATTAATTGAATTCTAGATTATCAAAAAATACCCTCCAAAAAATTCTTAATTACTCATGTTATTGTTTAATACAACTAGAGGTAGAATAAAAATTTTGCAGCAATTATCATTAAAATTATTTAATTAATTAATCAAACACTTAATTTAGTCAGTTAGTAAAGTCCTTTAAAATAGTAGAAAAACCTAAGTTTAGAGGTAAAATGAAAATTTGCCTCTAATAATTTTTACTATAAAAAATTGATTAATTAATTAAATATACTTAAATTAGCTAACAAACAACAAAGTGGTTACTGCTGTAGTGGCATCATCTTCTCATACAAAAATATAAGGTCAAGAGTTTGATTCTGAACGAACTCATGGTGTGCATGAAGGCAAGAGTACCACTAAGATCTAATAATTAAAATTTTAAAAGCTAAAATTGACTAGGCTACTCAAGCTAACAAGGATCTAAACATGCCATAGATTCAGATTTGATAAGTGTATTACTTTGATGAGCAAATTTCCAAGGAAAAAATGGTGAACTTTTCACCAATCCAGAATCTACCAAAAACCAGCACAGTGGAGAAACAGCAACTTTTGCCTGGCTTCGAGATATATGGATCTTGTCCACTCAATGATGAAGATTATGTGAAAAATATGGATGCAAAAATTGATCGTGATCTCCACACAAAAAATCATCAAAATCACTACACTACAAAGTGAATCTCCAAAGGTAAGCAAACCAATTGTTTTACCTCTATTGTAATGATCCACACACCAATTGAACTTCCAATTTCTTCTCACATTTAGTTGGAGAAAGAGATGAGAAAAGGTATGGTGGAGGCTAATTTTGAGGTTGGGAAAAGAAGAGAAAGCAAAGCTTCAACTCATGAGGCAATGCTTAGCAAGAGGTTTTTGGAGGGAAATTTTGAAAGATTCTAATCTTCACAAATGGAGTGAATTGATGAATTTCCTCACCACTATATCTATATATAGAGGGAGGATGGTGTGATGCCAACTTATAATCACACCTTCCTCAAGGGAGGGGGTGGCCACTTGCTTGCCAAGGTGGCAAGCTTGAATTTCAAATCATATTTGAATTTCATGTGCATTTCAATTTTATTTGGAATGTAATTTCAAATTAATTAAAATGCCAACTCAAATGAACTCATCCTTTAAATTTTCCCTCCAAATATTTATTCTTTTCATTAATTAAATTAAATGCTTTAATTTAATTAATTAACTTTTGACTTAACTCTTAAGTCAACAAGCTTAACTCTTAAGCTTAACTATGATCAATTGGAGATCAAATGGAACCAAATAACTAACTCTTTAATTATTGGTCAAATTAACTCCTTAAATTACTTGATTAATTTAACACTTAAATTAATCAAGCCAAAATTGACCTTCAAATCAATCACCTCAAAATTGGTCCACTTGGAGAGAATATTCTAACACTTAGAAAATTTCTCCATCAACTAGGAAGCTAATTGGATTATGTGTGTAACTCAATAGGTTTTACCATTCATTGTACATGGGATCACAACTCTCTATGACTTTTGAATATCATATATTTATTTTAGTTTAAAACACTTTTAAACCAATCGACTATATTCAATTAATCTCATTAATTGAAGAGTACCTAGTCTCTATGGTCGATGTCCAACCTCAAGCCCATAGAGCCCAACTAATTGGCCAAAATGAATGCTTTTGGAGAACTACTATAGCTCTATGTGTATCATGCAAATACGGTCTTTCCACCTTCTATCTCCCAAAAGAGACCTAGGGCAAGATATTTGTCGGCTCCTTAATAGCCTCGATACCAAGTCTCTATTATCAATGTTTGATTTTGTTGTGTGACCTCATCTTTTGAACTCCTTTCTTGCGCAGGGATTTCTTGAAATTGATCATTATAGAATACATAGGAGATGCACCCACACTTCACGAAGATGATAAGTCAGATTCTATCTTAGATCTCACAAACCTCTATGCTAGTAGCTCATACCTAATCTCAACTCAAATGGCCCACTAAGTGACCAAGGAAGAGTCATAGCATGAGGATCCGACACAAGGTTACCATGGATCCTTAGGTCAAAGAACTAATAATATGCACTAGTATAAGAGGGAGAATTAACCACTATCGACATACGACTATGGCTACCTAGTGGATTCTTCAAGTGAGTCTTTAGTGCCTTGTACCCTAACAAGCTCACACCAACATACACCCGTATCCCATACAGTCGCTCATGGAATAGAGCAATATCCAACTCTTGGATTTATGCATCATTAGTGCAAGTCTATCTAGATCTTAGATATCCTGTCTTATAAGATCTTATGACTTAGAAGATTTAAGATCATAATCATGTAAGACTTATTCCATGGTCATCAAACCAAGTCCCATAGTCATGAGTGATCTAAGGGCTTCATCTAAATGTTAGTGAAGTAATATAGAGCATATGATGAAGATGGTCATATAAAAAGTATCATTCAATCAAGATCAATTTACAAAAAAATAGTTTTACAAGGCCAATCCTATTGGCTTACCAAGCACTATTCCAATAGTGTGTGTGTATAAAAATAAGTAGCTAATTAGTAAAATTCCTCAAAAGCACCCAAAATAATTTTAGTTTTACTATATTTAATTATGGTGAGAAATTATTTAAATATTTGCTATGTTTTTCGAGGTGCGGTGATTAACTTCTATATATTACACTTTTTTTAATTATGGTGAAAGATAGTGGTGTATCTGATGGCATTTTTACCATAATGTAGGCACAAATTTCTTTATCTACCAAAATTAAATTATAGGACAAGAAAAATCGTATAAATAGAATGAAATTAAAATCTATCGACTATGGATTCAATCTCTAATCTAATCCTCTAATTCTTTCCTTTTTCTCTCAATTTTTTCAAATATATCTGTAACAAGATATCCTCCAAGCATTCCTCAAGCTATGGTGTACAATGAGTCAAGTCATTACATAATTCAAAGTAAATATCCTTTTGAGAGGGGGGTGCCTACATATAGTTTATACTTATGTACGCCAAGAGTAACATATAGTTTAAGCTCATGCATCAAGGAGCATATTTAACTTGAATAGATATTTTATACTTGTGTCAAGGAGTCCGTTTGAATTTGATTGACAATTTATACTCATATCATGGAGTTTACTTCAGTTTGACTTAATAGACAATTTACACTCTTATCAAGGGATGCATGGGGAGACTTCAATTTAAATATTTTAGATAATTTATACTCATATCTAGGAGCATTATTGGTAGTTTAGGCTTTTATCAAGGAGTACATGGAAAAACTTTGAATATTTAAATAGTTTATGCTCGTATTTAAGAGCCATATTAACAGTTTAAACTCTTATCAAGAAGTATATGGGAAAACTTTAATTTAAAAATTTTAGATAGTTTATGCTCATATCTAGGAGCATTTGAAATGTGAAGAATTGAGCTTTGGACTTAAAGACTTGAAGACTTAAATTTTCAATTTGGAGACTTAAAAATTTAGTCCTAGACTCGGAGACTTAGAAACCTCAACCTTAACTTGAATATTTGGAGACTTGAAGACATGATATTGAATTTGTAGACTTAGAGAGTTGAGTATTTGACTTGGAGATTTAAAAATTTAAGTCTTGAACTTGAGACTTAGAACTTTGAGCCTTGTCTTGTAGTATTGGAGACTTGAGTCATAGATTTTAGAGACTTGGAGACTTGAGAATTTTCAAAAGTTTATACTCTTGTTTGTGAGCATTATTGATAGTTTAGGCTCTTATCAAGGAACATATGAAATTTGAAGATGAAAATTAATTGCCACCAACGTCTTTATATTCATCGATATCACTTGAATCTTCTTGTTCATCAAAATTTATGCTTATTTCAATATTATGTGCACAAGTTTCCAAATCTTTAAAAGTTTTCGGTTTAATTCTTTGTAGTAAGGAGCAAAGACTTAAATGTATTCCTTAGGTACACATCTTAATAGCTGAAGTCTCCAACAATTAATCTTTACAATTAAAACTCAAATTTCTCTAACGATTGAGTCAATAATAGTTTCTTCCTTCCACTAGCGCAAGTTCAATTATGATGATTGTCCTTTAAATGCTATAGAAATGATTGAGGAACTCTTGTTCCAGTTGCCCCCAACTATTAATAAAGCCTACCTCCAAGTCAGTATGCCAATCAAAAATATTGTCCTTTAATGATCGAACAAATTACTTAACTAAATGATCTCTATATGTCCCAGCATTATTACAAGTTTCAATGATATGAGCCTCATGCTACTTTAGGTTGTCTTTACCATCAAATTGCTGAAACTTTAGGGGCTAGTAACCAATTGGCATTTTCAAATTATCAATCCTTTGAGTATATGACTTGGAGTAAGTCACAAACAACTTAGAACTTCCATCAAACTTGTCTTTGATAGTCTCCACGATAAACTCCTTGAATGAATTAATAGGAGTTAGTCCATCAGTGAGAACTTATAGTTCTTTTGTTGCAATCTCTTCCATTTTGGCTAGTTGTCTCCTTGTAGATATTTCACTTTCATCCTAAGCCTCAATTTGTTTCTCCACCATGCAGCTGGCACAAGATTGTCCACTCACTCATTAATTTGGAGATTTGAATCTCTCACTCTTGGACATGCTTTGTTAGTCCTTCAATAGCCCTCGTCAAATTTTTAATTTGATCCTCCATGGTTGTAGCACTTGTCGCCATTGCCATGCTCAAGGAATTTGAAGTTGAGTCAAGAATAAATGGTGTAAATTCTTCTTTCAAGTCTCCACCATCTTCATTTATATCAATAAAATACGACAGCACCTTTTCCATAGCAAGCAAAGGAGCCACCTCTGAAGATGATTACAACTTCCTAGACATACTTATTGTGATGTCGCCAACACTTCTTGCTCCAACACTTGAGGAATAAGAGGTAGTAATTTTCAATGCTACGGTCTTATTGGTGGTGGCCATGATACTTCAATCTTGATGAAGGAAAGAGATTAGAGATAGAGATCGTTCCACCAAGCATGCCAAAAATTTTGTATGCCTAAATTTCTTTGTCTGCAAAAATTAAATTACAAGATAAGAAAAATCATACAAATAAAGTGAAATTAAAATCTATCAACTGTGGATTCAATTCTAATCTAATCCTCTAATTTTTGTTCCATCCAAATATGATCTTGAATTTAATGAGCTTCGTGAAAAACGTTGTGGATCTCCTTAAATTTGATTTGAAAAAAATAACACCAATTTGATTGTTTCGTACCTTAATCTCAAATTAAACGCCAAAATATATGAGCTCCTCAAAGAACATCCTGAACATCATGGATCTTCTTGAATTTAATTTGAATAAATAATGCCAATTCAAGGGCTCCACACCTTAATCTCGAATCAAACGCCAAAATATGATAAGCTCCGTAAAGAAAGCCTTGAACACCGTGGATTTTCTTGAATTTTATTGAGAAAATTGTCGGACTCCTTCCACGTTTCTCTCACTTTCTGGAATTTTGTTGTGTGTTGAATGAGCTTTGATCATCCCCTTTATATGGATGATTGATGGGAGACTTATAGATTGACTTGAACTTATTTTGATAATTATCTCTTTGATAAGATAATATCAAATATCAAACATCAAGAAATATTATCAAATATCTTGATTTGATTGATCCATAGATGTAGACACTTCATCTTTGATACTTGTTAAAATTTGATTTGAACATAAAATAAATACTAGAATATTAATTAAAATTAACTATTTATCTTTTGGAATTCAATCTAATAAATTCCAAGATCAATAGAAAAGTTTGAATTAATAATTAGCATATTATTTTATACGTGTCACTTTCCAATTAGGCAAAATTAATGCATCTACAAAAGTTAAATTTGTAGTAATTAAAGATAATTTTGTAGCAAAGGACAATTGCCATGGTTGAAAAAATATAGCTAAGCTTTTATCATGCTTGCAATATCTATGGCTAGAAAAGTGTAGCACAAACATAGTTAATAACTCTTTACTACACTTAATTGTTATTTACCATACATATTTAACTATAGTAAAAAGCATATTTTTTTGTAGTGAGGGGGGAGTTATTTTGAAGTAACATTTTTGTTGGTAGGGAAAGTGGAGAGATTCTTGTTATTTTCAATTTAAGGAAGGACTTCTTTGTCTTTTTCACTCAAGTGGAGATTGAACTTGAAATTATTTTTTTAATTGGTGAGTGGAGGCCAACAAAATTCAAGTGGGGCTTAATCCTAAATTCCAAGTAGGTTTAGCTATTTTTCCCCAATTAGCCATACTATTAATCATTATATTATAAAATAATCTTATAAATCATAGTTTTTAATGTTAAGTTTTTAAGATATATTTTATTTTAATCATTATTCAATTAACAAGTTTTCACTATTTGATTTTTATTAAAAGATTCTTAAAATGGTAATAAATCGATAAACATTTGTCTTGAATCAACTTCATGTTTAGTTGATTTAGTATTGGATTTTATGATATACATTTAAAGCATCATCATATATGGCTATTCAAAAAAATTTCACCTATATTTTTAGACACATGGACATAATTTTTTAATAATACTAATATAGCACATTTAGTTCAACAATAAAGACAAGATAAGTGAAGAGGAAACATGCCGCATTGAGTACTGTAAAGATATAAGTATATATAGATAAAATTGAAGAGTGCAAGAAAATAAGAAAGTCAATCAAATCATTGAAAGAGAAAAAACATAAAAATTAATAAGTTGGCACCTCTTTTTCAACGTAGCTTTGAATGATAAAAAGTTAATTCATCAATATTCACCATTTTATAGTGTCTAAGAGCATAGATGATTTCTTATCAATCAAAAATGTTAGTAATTTTTCAATAAATATGTACTTTATGATTTTTCAATAAATATCATATATGCGGGCAAATATTATCATATGCTAAAATTTTAAATTTAATATCATTTTTTGATTAGGTTTGAAAATTTATAATCCTGTATGCTCGAAGACTCGTGAATTGAATAAGGTACTTGATTTCATCCATTTCAATGCTCTAAGATTTAAAAGAGTCTCACATTTCATTGTGGCAATAAAAATAAAAAAAATTAGACTTGTTTTGGTTTAAATGTCAAATGAATTGCATAAAGTGTTTATTTCTCTATCAGAAGAGTTATAAACTATCAAAAAAGTATTTTAGTCTTGAACTACATATTCTTTTTTACTTCATTTAATTGGAAATTAGATAAATCTACCAGGGTGGAGTTATACTTTTTGAACACTAGACACAATATATCATGATTTTTCAAGATTTATTCCCTAATGAAAATAGGCAATGAGTTTGAGGATAGAAAATACTAAAAGAATCAAACTTATCAAAAGCAATTATGAGAAAATTTATTCTATTTTTGGATTAAGGAAAATAGTGCGGAAAATATGAAGAAAAACGCAAAGGTGCAAGTATTAGGGACAAAGTTACATCATTTGAAGCACAAAACAAAACAATTCCTTTGCATTTTCCATGTTAAAATCCAAGATCCAAACATAAGGTTATAAAATTTATGGAGATAAATTCATATACAAAAATCTTAAAAAGGTTAAATGATTACCTTTCAATAAACGATATTCAACTCTATATCTTAAGAAACATGAAATTAGACTAATTTAATTTATAATTCTCCATATGTTTGCCAAGCTGCTGCAATTGTTTGGTTGAAGGATATAATCATAACATAGTAATTGAACAAGATATTATTGTCCATGGATATTGAAGTCATAAATATAGAGCAACACATTATTATGGATGTTACAACCTACTATAATATTCACTTCTTTTTCCTAAAGGTGATATAGGATGACACCTAAACATTCACAAAAATGCACCAAAATATCTAATGATGTAATCCAAAAAAATAAATCTATTCAAGTGACTTTTACAAATAGTGCAACTATTGTTAGAGAACAATAAATAGGTTTATATCTTATTTTGTACTTTATTCCAATATATATTACTCTTATATTGGGAAGAATTATTTGTTTTCATTTTGCTATTAAGATACAAAGTTTAATTAATGCAAAATATAATCTATGAAGTATATATACTGTTAAAATTTGAAGTTTTAAACTACTATGAATATATATTTAATTTGCCTATTTCTTATTATCAAAATTTTAAGCATTTTTATATGAAATTTTTTATGTATGCAAATTATAATTTATTTATGCAAGATCAAGCGTCTGCAATTGATTTTGTAGCAATTCCCTTGAGGAAAAATTCTATTGTTCATTTTTCAACTTAATAAATAGAACTGAAAACTACAAAATTGATTACTATCATCATAACCTATCAATTTTGAGATATGAATTGCAATAAACAATAATAGACATCATCATAAAAGGAGAGACAAGGGATAGTCTAATTGGAAGGAAAAAAATTATTCTTCACCAACTTTTATTGGGGGTTCAAACAATATAGATATTGTAAAATACAATATTTGAGATAAGTAATATAAGCATTGGAACGGAAGAAAGCAAAAAATTATAGTAGGTCATGTACATGGTGCTATCCCACAGAAGAAGAAACATATTACTTTACATTGTTCTTAAATTATGTTAGAGACCCAACATATTTTATAACCTCAAATAATAATTTATTTTTTATTTTGTATTTGTCTGTTTGATAAGCAGTTGAATCAGATATAAATAAAAAATAGTTTATAGAACAAATAAATGTGAAAAAGAAAAAGAAACAATTAACAAGTCACATGCATTGCACATGTGCAACGTTTGTATTACTCACAATTTACTTTACATTATTTACAGAGTGGTTTAATTATAACATTGAGATACAACCTGCTAAAGCCACTTATCTCAAAAATATTGTAGAGATTTTACTATAATGAAGAGGGGAGCATTTACAATTAATGAAAAATCGATGACTTCTAAAGTAGAAACTTTAAGGTCTCCATAATCGACTAGCCAGGTCTGTTCGATTGATATCGACCTCATGATTCACCCCTACGCTGACTCAGATCCACACCGCAATTATTTCTCTGACAAGCAGCATGCCTCCACATTAATGGCATGTGATAGTCGGTATTGTCACTGCCACCAACTCTAACACCAACCCTGCCACCACCTTTGACAAGGAAGTGCCTACAAGAGATACTATTCACCCTGAAAAATAGAAAATGGAGCCACCTAGAACAGTACCGAGATCTGGAATGACTATAAACCCCTTGGCAAGGACTAAAGCCCAATGCATCTGATAGGGGCGGCTTCGACAAATCACATACCAGGAGAAAGCTATAAATACGTCATAACCAATCACGCTTCAGGTAATGCCAAATACACCATAAGCTCTCAATATTCTATTTGATTTTCATATTTCGATCATAATTGACTTGAGCGTTGGAGTGCCTTAGCCGAGGGCATCTCGGCTAGTTTAACGTGTGTTGTTCTTGCAGATCTCAAATCTCAAGAAGAACACAATTGGACTACTCGACCTCTCTGATCGAATCTACCCCAAAACTACCCGTTTATTATAAACGACTTTCAACCTCATCAGTAACAATATTGTTGAGTAGGTAAGAATGTTTCTAATTCTATATAACCATCAAACCAAATAATGCTATATAAAATATATTTCTAGACATTCCAAAATTTATTACATTGAGTGGTTTTAAATCAAATGTTGTGATGCCACTTTTGTATTGATATCTACATTGTACTGATGTGCATGATTTCTACCATTTGCTGTTGAGTTCTAGATGTAAACAAGTACTTTTCATTTCTTATGATATCCTCAAATAGTTTCACCTATAATCCAACAACAAACTAATAGATAGCAACAATGAATTTCGCTTGAGAAAAAATAATTAGATAATTCAAGAACATGATATAATTTTGATTTTTATTCTCCATTCTAATAAAATTGTTAACCTTTTATTCAACTCAACTCAACAAATTCTTTATTCAATGTTTATGTTTGTTATGTTGATATTAATATTTTTTACGGATTCATACTAATTGAGCAATAACATAATAATAGTGTATCTCTCAACATGTAGGATAACTACGACCAACGTAATTAGCCAACCATATAAAATTCATCAAGTTGGATACACACATATCTCACATCAATGTGGAGATGTTCAAACACAGGTTGTAATAATATAATTCTCAAGAAACCTTCCACGTTGGAGAAAATGATAACCCACCAGCTGAGATTTCTTGGTTAGACAAACTACCCCTTTTTGCCCGTCCTCTCATCCCATAACTCTTTCATCCTCTTTGCAAATTAGATATGGATGTCATGAAGATGTCCAAGTATTCAATCTTTTTAATCTATTTTTGGCTTGTTGGTAGTGTTAATTCTGAAGTTTATAGGGTTGGTGATGACAACGGATGGAACTCAGGCACAGGAACAAACTATCTCACTCGGTCAGAAAAGTACAATTTCAGCATTGGTGATATACTTGGTTAGAATTGTTGAAGTCTTTCTTTGAATTTAATGTGTGATTTCTAGCGAGTTTCATCACTAACAATTATTTATCTATTCATGATGAACTTCACGTTAATCTCAGTATATAGATAGTTGATTGCGATTGTTTCTAAATACAAAAGTTTAGGATTTTCTAAGAATAATTCGAATTGAATCATACCTTTACATACCAATATTTGATTTATCCAAAAAAGAGAAAACTATATGTTACAATGATAAGGAACAACCGCAGCTGCGTGCAGAACCACCCGGTTGGGAAATATTTCCCCTATAATTAATTTGGAGGGATCCTTTTCATAATGATATGGTTGTTATGGTGCAGTGTTTAAGTACTCAAAGTTGCAACATAATGTGAAAGAAGTTCCGGATGCAACATTTCGATCCAGTGATGGTAGCAGTCGCGTGTTGGCAACTTATGAGAGTGGAAACGATGAAATTACACTTGGGGAAGCTAGAAAATACAACCCCATTTTGTGACAAAAATAACCATTGTATTGGGGGCATGAGGTTTTCGATCCATGCTTCTGGAGGTTGTCTGGTGACAGCTCCATCACCAAGTCTGGGCAGGAGTTCATCCATCGAAATAAGAGGGAAGGTGATTCACATTGTTGGAATGGGACTCATTATCATATTCATGTAAAATTTCATTGATATTATGTTTTGTAATATAAGTTTCAAGTGGCACATTTAGTTTCGCATTTCTTGTGATTTGATTCCTTTCTAATTTGCGTGAGTTCATTATCCAACAATATATGGGCACTTTTAGTTTGCCATGAACAAAATATCATGCCTTCAGTTAGATTAGATAAACGGTGAAGGAATAGCTTGTAACAAATACACAACACTAGAAAATTCTTCTCCGAACCAAATTTGACGGATCCAAATTAATTACAAACTACGTGTATTATATTTACAACGTAATTATTGGTTTACACTGTAAGGGCAGTGAAGCTTAAGACAAGTTGCGTTGAGCCTGGCCAAATAGACTTAATGTTTGATTTCTTACATTTGAAGAGGTGTCTTAACAGAAAATGACAGGTGATTGGAACATGATGGAAGTACAAGTGCAGGATAACTTCCCTTAAATGGACAACAACAATAAATGCATATCCATTAGGCCAACTCAACTATTATTCAAATACACTAGCCACAAATAAGTGTACTTTCCTACCGTTAAGTGTGAACAGTCATTAACTGGTCCAAAATTCGCCTAATAACATAACTGAAAGATAAATACATGTTACCTTCCCATGAACAACACCAGGGGGGGCGAGAGAGAGGGGGGAGGGGGGGAATAGTAGAAGAAGAAAAAAAGAAAGAAGAAGGAAACAAACTACTATTTGTCTCGGCAAAAGTAATAATCGTATGGAAGGGCATGGAAAACATCCAACAACTCTGAAATGCTGTAGATGTGATGACGCTTATTAGACCATAGCTATCGGGTTAAATTCAAAAGAAACTCATTTTCTCAAGGGGAAAGGTCCACCTTCACACTTACCAGAGGCTTTCTGGTACCCCATTTCTCTTGCACAAGACCACACCAAGGAATTAGTCGAGAAGTGAGTATGACCTCTTGGTGGTGGTAGTGGTTGGTTCATCAAACCAAATCGAAATATCGGGACTTCTGCATAACCTCCTGGAACAGTGTAAATAGAAGGAATAAAGGAACTTGGCTGGTAAAAACATGAGTTGGCCTCGTATTCTCCTTGAGCCATCTCTGCAGTTGATGCTTCAGCTTGATTACCAAATTCCATGGTATTGAACAGGAAACTAGCAACTGTTCTGTCTATGGCATTTGTTTCTGACTTTTTAGCTTCATGTTTTTGTAACCTGGGTGTAGAGATAGATACTCCGCTCAATCTTATGGATAGCAAATATACACATATAATCATCTCAAGGTAATTATACATATTGCAGGCCCAAACCCATAATATCTAGAGGAATATGCAAATTCTACCAAAGAATGTAGCATATTGACAGACCAAAAACGATTATTTGCCTTCATTCCTTAGAAGCTTCACGAGAAATGTGAATAATTTATTTTGATTTGTTTCTTAAAGTACAGATTTTGTGTTTCTGATGCTAATTATTTTCTAATTCTTTTTTTTTTTTTTTTTTTGATAATGAATTGTTTTCTAATTCACTGAAATGGTTCTAATACAAAAACAAACTAGAAGTTCCGTACAACCTGTGCCTTATATTTACCAGTTTACCATTATGGTAAAGGTCATAAAATTAGAGACTGAAAGACATCGGAGGAGGTTGTGAGTATCTATAGCTTTCCAGGCAAAGTACATATACTGCAGCAGGAGTAACAAACAAGATTTACCAGTCTGAACTACAAACAAAGTCAGTCAAAATTTCAATAGTTCTAAATATCAAGTTCACCATAGGTATTCAGAAAAACCACCTAGAAGAAAGCCTAATATGAGTCTCAATTAGTAAATAAGTTTATAAACCAAAAACCTCCAATGAAATGAAATAGCAGATACACACAATTTAATGTCTTCTTCTTTACTCTAATTTATAGCAAAAAACTACATGAATGAAACAGTTGAAAATTAAGAAAATTAACAATATAAAGCACTTGCCTGGATGGTACACTGCTAGTGGTTGGTTTGCAGTTTTTCAGGCCTTCTTTTACATGCTGACCACATTTAGTCTGATATCTTGAGTTTTCTGCAAGGCGATATAAAGAATCGCGGAAGCAAATTCTGGTTTTCTTCGCCAACTATAGATACCGTACAATAAGGGAACTCATAACCGTCTTCAAGCAGTAAGAGTACACTAACTGACTTAGGTATATATAGATTAGGTACCTGCAAAGTTAATCTCTGTAGTTCCAACAACACAGATTCCTCCATTGCTACACTGTCATCAATGATATCATCACACAAAATAGAGCGTTCTTCTGAGAAACAGATCTCAAGTTCCAGTTCCTTGAACAAATATTTCCAAGATTAGTTACTATGATCATAAACCAGCTACACTAGTTTATGACAGACACAATAAATAGTATATCCATAAGTATGCAGTGTGTCTTCACACCTGCTCATGTGGTAGCTAAGAAAGTTATTTCATCCCACTTCACCCCACCCCCCCACCCCCAATTATACGGTGGTTTTTCAGACCTCTTCATTGGCGGCTAAGACGCCTGGCATCCCACAAGACTAGTAGAAATTCAGCTCCCCAACTTTTAGCTAGCTATCTATGCCATGCTCATTGATTTATCACCATTAGAGATGATACTAATTTAAAAACCATAAGTATATTTCTATATAGAATAAGATTTTAACTTCAACAGATATTAGGATTTAGGACCCATACGAGGAGGGACAAATTATTCTGCTTATGGATTGTGAAATTCAGGATGAAGATAAGCTGTAATCCATTGAGGTGTCAGCAGGAAAATAATCACTACTGGAATGAACACAGACAAGTTCCAAACCACGTATCCACAGAAGTAGATGGTTTTGGTGACTGACCAGCTGACACTGATGGTAATTTCTTGAGGACAGAAGTACAAACTCCTTAGGATAACACCATGAATAGAATATAAATAAGTTTGCATAAATCTATCAGAACCAGTATTTGCACCAAATCAGTTTGATATGCCGAATCCAGTATATGTTTTTGTAAGTAGTGGTTCCAGAACTGCTACTAGATCAATGGCAGGTTCAAGAACCATTGATGGAAAATATTACAACACCCCATCCCCCATTCATTGTCAAAGAAGTGGGACTGGTATATAAAGCCTTGGGTAACTCATTAGTGCTCAAAATGAGCTTAAGAATCTTGGACCAATAGCTAATGGCTAAAAGCATTGAATTGGGCTCATAGTCCGGCCTGGTAACTACAGTTTAATAACAATTCATAAGCACTATGGGGTAGTTCCTGCCCAGCTGCTCACTGAGCGTTAACAGAATGCTCACCTTTGCTGGTGGAAAAGGACTGGCATTTTCAACATCAATTGTACAGCCTTGAGCACGATTCCTCTCTCCTGAAAGTTTGACAACTGACACCAGATCATCCTTGCTTGAAGTTTGTGTAAAACTGTCGGCTCCCTCTATAGCATTGGCATCTGCTACAAATAGTGAATGGCTGCACCATAAATTATGGAGGAATTTAACTCTGGGAAATAATTTATTTACTATTCCAAGACGAAAAACATAACTTCAAAGCGATAATCAGATGTCCCATGAAATAGGCATGTTATGAAACTGATTGACAAATTAACTTTCTATTTGATTGAAGCCGTATATATTTAATGTTGAGGAATTGAAAATGTTCAAAGGTAATAGCAATATATTCATATCTAATGATTCAAAAAAAATAGAAACACACTATCATGGTTGCTCCATTAAGTTTGAACATCTAATTGCTAATTGCACTGCCAAATTCTTTTAATAGAATACATTTACACAGCAGTAAAAGAGCCACTGCATCAGCAAAATCAACACGAACACTTCAACATCAATAACTACACATGGCTACTTTTAATTTTATTTATCTAGTTAAGGGATGGGGAATATATTGGAGGCAAAACATTCAGGAACATCCAAGTACAACG
Organism: Jacaranda copaia; assembly: GCA_014898725.1. Lineage (NCBI taxonomy): Eukaryota > Viridiplantae > Streptophyta > Magnoliopsida > Lamiales > Bignoniaceae > Jacaranda > Jacaranda copaia. The sequence continues at coordinate 2,128,406 of JACGDI010005800.1, forward strand.
GAGAATAACTCATTACCTTGAATCCTTGATCATGAAACTGTGAAATATTTAAACTATATGGATGCACATGCATGAAAGCAAGTATCTTAAGCCCAGAAGGTACGCTTGTACAAGAAAATGTCATCTGCCTCATCGATTATGGGAAGATCATTGAGTTGAGCATCTGAATATTCATGAGGATAAGCACTCTGTTGGCAAAAAGAATGCTCAAAACCAGGACAAATACTTGGGACAACCAGTTGCTCAACCTCACTCAGTAACGTGGCCTCTCTTGAGAGAAGTTCTTTTACCCCTAACACAGTGGATTTCTTTGAAGATTTGAAGTTCCCAACTATTTTACCCCATGAAGACCAACTATCAGGTGATGGAAGCCTGTCAAATATCTCCTCATCTTTTAGAACAGTAAGATCTGCACTATCACTCTCACAATACCAATCCATGAGAGCGACCTACAAAAGAGAATATGATCGGAGAGTAATCAGAAGACAAACCAGAAAAAGATAAAGGAAAATAATGGCTTGCCTTAACGAAGGCTATGCCCATTGCCAAAAACAATAACAGCTGTAATAACAGAAAATCATGATGATATTTTGTTCCTGACATATCCACATAAATCCTCTCAGAACACCTTGCTTGTTAAAGCACATGCATTTTTGTAGGTACCAATTTGACTCAATTCACCCTCAAATTAAGGAAAAAAGAGAAAGAGTTGACCTCCTCATTGACGGGGCTCACTTTGATAACCCAAAAATACTTTATTGCTAAGTAATGCGATAAATTAAACCTGATTGGATAATAAACCAAGCAGCGTCAATGCAGTTTCCTCAAACAATTTGTCAAGGCAATGTGAGCAGGGTATAGTTGTAAGTATTGTTTCTCTTCTCAAGAAGACAAGTAACAACACATTTTATCAACTTTATACTTAGCCATCTTATACGAAAAATCACAACCATGAATAGTCTGAGCATTTCTATTATAGAACCGGAACAGTTCCTAACCCTTGATGGAGCAACATTGCTAGATTTCTTTGAATCTTCTCAGCAAGGCATATAATCACTTGTATGATGATAAGTGGTCTAAGTGGTGGACCGACGTGTGTGGTGTTCACAAGGCCTTCTAATAGTGCTGTCAAAACCGAAATACTTGTGATGTTGGAGTATTCATAGGAAAAAGCATACAGTGAGCGTACTAGTTACAAGGGAGTTAAAGCCCAATGTTTGATGGGGAAGGTCTATGCAGAGCAGGGGGTCGAAATAAGTCCAATGCGAATTAGATATCATTAGTTTGCCTCCCACATCAAAAGATAAATAAAATAAGAAAGCCTAATGAAGTTGCCTAGATTCAAACCTCAGTAGCTTATGCTCTTCAGTCAAGTTGAGTTCTACATGGGCGCATAAGAGCCAATTATAGTTGATGGGCTGTCTGGAATTTTCAGCCCTACTCTTTGCAAGTGAAGGGGATCCAGCCCCAGACTTCCTATCCAAATTACATGGATAAAAGAGGGAAAAGTTTAAAAGCTATCAGTGGTTTTGGCCCTGTAACAATTTATCCACTGAGTTGTATTGTTGTTCTTTTCTAATAAAAAAGTGGTTTTGGGAAAAGGTCACTACTTGCAAGTTGGATGCCCACATAGGAAATAGTACCATTAAATTAAATTTGTAAGGAGTATTTCTTTGATGTTCGTTCCATTATATCACATGGCTAATGTTATTTGATCTCAAACTTTAGAAGAATACATCATAATAATACACTGTGTTTCAAGAAAAAGACTTCCTGTAAATCTGACAGTCTCCTTCACTCTTCTAAACTTTTCAACACTTTGCAACAGATGCCAAAAACATCACCTTCCATTTCAAAATTTAGCTCTTTAATTCCATGATGTTACTCTAGATACGGAAAAATATTGACATTAACTAGGCAAAAAGTAGAAAATAAGATTATGCAGCTATGCATTAGTAAAAGAGTGCTTTGTCATTAGATGTGCTTTTCTACTTTGTCATTAGATACGGAAAAATATTGGGAGCACATTGTTGTGATGTATATTTCTGAACTATACATCACAACAATGTGCTCCCAATCAGTCAATCCCATTATCAGAAAGAGTGCTACTGATAGGAGAAGGAAAATAATATTGTAAACAACTAAGAACTCCAATCCCAAGCGACCCTTACAGCATATTTTGAAGCTAAATTTACAAACACAACTAATTCAAATACTAGGACTCACTTCCTTAGATAAAATACCTAAACATGAACACCAAGGCCAAGACAATTTTTCTTTTTCTATTGGTTCAGACTTCAGATTATAGATATCGTGCACCCTTCTGACAAAATAAACTAGCTCTGTTTCATATCTCCAGTAATTCTTCACTACTTGATGCCATTTCCAATGTCAAAAATTTGTGAGAGTCTGTGATCAGTAGCTTAGACAATAGTGCATATCACTGGTTGTTAACCAAAAATCTAGCAAAAGCTAATGGAAAAAAGCTCTGTTGGAACGTGAAAAGATTATATCAAGCAAAGCATACTTAGCAAACTTGACACGAAGAATATGTCATACAAAACAGTGACCCTATGAAACTAATACAAGCATACTTCTATGCCTAGAGTACCTCAACTTTGCTTTGACTTCAAGAAGTTCAGGTTGAATTTAGCTTACAAGATATATACATAACATGAGATCAGCTACCACATTAATGGCATTAAAAGATCACAACTAAAACCAGCTCCCACTATAATTTCGAGCAAATTCATGCAAATTTGCAACTTTCATACTTCCAGCTCACTTATTCATGAAACCAAATCAAATTAAATGGCTCAGCTCACAATAATATGCCGATATAACACGAAGCATCCAAGTTTCGTTATGACTTTCGGACTTATCCTCCCCACCTCCGGCAACACCC